>VDFB02281492.1:278701763-278742387 GCA_007258455.2 Sequoia sempervirens | reverse complement strand
GGAGATGGAAAAAGAAGTGCAATTTGATTCCAAAATTTTTGAAAAATATTTTTAGAATCTACAAACAAAATTTGATGAGACTCTAGTTTGCACCATCTTCAAATTCCTCACAGTTTAGCTGCTATAGGTGCCCGAATGTGAAGATTTAGTTAAAAATAATAATTTCAGTGCCCAGTTTGGCCAAAAATTGTAAACCACTATTATGGGATCACCCTCTAGGATTTGTACTTTTTCTTTTATAAGCATTTGTAGTGTCAAAAAATGTCATCATGTACATTTTCACACTTAATTTGGGAATAATTAATGATAAATTAGACTTGATATCACCTTGATCTAGTGTTGTGATGTGTTTTACACTTCCACATTAGATTTTGGGCCCTTTTAAAGCTAAATAAACCTAACTTTCCCTTAATTTAATATTGTAAAGTGTGTTAATTTACACCTTCACATTAAATTTAAGAGTCTTGTGAACTAAAGTGAACCTAATCTAGTGTTTTAATGTGTTTTACACATTCACATGGGATTTTGGGCCTTTCTAAGCTAAATAAACCCAATTTTTCCTTAATTTAGTGTTGTAAAGTGTATGTATTTACATTTTCACATTATATTTTGGTCCCTATTGCATTTACAACCTTTATATCATCACTAATATGCCCCTATGACCCCATATTATGCATCCCAAGACATATTTTAATCAAAACCTGACAAAATCAGCAAATAAGCTTAATTTACACACTCCCCGACACTTTAGCAATCAAAATAGGCCCTGTGGGACCCATTCACCACTTTGGGAAAATCAATCCCATCTAGGTGGGACCCATTCGTCAAAGATGGTGAATGCGTCCCATTTGGCCTATTTTTGAGGTAAATTAAGCGGGAAAATTTGGTTTTAAGTTTAAATTTCTTCTATGTTGGCCTTTGGGATCAAATAAATAGTCATTTGAGTGCATTGCCTATATAAAAAATCTTTCAAATCATTATTTCACAAAAGCATTCATAATATCAAGTCAAGCAAGCAAGAGTTAAGCATTCCAAGACTTCACAAGATTGTTAAGAGAGCATTCAAGATCATTTCTAAGGCATTCAAGAGCGAATTTCTCCATCAATTGTTGCAGCAATTCAAGATCCATTATCATGTCAAGGATATCAAGCATGTTGTTGAGCTAGTGTTGTGATGTTGTATCCAAGATCCAAGGTCAAGCATTGTTCTTCATCCATTTCAAGATCAAGGTCTACATCCTTCATGGTCACTTCATGCTAGATTGCAGATTTACAAGACATCCTTTAAGGTACCATTGTTCATGTTTCATGTCCTATATTTCATGTTTCATGTTCATTATTTCATCACTTGGTTTAATTACCTAAAAGGGGTTTGACCAAGGCAAACCCCTATTCCCTAACAAATCAGCAAGTTTTCTCCTCTTTACATGTGTGATTGCAAATCTAGGTTTCTTAGAGCTTGAAAGATCATTGAAGATTGGGTTACAAGCTTGGAGAAAGTTGTTGGAGTTGTCTCCCTATTTGCAAGGTCATAATCTTCACCAAAAAAGTCATCTATAGCCCCGAAATGAAAGTTTCAAATTCAAGAACTTGGAGAAACAAATTGAGTAGACTAAGAAGAACATAATCAGACTTTTAATTCTCAAAAAAGTGAAATAGGACTGATTCGCCACAAGTGGCGAATGAGTCCCACTATAGGTGTTTTTTCAGATATTTTTGTAGATTCAGATACCCTTTTCCCTAAAACCTACTCCTATGTAGAAATCCAGAACTGGGACTGATTCACCCAGAATGGCGAATGAGTCCCACTAGGCCAAAAAGTTAGAATTTCTAGCAATTCAGAACTCCTTCCAAATTCCCAGGTGCACATATTTCATTTCACAACTTGTCATTCTATTTTATATGCATTTCTAGGTCATTTAGTTCTAGTTTGCATCATATTAGGGTTTTTCATTTCATCTTGCATTTCATTGTCTTTTCCAATCCCTAGCTTGGTGGTGAACCCCTCTTGTAATATGAAATCATACCCTAGGACAGTCCCTTAGTAGATCTCCTCCTCCCATTATCATCATTTGATTGAGATCTCTAGGGAATCCTTGAATGTTAGTTGGAGAAAAGTGATGTTCTATGTCTTAAACCATAAAGCATCCATTTTTCAACTAATCAGCATTCATTATTGTACTTTGTAAATAATTCACAATATAAAAATTCACATTCATTATTCAATAAAAAAGGCATATCAAATGCTTTTGTAGATCAATTTTCATTATCTCTTAGTTGCATAGCAAATCAGTTTCTTTGATCTCTCATTTGTGATAAATATTTTGGCTACAGGTGATTTCTAGGGGTTATGGGGTTCACTATCAACTCCAACATGTTGCACTTAGTTTTCAATCTTAACTCTAAAATATCTAATTAAATTTTAATAAGCTATAATTTTTTATATGGTGTTTCACCCTATCACATTCTAAATAATTTTATGAACATAAGAAATAAGTGCATAAGACTTCCATAGTACATTCATAAATTTTACATAGTTTGCCATAATTTTACAACAAATGATAAATTTTAGAGTAGTTTCATAAAAAATCACCAAATAATCTAATTTAAAGAGAATAAAACAAAAAATACATCACCACCAAGGATTAGAACAATCACAAGAAGTAGACATGATACTTATTGATTGGAAACTAACATGCAAAATATAACTTTTAACTAAATTTCCTACATTGAAAATTCTTTGTCCTTGGATTTCCCAAAAAATCTCAACCCTTTACAATTTCTTTGGCACTTTCTCAAATACCCAACTTGAGCACCTAAAATTACATCAACTAGAGAAATTCAAGTTAGATCCCAAATTGATCCCTCAACCCAAAATTTACAAGTTATATTTTATTTTTTAGGTCATAGGCATCCACATTAAATTATTATTTTTTTATTTTTTAATTATTTGGGCCTAAGAAAATAATTACAATTAAACATACTTACAAATTATAAAGTGGTTTATTACATCATTTAAAAAAATAGAAAATGAAGAACATGAAGATGAGTTCCCAACTCATCACCATGCTTTGCTATACCCAATTGCTCCATAGCCATCATCACTCTAAGAACTATTCTTTGAATTCCCCAATATCTTTGGGATGAAATTGAAGTTAGGAGAAGTATTATATTGGACTCTAACATTGTTGGAAAATAGGGTCTTCCTGATTTTCTCAACAACCTTCTTCATTTCTAGCAACCTTGCCTATTAAACATTGAGATCACCTTTGGTTCTCATTAGTTCATTAATTACCTCTTTTACTAAATGTTTCTTTGATAGTTTGGAAAACTTCTTAATAATTGTAGTAGGAAGGACCTTGTTGGGAAACTCCTAAAAGGTATATGGATATGCCTTAATCAAATTTTATATTTTTATCATATGAGTGCATCAATAATGTTTCCTAACAATGAACCTCTCTTTACATTCTTTCAAAACTTTCGCTCTCCACTTGGTGGCCTTTATCCACTCTAAGTGAAAATCTAGGTTACCATCTAAAATGATGTCTTTTCTTTGCAATTCTATAAATGGAACATATGCCATTTTCACATAATAGGTAGATTATCCTCTAGTGTAATGAGTTATCCATCAAGAGTTCATCTTGAAACTCAACCATTAAATTGGCTTCATCACTCACTCTGTTAATATTGGATGACCTCTCAAATCAATATACTTCCTTATAACTCCAAAGAATCCCTCCAAGCTAATATATAACACTCACTACTCTTGAATGTCTCTTATACTTGCCCTTGACTAGTGTAAATAAGTGGGTAGGGGGTGCTGAATTTGAATCTACAAGACCCATGAGGTTATTGGTTTCTAGGATTTTTCATCTCTTTAAGGGAAGTAGAATTATTTTCATTCTACTTAAGTTGCATGTCTCAAAATGAATTTTAATAGTGACTTTATAGCATCCCTAATTACAAATATTATGATGTGTGTCAATATTGCACCCACCATCACACATCCAACTCAAGATACATAGTTTCATCTCCCAAGTTAATCTCATGACACTTATGATCAATCTCTTGAGCCACTTGAGATTGACCTCAAATTATATTTTTAAAAATTCAAGTTACTAACTCCCACCCTTTTTACTAGTGAGTTGACATGGTACACATTTGCATGATTTTTTCCTTTATATTTGAAGGCATTGATTTATATAATTAAATATCATCCTTGAACATTTAAGAATCATCTAAAAATAAGCAACTACAAGGAAATTCATGTTAAGAACATATATATTTGGAGCTCTAAAAAGAATTAAAATATAATATTAAAAGTTGTTCACACCTACATGTTGGAGAACATTTGCTTAAGGCCATAAAGTTGATCTAACAAGGGTGTTTATAGAGGGGAACTTTACCCTCACAATCTAGTAGTTTCCTCTAAGGTAGTTTTAAATAACATATGTCCCTACATACATTTAAATATTAAGGATTGAGGCAAAGTAGGTTATAAAATGTCAATAGTAAGCTAGATTAAATTGAAGATACAAAGTGATATTGCATGTCAAATCATTCTTGAGTAGCTCGAGATTGACCCTAAGAGATGTCATTTTGAACTAAGGGAGTTCCACTACTATTTAGAACTTAAGACCACTAAAAACATTAGATTTCCACAATCCATGATATTGGCCTTACTACTTTCGGATTAGATTGTGTGATTGTTTTTTAGCATCAAAATTTACTCTTTACATTGGAAAATTTGATAGTCCACATTTCATTAACACATGTTCTTCGTTATAATTTCTAAAATTAAATGTCTTATCCCTTTTTCTTCTTTTTTATTTTTTATTTTATTTATAATTATCAATTCTCAACCATTTTAATTAATCATATGATTATTATTTACATTTATTCAATTAGTATAGATTTAAATAACATAGATTCTATTATCTTACAAGTTTATATTAGAACATATAACTTAAACCTATGAGAACAATAACTTCACTTTTAAATAATACCACATTCAAACCTATATATATATATATATATATATAATTATTTAATATTTTGTACTACAAATTCAAACTTGACACATACTATGACAATACTTAGAAAAAACCTTCCACCTACCCAAAAAAAAATTAAGATTTGTCCTAAATATATTTATGTTATTAAGTGTTGATTGTTAGATAAAAAGATAATATTAAACTCTTAGGTGGGTTGGTGTAAATTTGTGAGAATAATTGATGTACCAATACATAATCACCTATACTTTTCAACCTACTCATGATGGCCTTTACTTGTGGTAAGATTTGACATAGATTTGACATGTACCATCCAATTCTATCAGTTTTCGGCTGGTATCAAATTAAATAAATAAATAAATAATATGACCAATTTTTCCCTTTCAAATCACATCCACCCACACAATCATTTAAACAAAGAGAAAAAGGCCAAAAGGCATCCCACTGCATTGGACATCTATTCCAGACATGACTCACCACCATGAGAATTTGAGGATTACAAGGCAGAAGAAACTGAGAATAACAAAGGTAGCAGAAAACGTTAAAAAGTAAGAATCTAAATCTCTTTTAAAAAGTTGCAGACGAATCTCAAAGCTGAAAAGAAAGGCCATGATCATGTTTGGGTGGAAGCTTGGTCCATGTGCAGAAAAAAATGGTATCCAATGAAGAAAAATTGATTTTGTCAACTGCCCACTGAAGGATATGGAGTCCGTAACCAGCCATGAGACCTGAATTTTATTGGATCCTTCCCTACACTGTAATCTCCATTTTTATTCTGGTTTGCACTGCTGGAAAAGTAATGGCGAATTTGTTCAGAGTCAACTCCATGTCGGCTTAATTCCTTGCATGGGATATAAATTCTTTGATATGATAGAAAAGGAGTCTGACTTTAAGCAGATGAAAATAATAGAATAAGCGAGCAATGGGCATCAATCCGCATGCTTTCATGTCGGAAGAGAGGTAACAGAGCAAAGTGGAGGTTTGGATATGGATCCCGTACGGAGGAGTCCACACTGTCCGGCCTGCATCCTCATACCTTACGGTCATCTCAATATGCCCTACAGCAGGAAAGCTCTTTTGCACTTGATAATCTTGTGGGAAAGGTGTGGCATCGATTGCACTCCATTTTACCCTGCCATGTGCAAGACTGTTGAACAATATAAAATGATGGGTCATCTCAAGGCCATGAGGAGGGCTTTGAGAATATCGACATAGGAAAATAATGAGTTGAAAAAGTGTGTTCATTCTATTCCATTATTGTTTAGGGAAAGGTGATTGATATTTTTTATTATTATTATGGGATTTTATATGTGTTTTAAGTGTTTTGAAGATAATTTGAATGGATATTTGTAATGGTGAAATTTGTATGTTTGTCTTTTTTTGGTTTTGTGTGTATTAGGGGGTGTTTTGATACATACATATTGTCATATGGCATATGGTATAATTGTATGTAAAGTTAAAGTCTTTTGTCTTATGTTCTATAATTGTCTCAGTACATATGTTGGTGTGCACCTACCACTCAACCCATTTCTATGTTCACACACTATTATGCATTCACCCTATCCAATTGTTTATCATAGCTATGTTCACACTCATTTTCATGCACACATTATATACTAAGATTTAGCCTCTTTTTTGCCTTAGGACTAGTTTGCAGTCACAAGGTTGTCCCTATAGTCACAAGCATCTTGTCGAAACCCAACAATGTGTGTTCAAACTTTTTTGCAAGTGGCTCTCTTCGCGCTTATGCTATGTTGGATTTGTGTTGGCAAGTACCTTTGATAATCGATATAATAAAATACGAGTTTTTTGCTAAAATCATGTTTAGGTTTGTCCTATGATGTCCCCTATATGCTTTTCATGCTTCAATGTCTCTAAAAGGTCCAAATATTTCTAGGTGTGAAGTTGTAGGTGTTGTTTTCCTCAATTTTTGCAAGTTGTTGAAGTTTTGAACCTTTGGGAATCTCCTTACTAACATGCTATACCTACCATATCCACTTCCCCTTATCTATCTAATTATCAAGCTTCACCACTGTAGCATATCCTTCCATCCAGTCCCAACAATCTAGTACAAGCCCTTGATAATTTGTGTAAGTATAGATTCCATTAGTTTGTTAGACTTATTATGGTTTTCATGCTAGTCATCCAAGTTCTAGAATTTGTTGATGTGTTATAGTTTTTTCTATCACCAAAGTGTCAGACATGATCTTTCATTTGCATTGCTCCTATCACACCCTCGATCTGTGACCCCTGACGATTTGTTGAAATCATGCCTTTTTCACCAAGCTTTTACACTTGGTCATCCTATCATCTAGTCCCCCTTCCAACCCTAATAACCTAATCCTTTGTAAGAAAAACAAACAATGTATAATGGTACTGAAGTTTCTGGCATCCTATAACCATCATGGCATCTCCATTATCCCCTTGTGACTCTGGGGTAATGCCCATTTGCCTTAAATTATTTTAGCTCCAAGCCTTTAGACAACACCTACAACTTCACACCTAGAAATATTTAGACCTTATAGAGACCTTCTTAATCCTCCATTGGTTGGAAAAGTTGCTTAATTATTTCAAATTTTTGATATTTATCCTTGATGCATATCCTTTCATCTAACTTTGATTCATTGATGCTAACATCATATTGACATCACCCTTTCATGATTTATGAGCTTGTGTGTGTTTGCTAATGTCATCTTCATATGGTGTTTACATCATCATGACATCATGTTGACATCATCTTTCCACACTTAAATAATTTATCTTTTGAATCGAGGTGTCAAGCCATTCATTTCCCTTTTGTAAAAACATTTTATCCTTTCAACCATTTCTTATCTCGATACTTGTCATAAGTTCATGCCAATACCCTAACCCCAACATCATAAAATCCTTTTCCCTGTTAGGGTTCACCCCTTCGAACTTCTCATTTCCTAAGTCTATTTTTATCATGATTTCTTGATCATCTCTAAAATTCAACATTCCAACCATATGTTCTTGGCATGAGTTCCACCCAAACTCTTAAGTTTGACAGTATCACCTATTTTTTGACAATTTCTCTACAACTCACTAGAATGGCTCAAAAAGCCACATAATCACTAAAAAAGGATTGAAGATGCTAAAGAGAGTATTGGTAACTAAAAGTGCCATATTTTTTTATTGTTTGAGATTATTTGAGTGTGGTTTTGGCATGTAATTGGAGTGATTTTCATTTATGAATGGTTGAAAGTGGTTTCATTTATGGCCTAATTTGGGCCTACACCTACCAAAGAATTTCCAAATTTATTCTTTATGCCTAGAAAGGAATGCATTTGATGAAGGGATGTTGCATGGTCATGCCAAAGTTATTGTAGGTGTTCATTTCTTGTAAGGATCAATTTCTCACATCTTTTAGGATAATTTGTGTAGCATGTTTCATGGATTTTTTATCTTTCTACATGGGTAAGTGCACAAAGTTGACATAATTAAGATACCACTTATGTTTTTTTACCTAAAATAACCATTTGGCAAGTGCTAAGTTTGGCACTTGCCAAATGGCTCAAATGTCTAAGCCTAAGGCTTGGTCATCTCAAGCCAAGTTTGGTGAGCACCAAACTTGGCACTTGACAAATTTGTGAATGATGAAATTTTAGAATGCACTTTCTTTCTCTTTCTTTTTTTCTTTTTCTTTTTATTTGGCTTTCTCTATCAATGAAACTATATACATGAAATAAATATTTAAGTATAAATTGACTTATACTTTAAGTTATATTTCATGTATATAGTTTCAAGATGTTTGAGATTGGTTTTAGATCTCTTGGAGTTATAATGAAAATTCTAGTCTTTGGAAGATCTTATCATTTTTAGATAGTCAAATTCCAGTAATCAACATGTCAAATTTCAGTAATCAAGAGGTCAAGCTTCAATAAGGAGCAAGTTGTATCATCTTTCTCTCTCTTTCTCTATCTCACGCATTGTTCATCTCTTATTCTCTCTCTCTTTCTCTCTATCTCACCTCGCTCTCCCTCTCTTCCTCCCTCCTTCCCCCCCTCCCTCTCTACTTTTGTTTATCTCACCTCTCTCTCCCTCCCTCCTACCCCCTTTCTCTCTCCTTCCATATCTATGTCTCTCTATCCATATCTACCTCTCTCAATCTCCCCACCTTCCTCCCCTTTTTGTATCACATCTTGGTGCACATCAAAGAGAGAGGGGAGGGAGGGATAGGTGAGATAGATAGAAGTAAATAGAGGGAGAGAGAGTGCTAGGTAGACAAAGGGTGAGGAAAGATAGAAAGAAGGGTGAGGGAGGGAGAGGTAGGGAGGGAGAGAGGTGAGAGAGAGATAAGATAGAGAGAGAGAGAGGAGGGAGGGGAGGAGAGAGGGGAGGTAGGAAGAGGTAAAAAGGGATAGGTGAGATAGATAGAAGTAGAGAGAGAGGTGAGATAGAAAGAAGTAGAGAGGGAAGGAGAGAAAGAGAGAGAGAAAGAAGGGGGGAGGAGGGAGGGAGAATTAGGGAGGGAGAGGTAAAGATAGATAGAAGTAGAGAGATAGGGAGGGGAAGGAGAGAGAGAGGGAGAGGAAGGAGAGAGAGGGAGGAAGAGGTAGGGAGAGAGAGGTGAGACAAAGAGAGTAGAGAGAGAGGTGATAGAGAGATGTGATGGAGAGATAAGTAGAGAGGGAAGGATGGAGGAAGGGAGGAAGAGGTATAGAGGTAGGGATGGAGAGAGAGACAGAGGTGAGAGAGAACAACACAAAGATAGAGGTAGGTAGAGAGATGGAGGAGATAGAGAGAATTGGAAAGGGAAGGGCAGAGGGAGGGAGAGGTATGGAGGGAGAGTTGAGATAGAGGTGAGATAGATAGGGGAGGGAGAGAGATGTGAGATAAAGAGAGATTAGAGAGGGAAGGAGAGAGAGAGAGGGGGGAAGGGAGAGGTGAGATGGACATAGAGAGGGAGGGAGAAGTAGGGAGAGATAATTAGGTGAGATAGATAGAAGTAGAGAGAGGAGAGAGAGAGAGAGAGAGGGAGAGAGAGAGAGAGAAGTAGAGATGGAAGGAGGGAGGGATGGAGAGAGAAAGAGGTATAGAGGGATAGGTTATATAGAGAGAAGTAGAGAGAGGGGGGAGGAGGGAGAGAGATGTAGGGATAGAGAGAGAGGTGAGATAGATAGAAGTAGGGAGGGAGAATGAGGTGAGGGAAAGAGGGAGAGGGAGGGAGAGAGAGAGAGAGCACTTAGAGATCTCAAAGGAGAGAGAGAGTCAGAAAATGGATGGAGATAGTGAGAGAGGTCTAGAGCATAAGAGATGAACAATGAGTGAGATAGAGAGAGAAAGATGATAACACTTGTTGATTACTAAAATTTGATTCCATTCTACATGTATTGAAAAAATAAAATATTTTTGATTAGTTTTCAAAACAAATAGGGGGAGTACGCTCAAATTTCTATTTTTTAGGATGTGTCCACTTCAAAAATTAGTAAAAAATAATATATTCTTTAAAAAATTAACTAAAAAAAATGACATAAACTACATGGTGTTAGCTAATTACTCACTGAAGGGATTTTAATTTTTTTTTTGAAGTTAACATTTTAGGAAAGATAAATAGATTCTTTTGATAAAAACAGGACCACTTTGTGTGCTCCCCTTTTTTCAAACCCTTAATATTCATTATTTTCAAAAAAAAAAAGGTAGTTTAGAAAGAAGATTTGGAGCACTACACCTCTTGTTCTTGTTGCATCTTCAAATTTTGAGCATAACAATATTCATTTTCTTGTCAAATATCAAACTTTGTTGATTTCAAAAAAGAAATGGCATCTTAAGACCCTATTTTTGTGTCACAAATTTGTGTACTTATCCACATGTGGATTTGGACATTGTTTGGTTGGTGATTTAATCACAAATATTCATGATCATATTTTAGCAACTCTTGACGTATTCTTCAACATAATTGTGTAGTGTAGTAAATGGTCACTAATGTTACATGAAATTGCACCTTGTTGAATATAAGCTCAACATTCCAATGAAATAATGAAAATTACCTCAAGGTGTGGGACCTTGCAAGATGAGATCAAGTCTTTCAAGAAGGTCGAATTCCTCTTATGATCCAAGTGTAGATATGTTGGACCAACCCAACACATTGAGGCCTACCACTAATCCTATTCTAATCAACTCACAAGGAAAAAGGGGGAGAAGGGATGCGTAAAAAAGGAAAAGGGAGGTGATACACCAAGATTAGGAATGTTTCTTCCTAATTCAGACAACACAATATATCAATGAATGGGTCTAATAAACTTATACAATTCTCAATTTTGTGAAATTCCAAGATAACATGAAGGTTAGGTCTTGTTCAGATGTTGTAAAGAAAGAATATTAACAAAATAACAACTACAAGCCTGAGTAAAACTGCATATATAAGTAGAAAATAACAAAATAAAATTAATACATGAAGGTTATGAAGGATTCACACAACACATTCAAGGATAGAAAAGGTAATAATGGTCAGATTCATTAATATAGAGTCAGATTCATTAATATAGAGTCATATTCATTAATATAGACTTTTCAAAAAAAAACTTGTGAAGGCCTACACTTGGAGGAAAATAAAAGGCACCTAAGAACATACATTCCCTTAAGGAGAATGCAGGGTTCACAACAACACTTCTTAGAAAGAAGAATAACTAACTAATATGTGCATGGAATCTCAAAAACCCTCAAAAATAAGGTTTGAGATGAATCACATTAACTGGGATTGAAAAAAATTCATCATCCAACTTGGAGAGATGAAAAGTATCGGCTTCCTTATAGTTGGTAATAACATATGGGCCATGCCAGATTACATAAAATTTGGTATGCCTTCCTACATTATATCTATTAGCCACCCACTTCAATACCAAATCTCCTACTTGAAACACTTTGTGGATTTCCTTCTTGTCAAAATTTCTCTTGCCTTGAGCTTGGTGAGTCTTTAGGACCTACATAGCTTTGTTCCTTGTTTCTTCTAGCTCCATTCACTAAACCAACCTTACTATCATAACATCATCTTCTTCTAATTCTAGTTGATGTTCCAACACAAGAGAATGTAACTCTAGTGATAATATTAGAATTTTTTCTCTTACATAAGCTAGCATGAAAGGAGAATTGCTAAAGGCCTAGTTGGGAGTAACTTTGTTAGCCCAAAGGGTTGTCCTTAGCTTGCTATGCCAAGTTTAGTGATTATCATGAATGGTCCTTTTGATTATCCCGATGGGGTTTTTGTTTGAAGACTCAACTAGGTCATTACCTCGAGGGTAATAATTTGATGAAGTTTTCAAATATATTCCATGCCTAATTTCCCAATCAATGATTTGAGTACTAAAAAAACCTTGACATTATTAGAGATTATGGTGGAAGGGGTACCAAACCTTAATACAAATCCATCAAGGAATTCCAAAACTAAAGCATCAATGGCATCCCTTAGGACAATCGCTTTTTTCCACCTAGTAAAATAATCTATGGATACTAAAATCCATTTATTCCCAACACTAGATGGTGTATTTATCATTCTAATAAAATCCAAACCCCATTATGTGAATGGCTAATCAACTTGAATGGAATGGAGGGGTAAGGGTCCTAGTATTTTCTTTCTAGAGAAGAAAGCATGTATCTTTTGCAATTTCTCACCCACTTGTGAGTATCCTTAAATAAGGTTGGCCAATAATATACAACCCACATAATCCTAGTAATAGTGATACTTGCAAGGAAATGGCCACCTAAAGGGTCATCATGGATCAATTCCTTCAACAATCTACTAACCTGATCTAGCTCAATACATCTTAACAGAACCCCACTGAGATCCTTTCTAAAAAGTATACATTCCACTATGACATAGGGAATGGACTACATCCTAAAATTCCTTCTTTTGGTCCTATTTATACTTGGATGATATCTACCTTCTTGCAAGAGGATAGCCATGTCATTCACCCAACTTCTTGAAATTCTTAAATTGGATGTTTGGTGCTCCATTAATACCATGACAACCTTTGTAGGAATCTCAAATGCTGATACAATTTGTTGACACAATCCATTACCCCATATAAGCTTGGTGATCTTGATATCAATATCATATTCTAGATCACCTTAGTGATTCATCCAACTCTTTTTTGACTAATATCTCTACTCAAAAAAAAAATCTTTAATGTTGGCATGTGGAACCATTAACTAGATTCTATTATTAGACAACATGTGTATAAAAGTTTTCAATTCTCTAATAGAATCAAGAGCCTGCTACTCAACATATTTATATTTGGTCCCATAATCTTTGAGCCCTTCACTAAAGAAGTCAATTGGTTGCTCCAAATTTTCACTATTTAGTTGTGTTAGGATAGTAGATATGCTTGCTTCTCCAAAAGTGTAGATATTGAAATCCTTGTCTTAATTGGGATTAACAAGGGTGGGAGCTTGAGAAATTTCTTTTTTTATGGCCTCAAAGCTATCCTTACCTTCTTTGGTCCATTTTAAGACCATATTTTTCCTAAACTTGGAGGTAAGAGGCTTTACCAAAGCAACAAGGTTTGGGATGAACCTTACAAAATTAATTATGCCCAAGAAGATCTTAAATCCTCTCCTGTGGGTGGGGAGTGGGATGGGTAGGATGGAATCTACTCTTATTGGATCAATGGACAAAATATCTTCAAAGACAATATGTCCAAGAAGTTTTCCTTGGTCAGTGGTAAAGACATATTTATTTTGGTTAAGAGAATTGCAATATTCCTTGTATTTTTGAAAGACCTGCTCAATGTGGTTTGAATGATCACTTGCATGTTTTGAAAATATATTATACAATCCAAGTAGAACAATACAAATTTCCTAAATACACCTTGAAATTCCATGTCCATAGCCCTCTAAAAGGTAGCTCTAGCATTGGTTAACCCAAAAGGAATTTTACAATAGGCATATGTACCCCACTTAGTTGTAAAGGTTGCCTTAGTTTGGTCAAATTCTTGGACTAAAATATGAGTGTAGCCTAAGTAACCATCTAAGAAAGACAACCTTTTTGAACCACTAACCCTCTTCAAAATCTTCTCCATGAAGGGGAGAGGGTAATGATCCTTTAAAGAGGCCCCATCTCTAAAGTCAACACAAAGCCTTATTTACCCACTCTTCTTCCTGACAGGACAAGATTTTCCACCCATGAGGAATGCTTGATAGGAAATATGATATTAGCTTATATGAGCTTGGTTAGCTCCTTCCTCATTAGGGGCTCAATTTTGGGATTCATATGCCTTTACTTTTTCCTTATAGGTTTTGCATCAAGGCTCAGTTAAATGGTATGTTGGGGAAATATTTGGGTCAAAACCCTTTAAGTCTTCATAAGTCCATGCAACCACATCACTATATTTATTACAAAGATCAATAAATACTTCATGTTCAAATGTAGAGCATGCATTTCCCAAGTTCAAATATCTTCCTTTTGCATTGTCAATTGGTTTGTAATCACCCTTTCTTACAACTAGATTCATCTTCTTTTGCTTCAATTGGTCATCTATATTAAAAATACCCTCAAGGGTGATGTGATCCTTTAGTAACTTGTTGCTCAGTTGAATAATGTGGTCACCATATTGATCTTCTAGCTTAGATTGGTTCTTACCAAAATATTATGCCTCTTCTTGCAGAAAATCGATAATTTATTGGTCATTTTGAAAAACCTACCAACATTATCTAGAACAAAATTCCTTACAACAATCCTAATGTGTTGCTCCCTTTTGTTTGCAACATGGGCTCATATATTAAAGTAGGAACCAATTAGGATATTAAATTAGAAACCAATTTCCATCATATCTCTTTTTCATCCATCATTTCTTCCTCATCCATTTCCTCCATCATTTCATTTTCTTCATGCTCCTTATTTCAAAGAGTAATAAATCACTTTATCCAACTAATACCCATCTTTTAATCCAAATATCAAATCAATCAATCTTCTCCTTGATCACTCAATCTATTAATTAATCATTGTTTTGTGCTAGCATCAATCTCAATCGGCTTAATCATATCAATCAACTTAATCATCTTATCAACCTAGCTATACTGATCATTTACATAAATTGTTCAATTACACCCCATGAACTATGCATTTTCATCAAATGTACATCACTGCTTAATCACTTGCGCAAAATCAATTATCAAATTTTCTCCTCGTGATCTATTGAGAGATTAATCTTATCATAGCTTGTTCGATCAATCTCTCGACGAGGCATATCATCCTTATCATCATCCTTACTAGGATATCCCTAGGGCATGTATCATTTAATCAATTTTTCTTTGAAACAACGTGACAAACTGCATTGTCTCAAAGAGGGGAAAAATGTAGACACATAAAAATGTCCTCATAATCATCTTTATCCATTGCATATTTCATTTAGTCATCTACATAAATCATTTAACCATTTGCATAATCATTAACTCATCCATTTCATTAATCATTAATCCATAATAATTTAAATACATCCATTACACATTTTATACATAATCATTATATTCATTAAATAATCATATTTCCATAATCATAAACCCATTTCATAAATACATTTGCATGAGCATTTGTCCATTTCATAAACCAATTTCATTAAACAATTTAAATAATCATTTACAAGTTCATTTTCATAAATCATTAATCCATTTCACTTTAACCATTTGCATAATCATACATTAATCTATTTGCATATCCTATTTATCCAATTCGTTAAATCATTAAAGTATTGCACATATTCATTAATTTATCCATTTCATTTATTTACCATTTACATGTATTTCTCCATCTCAATTTTTTATCCCACATCTCTCCCACAACATGAATCCATCACGTGAGGACATCTATAAAAAACCTTCTCTTCTCACCAAAAAATATACATTGAATTCTAATCATACATTATCAACCTTCTTTTCCATTCCTCACAACTTCTTGTTGCACTTGTGCTCATAAAAATCTGAGAGCATCAAATGCATAAATCAAGAATCATGGTGAAATAGGAAAACAATGGAGCTGATTTTCCTTTGAATGCATTTTTTTTAGTTTTTGCATAGTTTAGTTTGAATTTTGCATTTGTATTCATTTGGAAAGGCTTTATTGATGATATGTTGGAATTTTGATTTGAATTTATAGATTAAATCATTTAACTTTTTTAGTTTTCAGCATATACAAAAAGCATGACATCATAGATCCCCCTTTATGTGAAGATCAAAGTACTCCCTCTCATGATCCTAGCCCATCTAATCAATAAATTCCATGTCATGACGCCATACCATCTCATGATCCAAGTTTTTCAACTCCATACCATAATCGTAGTGTATAAATTCATTCAAAAATGCTTGCCATCCATTTAATAAAGTAAAGACCCCCAAGGTATAAGCATTTCCCTCACATCACATGATAATCCTAAACTTTTGCAAGATCCCATTCATGAACCACAAACATATAAGCTTGGTTCATCCACCTTTATAAAAGTTGGTTTCTCCTACAATACCACACACCTTCATGAGTTCCATTTACCTGAACACCCTAATATTAAAACACATCTAAATTCTTACGGCCTTGGTTACATACCTCCTTCTTAAGACATTGGTATCTCTTTCAAACACAAAAGGAATCCCTTTAGATCAATACGTCCACCTCTTCCATCATCTTCACCATCTATTGTTGGACCCTATCCATCAACCCTTCCATCCATCATAGGCCCATATGTTCCTAATACATATCCTTACATGCCATTTCAAGAACAACAAAGGCACATACCCTCGAATTCCTTCCAACACCTTCCACTTCAAAATCCTCTCATTTCATAAAATCACTCTATGGCATGTCCAAGCAATTGGGATACCAAACAAGAAATGCATAAATCGAAGAGTCCACAGAAACCTAAATATCATCATGTCTCACTAAAAAGGCATGCCAGAATAAATAAAAATATGCTCCAAAATCAAAAGCAAAACACTTCCAAGAAAATGGAAGGTGCCTATTAAGAAAAAATGAAAAGGCTATAAAGAAAAATGAAAATTGAAAACAATGTGGGTTCCAAAGAAAGCAAAAAAATCCATGCATTCAAATAAAAAATCAAAATTGGTATCCCTACTTGCTAATCCAAAAGACTCCATTATTCCACCATCATCCATTCGTCCATTATTCATCCTTCAAACCCATTTTTTGTTCTTATATGCCCAAGTTTATTATCCCAACCCACTCTCAATCCTTTAACTTTCACCACCCTTCAAGATGTGTGTCGATGTTGTTCTTGCCCACATTTCCTCACAATGACTCCATTCCATACTTCCATCCAAGCTTCATCCCTCATTCCATAGCCTTAATCCAATCATTTGCATGAATCCTTAACCCCCTTCTGCCTACCCCTATCCATTCCATTATCTTTACCAATTTTCCTACCAACATCTTTAAGTGGGAACATGTTAGCCATGGTCTATAAGAAACATTTAGTCAGTGGGGTACTATCTTCCACAAAGAGACACTCGATTCCTCCATTCATATCCATACACCTTCATCATCTTCCATTTCCATGGCCATTCATATCCATTCATATCCACTAGCTTTCACATCCATCCACGTGCCCTTTCTTGTACACTTGGGGTCAAGACTTTTCCATTCATACGATACATTATTGATTATCCTATTTTCACTTAGCCATCATATTCCTTCATTTATATTCCATGCTATCCACTTTATCCATCCACCTTCCTTTGATCTTGCATAAAGTATTGAGGAAAAATAGCAAGAACAAGAATCTAATGCATGCATTATACCATGTATGTGTTTCATCCTCCATATCACTTATCATCCATCTCATGTTTCCCTTGATGTCCATTTATCTTCCATATCCATGTCATGTCATTATAACTTGTCATACCTCTTACCATGGGGCATGTTATTACTTTGACATGCCATATTTGGAGTCCTCCATAGGTCCTCTATTTCTCCTTTGTATAAGATCAAACATTTTGGGTTCCCTTGTCATTGGTTCCCTCCACCCATAGCGTTCCATATCTTGATCCATATATCTTCATCCTTACATGTTCTATCATTAACCCATATAATTGATCCTTATCCATCCATATCTCCTTTGGTTTTCAACTTGACTAAGGAATAAGATCTTGTTTATCATTATCATTTAAATTTGTATTTATCATTGCATCATCATTGTTATGAGAAAAACATATAAACAAACCATAAACTCTTTAGCATTCTAAAAAATTGGGCTTTATTGAGTCACAAACCCCTGTGTTTTCCATCCTGCAACAATTTTGTGCACTGGTCCTTATCATGAAAACATTGGGCTTTACTAAGTCACAAACCCCTGTGTTTTCCATCCTACAACTATTTTGTGCACTAGTCCTTATTTTGTGCATTTTTTCATTATCATGATCTTGCATATTTATCATTTTCATATTGCATGCATGAAAGCTTGTGCTTTATTTTAACTCTTGTTTCTTGTCTTCATTGATATCATTATCTTTTTATATCTTTTATTTTATTGTCACATTGTGAAGAAGCTCAAGGATCTCTACACCTTATTGTGTATAAAGTAGAGTGAGGAATGGGGCATAAGTCTTTCTTGTGTTTGTGTATTGAGTCATTCTGTCCTATGATGATTACAAAAAACATAACCAATAACAAAGGGGGATTTTTTCCACTCTATGATGAAACAAATGATCACTTCATAGCCTTTCCATTCCATTCATTTCCATATCCAACTTTTCATATCCTTTTCTCCCATATCAAATACATTTCATAAGCCATTTATATGCTTTCCTTGCATCACATCAATGTGTTGCATTCCTCTCTTCTTTGGATCCACCTAGGTCATTCATATTTCTAAATCTTGCATATCATTCTCTATCTACAACTCAAAGATGATCACTTCATAGCCTTTCCATTCCATTCATTTCCATATCCAACCTTTCATATCCTTTCCTCCCATATTGAATACATTTCATAAGCCATTTATTTTCTTTCCTTACATCACATCAATGTGTCACATTCCTTTCTTCTTTGGATCCACCTAGGTCACTCATATTTCTAAATATTGCATATCATTATCTATCTAAAACTCAAACATACCTTCATCTATCATAACAAGTGTAACACCATACCATATGAAGATCAATATCAAGGAAATATAAGGTTATATAATCAAAGACTGAGGGCAACAACCATATCAAGAGTCTATGTTCAATGTGATTTTGTTTCAATTCATGCATGCATTGTCTTCTAACTCTTAGACACAATTGAGGTTTACAATTGATGTAACTTACAGATCTCAAGTGTTAACATGTTCATACAAAAGTTTTAAATATGTCTCTTCTTGATTGAAAAGTGTTACAAAAGTGTTCTGAGTTGTGATTGACAAAAGTATGAGTTACAATGTTGTGTTCTACTTGTATACTTCAAACAGACCACATGCCTTATGTATACTTCAACATTTTTTAGACATGTCTATGTTGATGTTGTTTGTCATTGATGTCAAAAGTAAATGGAGTTGGTAATGCAAAAGGTGTTTGATGCCAACTACATGCAGAGTGAGTTGCTTCATTGTGTTGTCATGGATTGGTTTCAAAGACAATATTCATTCATTTGGTGATCTACAACCAAAGTGGTTGTTGATATTCATGTCAAAGTCCTTGTTGTTCATTCATTAATTGTTTAAATGGTGTTGTTGCAAAAGGTATTGATAGCTGTTACAAAAGTTTGACAAAGTTGTTTCATGACAAAGTCATAGGTATTGAATAAGTACTCATTGCACATTCATCATTCACATTTTATTCTTGATGACTAATACATTTTGATGTTGTGACTCAAAGGTATTCAGTGGATAGGTTTTTGGCATAAAGACATGATTGGTGTTTGTTGATGAGATCTCCATTCTTCTACAAGGATCTAAACCAATGTCAAAAGCATAATATTCTGCATCAAAGGTATATGGTAAGAATCAAAGGTAATAGATCAATTACATGTTTTCAAGCCCATTGAGTTTGTTTGAAGTTGTTTTGCTTTCTTTCATTGCTTGCAAGTTTGTTCTTAAACCCTAAATGAGGTTCATTATGCAAAGTTTATAACAAGTTTACTTTTTGTTATATTTGGTTTGTGACTTACTGTAATTGGTGGAAAGACACTCCCTTTAGTTGTGTCTTGAGGGTTTTAAACTCATCAAAAACTGGCCCTACTCCTTGGCTTAACTAGATTAGCAAGTGAATAACTTATGTAATACCACCCCTACTAGTTACTCCAACAGTGTACGAGGGCACTTGTAAATGCAACCTTTGATAAAATTTGATTTTATATAGTGCTTTGATGGATTTCCATGCCCCCTTTACTATCATATGTCTTTGTCTTATGAATGCTCATCCCCATTTAATTTTCCCTAAGGTTACCTATCATATTAAAAACCTCTCTATATGCTTCATGACACTATCCTTCTCAAAACCATTGTTTTATATTTGTGTTGCAGTATTCCTCTATCTCCTTCCTTCCTTATAATCCTTCCTTATACTTTATCATTTCAATCTTGAACATTGGAATACCTATACATTCATACCATTCTATCATATCAGGCCTTTGCATTATTTCCTATTTGGCTTTCAACACTACCCATTACATGTTATCTTTGATAGTTAAATGATTATCCTTAATCATGGTGGCAATCTTTTTGGAATGACTATCCCATGCTTACATTTAATTTTCTCCTTTTTCTCCCCTGAGAATGGTAAATGTCATGTTGATTTTGAGAGCCAACCATTATGATTTTGTTATCTCTTAACTGTTCTTTGAAAACTTCACCTAATGCCTTCTCAAACTCTACCCTAGCTTCCTTTGTAGGGACTGACAACATCATTATTTGACTACTACTACTGTTATTCTAGA
Source organism: Sequoia sempervirens (assembly GCA_007258455.2). NCBI lineage: Eukaryota > Viridiplantae > Streptophyta > Pinopsida > Cupressales > Cupressaceae > Sequoia > Sequoia sempervirens. The sequence goes on along the minus strand of VDFB02281492.1, from coordinate 278,721,504 downwards.
AAAGCTACCTTTTCGACAATCATAAATTTTTTTATCATAGGTTTGACTTTCCATTTTCATACTTTGATATTGCATAGTCACTTACTCTTTTCATCTCATTGACCATACACCTTTGATGATGAAGAGTGCTTCTCATGGCTTTCCTTATGGTTGTTACTCCATCAAGCATTTCTTTTTGTTATGTTAACCTTCACGATAATATTGTTTTTGACATTATTGTCTAATATTTTTTTGTGCTTTTGACTACCATAATGAATTTCATTGATAGGACTACCCTAGGAAGCAAAGCATGACCTCTTTTCATGGTTGTTGTCATAAGGGACTATCATAGATTGTCAAAGGTTTCCTTTAATAAATTTTTCCTTTTTTTCCTTATGATGACTTATCATTGCATACCACTATCATAGGTTTGCTCTACATTCTACTTCACCACAACTCTTGGTTGCTTCATCAATTTATCACTGTCCACGATTGATTCATGCCTATTCTCATATACTAGATTGTTTTTATAACCATCTCTTTGTAACCTATTGAAGCAATAAATGGTTTTTAGTTTGTGTATCTTCGTATGCTTGTCCAAAAGTCTCAATCTCAGTAATATAGGATTCTCCTTGTTCACTTTTAACCTTCAAAGCTTCGACACTTTTCCATTATCATGATGCCTACTCTATGCTTGAATGTAATTAAACTACCTTTTAATGGGTACCTGATTGAGTTCATGTAATTGGATTTTTGGACTATCATTAATAGGTTTACTATGTTCAATATTTTACTATTATGCTTTGATAGATTTTTTGCAAGCATGCATACCTTTTTCAAAAGCACTTGTTTTAGGCTTTTCGACATAGCCGCAACGCACTCAACTGTTTGATTAAATGCTTTGGTAGACATGTATGAAAAATGTGGTAGCATAGACAAGGAAATGAACTATTTCATAAAATGCCTCAAAGAAATGTGGTCTCATGGTGGTGGAATTCCATGACAATTCATATAGCAACAAGGTAAAAATATGGATTGTCATGACATTCCATCACCACGTGACCACATTTCTTTCAAGCATTTTATCAAACAACTCACTGCCTTGTCTAAGTTGTTGCTTACTATTATGCTCTGATAGATTTTTTGCAAGCATGCATAGCTTGTTCAAAAGAGCATGTTTTAGGATTTTAGCCATAGCAGCAAGGTAGTGAACTGTTTGATAGAATGCTTTGGTAGACATGTATGAAAAATGTGGTAGCATAATGAATTGTTTGATATAATGCCTCAAAGAAATGTGGTCTTGTGGTGATGGAATGCCATGAAAATCCATATTGTAGCTACTGCAATATGGATTTCCATAGAATTCCATCACCACAAGACCACTTTTCTTTGAGGCATTGTATCAAACAGTTCACTATGCTACCACATTTTTCATACATGTCTACCAAAGCATTCTATCAAACAGTTCACTACCTTGCTACTATGGTTAAAAGCCTAAAACATGTTCTTTTGAACAAGCTATGCATGCTTGCAAAAAATATATCAAAGCATAATAATAAATATGGATTGTCATGGCTTCTAAAACCATGGCTAAATACTAATTATAGATTGTTGAAAAGATCTATCAAAGCATAATTCTAAATATGGATTGTAATTGCATTCCAACACCATGGTCTTGGAATGCCATGACAAGCCATAGACAAGCAATAGAAATAATTCATTTCCTTGTCTATGGCTTGTTCATGGCATTCCAATCACCATGGTGTTGCAATGCCATGACAATCCATATTTACTATTATGCTTTGATAGTAAACACCCAATGTTTTCCAACAAGCATATACATGCACAATATGATTGGAAGTTGGAAAACATAGTGTGAGGTGAGTATATATCTGCCAAAACATAGTGGCAACCCATAGATAAGCAATCATACATAGAAACAGTTCATTGCCTTGTCTATGGCTTGTCATGGAATTCTAATCACCATGGTGTTGCAATGCCATGACAATCCATATTTACTATTATGCTTTGATAGTAAACACCAAATGTTTTCCAACAAGCATATACATGCATAGTATGATTGCAAGTTGGAAAACATAGTGTGAGTTGAGTATATGTTTGCAAAAACACAATGACAACCCATATATAATCAATTTCATACATAGAAATAGTTCATTTCCTTGTCTATGGCTTGTCATGGCATTCCAACCCACATTGTGTTGGAATGCCACTACAATCCAGATTTACTATTACGCTTTGATAGTAAACAAACAATGTTTTCCAAAGACCATATTAATTAGAATGATCACAAATTGGTAATGAGCCCCACCCAAATTGTAAGAAGAGGCCTTCAAAAAGTCCCTTGTTATAAAGAGGGCAACCTAGTGGAGGTCTTAGGATCAAGTTACCTATGGGTCCAAGTTTATTATTAGTGTCAAATAATTTCATTTAAATATTGAACACTTTTAAATGGTGAAATAGTTTAAAAGAAATTTCATATCTCATCCCAACTAAAAAAGATACATAATTATCTTTATTTTTATTGACCAAATTTTAACTTTGACCATTAAACTGGGTGATGAATAACCATATCAAACCTAGAGTAGAAACCCCAAACACCAAAGTGTAACCATATCAAACCTAGAGTAGAAACCCAAAACACCATTTAAGTGTAACCATATCAAACCCAAAGTAGAAACCCCAAAAGCCAAAGTGTAACCATATCAAACCCAGAGTAGGAATCTTGAACACCAAAGTCTACCCCATGGAGGAGGTTAGAAAAATGAGCCAAGTTTGACTTGTAATAAAATTACTACTAAAGAGCTCATCACAAAGAGCACCCATGGATCAAACATATAGTAGCCCAATATACACACAAGAATTCCTAGTGGGTCCAATTTTAACAAAACATTCTAGAAAACTTAGCAATAAAATTCTATTTAAAACCATAAATCCTACCATGAGAAAGCACTTCCTTTAGCTTAAATAATGAAAATTAAGTTTCTAACCCTACCCTAATATTATGGGTATGAAATTAAATGAGCAGAGCCTTCATTGCAATTCATCTACCATCAAGTCTGATTAAGGGCAGATGAGTGGATCAACAAAACCAAAATCAAGTTTTTAATCCTGCTCTAGATTTTATGGGTTAGAAATTTCAAGAGCAAAGCCTTCCTTGCAAAATCATCTACCATCAAGAGTGAGATTAAGAATAATCCATAGTATTAAAAATGGTTTTATAAAGTCATAAAATCCTATTAATTAGCACCATTCTCTTAAAATCAAAACATTGGTGTTAATTTTCATTTGAATTTCCATGTATTCATAGCACTATGTAAATTGACCTTTATATAGTATTGTCCAACTTATGTTGAAGAATATGCAATCAATCAATCAGGCTGACTAAGATTTGTTCATGGCATCTATGATTGTCCTAATGCACTTGACATTTAAATTAGTTTATAAATGCACCTGAGACTAGTTCCTACAATCATTTTGCATGCACAATAGAAAGAGGAAATAATAATATGAAGAAAAAATAATGTAAACTAACCCCATAAAGCAAAAAAATTATTTCAAAAGACTAATCATTTCATTCTAATGCAAGAAATGAATCAAGATACTGAAGAAAATCTTTGAATCTTACCTAGGAAGATATGGGTTGCTTCCCAATCCTCAACCCATAAAGTTGCAGAGTTTTCACAAAAAAACTAATAGTAATACTAATATTGTCATTCTAATGCAAGCAATAAAACAAACAATGAAAATGGTCTTTGAATCTTACCTGATCACTATGGGTTACCTTGTAGTCTACAACCCCCCCAAAAAAAATAAAAATGCAATAGAACAAAAACATTGAAGTGCACAACAAAAATGCACTTCTAACAATAATTATGGTATGATGCATGGAAGCTTACACAACACAATGTGCAATGGATTCTCATTGCTACATTTCATGAAACCATAGACCATAAAATATCTGAAACACTCTAAAGTAAATGGTAAAATAAATATAAGATAAGGGATAGTGTGATTGCAAGTTGGAAAACACAACACCTTGTGAGGTGAGTATATGTCTGCCAAAACACAATGGCATGCCATAGATAAGCAATCATACATAGAAACCATTCATTGCCTTGTTTATGGCTTGTCATGTCATTCCAATCACCATGGTGTTGGAATGCCATGACAATCTAGATCTACTGTTATGATTTGATAGTAAACACATAATGTTTTCCAACAACCATATACATGCATTCTATGATTGCAAACTTTGGAAAACATAGTGTGAGGTGAGTATATGTTTTCTAAAACACAATGGCAAGCCATAGATAAGCAATCCTACTTACAAATAGTTCATTGTCTTGTCTATTGCTTGTCATGGAATTCCAATCACCATGAAACCACATTTGTTTCAGGCATTTTTCAAAATGTTCATTTCCTTGTATATGTTGTTGCTTACTATTATGCTTACTAATATTCTATCATAGACAAGGCAATGAACTGTTTGAAAAAATGCCTCAAACAAATGTGGTCTCATGGAATGCCATGACAAACAAATGCAATTATCACCTGCAATTATCACTCTAGTGTGAATTAATTAATATCTTTGACAATAGTATTTGGTTGCATAGGTGGAGTTCCCTAGAGTTGTGGGTATAGTTTCACAATATATTGTTGATACCTCTACTAAATATGACAATATATATCTGCGGGCCAAGCTGCATTTCTTGTTAAATAAGGCGTTTCCCATTTTCTAACAAAATTTGGTTAGGGGGTCTCCATCTACAAATATCACTCTAATTATCATTATATATCTGCAATTATCACTCTAACTATCTGCAATTATTTATGGATAAAACAATGGGAGATGAGAATGTTTTCCAAAACATAGTGGCGAGCCATAGATAAGAAATCATACATAGAAAAAATTCATTTCCTTGTCTATGGCTTGGCATGGCATTCCATTGACCATGAGACCACATTTCTTTTAGCCATTTTTCCAAAAAATTCACTGCCTTGTCTCTGCTATTGCTTAATATTATGCTTTCATAGACAAGGTAGTGAACTGTTTCAAAAAATACCTCAAACAAATGTGCTCTCATGGAACATTGCCATGACAAAAAAAATACAATTGGCAGCTGCAGTTATCACTCTAGAATCAACAAATAAATATATTTCAAAATAGTACTTGGTTGTGCAGGTGGAGTTCCCTATAGTTATTACCTATGCAATGTGAAGTAACTACATAACTGCTTTTACGTTGACTATGTAAAATAGCTATATTGTAATTTAAATTTTGTCATCTATCTATGAGCATCTACTTATTAGTTATGCAATGTGAAGTAATGCTTTTGGTTTGAAAGATGTGCAATGCAATGAATGGAAAACATCAGGTGTTTATAAAATTGCAACCCACATCACAACATACCCAAACCATCATGGTTTTTAAGCCTGTATATGTACGTGTGCATTTCAAATAGCAAGAACACCAATTTCTTGACATTATCACCGATAATGAGTAAACTTGTTGAGAGTAGTGAAACACAATGTTAATGCTTCTTGGAAAACAATGGGTGTTTATAAAACCGTGCCTTTCAATACAATCCTAAGGTCTAAATAACAAAAGCTTGTAAAGGCATTCATATTCTTTTGTAAAATTCTAAGATACAAAACACTAGGTTTCACAAAACCCACAACCCACTTAAAGTTTGAAAACAATTTACAAACAAAAATCCTCATAACGTTTTAAACCCCTTTACAACTAACAACCCAAATGATTAGAAACCCCTCAACTCACTTTAGATATTTTTTCAGTCTCCCTTGCTCTCCAACCTTTCACTTGCAACTCCACTCTCTAACCTTTCACTTTCAACTTGTAGAATGAAAGTGCAGAATACACAAAGTGTTAAAGGTTGTTGGAAAACAATGGGTGTTTATAAAACAATCCACATTTCATTACATTCCTATGGTTTTAATAACAAAAGCTTTTGACGACATTCATACTACTTTCTAAGATTCTAGGTTCTCAAAACACTGAGTAATCTACAACCCACAACAACAACTCACCTACATACATACAAAAATGCATGAAACCATACATAGAAAAATACACCATTACATACAGTTGGTTAGAAACCCCTCACCTCAAGTTGGTTGGTTGTCTCTCTTGCTTGTAATGCGCCCTTTCTCTCTAATGTTTCGATTTTAACCTACAGAATGAGAAAACCCAAAGCACAACGTGTTTTCTAAGAACAATACTCGTTACAATTTAAACTGCATGTCTTAATCACATCACCACCCTTCCCACGCGCAACAAATAACTTCTTGCACAAGGAAAAATAATGCAGGCATAATTCAGTGACGAGATGCCTCCTCGCTTTCCTCACTGCGACGTTTCCTTCCATTGTTGGTTCTGTCACTTCTATCATCCGTCTGGTGGGCCCTGCACTACGCCGTCTCTTCATGTTATGTATGTTGTTATGTATGTTTTCATGCGTTTTGTTATGTACATAGGTGCTTTTTGTCTAGGAGTTAGTCGGCTCCAAGGAATGTTGTTTGATAAATTCAAATCATCTAAATAATATTCATTGTCAGACATCCACCATTGCTACAAGAGATTCTACTTTGAGGGGGGTTGCATGGTCTTTTTCCTTCTCTTTTTATGGAGGGATTTTTTCTCACATGGGGTTTTGTCTTTTTCATACTTTTAGAGAACATCTTGTGTGTTCTATTTTTGGAGTGTTTTTTCTTACAAGTTTTTTTTCCCCATTTTCTTTAATTGTGAGAGATTCATTTGTACATGAGTACTTAATAGGGCCTTGCAACTAGGACCCATCTTGGTGTTTTGCATTTTTATTTTTATTTTCCCTAAGGTGTATTTAAGAGGGTTATTGATGTGAATGAAGTATATTACATAACCAATTTACCTTTTAGGTTTTATTCACACTAGTTTACTTAGAACATTATCATTTTTTGTCTCAATTCATAAGATTAAGACAAATGTCACAATCATATGTTGTCATATGCCTCACCTTACCTATATAAATAAGAGGTTCTCATTGTAATATCAATTAATCATATTGAATTATATTCATATACACATATTGTACATTTTATATATTATTTGAGATGTATACTTTTCACTTCAATTTTAAATTTTTACTGAAGAACAGTCCCACTTATTCCAAAAAGAGATTATTATAATTGATAAAAGACTAATTAACTCATCAACAATATAAAAATAATAATTTCACTTATTCAATTAATCTAAGTGCTGGTTATTTCCCTTACAAATGTAGATGGACTTATTAATCATTAAAAAAGCTATTCATGTGAACCAGATGAATCCTGAAATATAATCCATTGCCTCCTAAAATACAACTAATTCTAGGATGGGCATCCCTGTGAACCAAATGAATCTTGAAATATAATCTATTGCCTCCTAAAATACATCTAATCCCAGAACGGGCATTTATGTGAACAAGATAAATCTTAAAATATAATTCATTACCACCTAAAATAAAACTAATCTGAAGATAGACATCTGTATGAACCAGATAAATTCTGAAATATAATCCATTGTCTCTTAAAATACAACAAATCCGAAGACAGACATCCCTATGAACCAGATGAATCTTGAAATATAATCCATACTCCTAAAATACAACTAATTTGAGGACCGGCAATAAAAGGGTTCTTCTTACACATGTAGATAGATTTAATAAAAGTAAAGCGAAATCCTCGTTGGAGATATATAAATTAAGGTCGTAACTTGAATTCATGCGGTAGGAAAGAAGAGAATGCTTTAACCCAATATGGTCAAACATCAACTTCAATAATATTTGTTTAAGATATGTTTGGAGTGGCGAAAGTACGGAGCGCCTCCTCCTTTACTCAAGTGCCTCACTGAGCACTCACCACTCCCATAAAAACCTCCCCTAGGTCTCGCCATGTCTCTTCATCAAACACCCCCCGCTTTTCTGCACACTTTAATCTTAATCTTTCTCGGGTTAAGTACATAATCCGCCGCTGACATCGGATGCTAAGCTCCAGCTATGTAAATTATATCACAGGTCTAGTTTACATTTAATAGTGCTGAAAAGGGCGCAGGGCCAAAGGGAAAAAGTAGTATTCATTTCATGGCGGCGGCCCTGTCGAATAAGGAAAACAAAGCGATGGAGGAGCAAATTTCGCTCGATGGAGCATCGAAATATAGTGTTGCAGCGGGGCCATCATGGGTTTCCATGTGTCCTCTTAATTCTTTTAACGACTTTTACTACAAGCGTGCCGACCATAATCATGGCGGAACTGTATATAAAAGCGTTTCTTTCAAGTATCATGGCTCACCGGGTCTATCCCAAAAGGCATAAACCTCCTTAGATCTGATTCGAAGCCCTGTGGGTGATGTCTAATTAGTTGTTATTGTATTTGTATGGATCGGGCCCTTTTCTACGTTTTGCAAGTTTGTTGTTGCAGCTCAGATCTAGTTGTGTAGAAAGTCCTGAGTTTTTTGCTTTTAGTCTTTTATTGGGTTGTCTGTTCAAACCCTTCCAACACTTTGAAATCAGCTTTGCAATTTCCCTCTGTTGACTTGCATAGAGTCGGGAGATTGAGATAGCACTGCGGGGAATCAAGTATCGATGGTCCGACTTTAGCTTAGGAATAAAGTAGTATTGCCTTAGGAGATCCGTTACGGAGATTATTGTTGTACAGGTGATAAATGTAAGAGATGCATTCAAGGTTGCACATCGCTGAAGATTTGCCTTGGCGGAAAACATCACAGTAGATCAGTATTGTGGAACTCACATCGGCTTGTAACAAGGTAGTTCGTTATCATCTCGTTTGCCTGTTAGGCAGCTGTTAAGTTATTATTGTAATCACTATAAGTGTGAGGAATGCATGGCTTACATTTATTGTTCAGGTTATATGCTTGCAGATTAATTCTTGCTTCATTTATTTTTCTGCTGGTGTGATGAAAACAATCTAGAACTTTTCTTTCACTGCAAGAAATCTTTGATTTACAATTCTCATCACGTTAGGTTCATTATTTTGATTTATAACTTCGTCAATGTTTCTCAACCAGTTCATTTGAGCATTCAAGAGCACTAAATAGTATTTTCATGATATAAACATTTCATCTCAAGCTTTGACTTCTACATAAAAAACCCAGCTAGAATTTCTCGAGTTTACTCAATGAGAGTTTATGCAATGAATGAGTCCTATTTATGCTTCTTGAACCATCTCATTATTGATGAAAACTCAAAGATGAGTGGCAATCAAGGTTGATCTTCTTTCTGTATTTTAAATAATATCTTAGTGTTTCTATAGAGTATAATTGGTGAGGCTGACAGTATGTTTTTTGATAATGCAATCCATTAAGATTTAAGTTTTCGGATGACTGATATAAGAGATGAGACTGAGATCATGTACTGGATGACTTTGATGGAATAAATACTTCTGCTGCCTGCAACCAGCAGCATACAAGTTTGACTCTATTATAAACTGCCTTCATTTTTTAATTTTCAATTAACTACACACATTCTGCTGGATACACAGACAGTAAGAAATACTTTTTAGTCTTTGATTCTTAGCTGAAGATATATTAGTATAAATTTGTATTCCTATATGAAATAGCAAAATGAACTATAATATACAATTTTCTATTGAAAAAATATAATCTTGATAAATATTTGTCAGTTTGTTTTTTATTTTTTTAAAAATCATGTCTCTGTTGGTGTTTAGTCTGTTCAATTTCGGTTTGCGTATTAAACAATTTTATTTTTTAAATGCCTGAAAATGGGTAGACAGAGATATCAATGATTACAGCTTCATGTTCTTTTAGTAGCTGTGGGCAAAGTAATTAAGAGTCTGTACATCTGTTTTAGTTGTACTTCGTATTTATTGTCCTAAAAACACATTGTCTTTTCACAAATCGAGGAAAATGTATCGGGTTCTTAAAAGCACAAAGATTTTCATTTCAGCACCGTAAGATATTTTGTACATCTTGTTCATACCTACATGACATATGCTACACACTTTATTGGAATTTTATGAAACAAACAGATAACATAACTTTTCAGAACTGAATGTGATCTGCTTCCACATTTCTGCTCACATCTGACACTGTGCTCAGATGGATGGTACAAAATATTGTCCGTTCAAAACTGAACTAAACTATAGTTAAGTATTCAACAATAAGCACTGCATTCATACAATATAAGGTGAAGAGTATAAACATAGCAGTAAACTTTAACAATAAGCACTGGATTCATACAATATAAGGTTAAGAGTATAAACATAGTAGTAAACTAAATTTACTTGAACTTGAAATCAGCTTTTTCAGAAGCTTGTTTGTCAAATAAGAAGACATATAACTGAATGGTCCAGAGAAAATAGTTTGCACAGAACGACAGTTCTGTCAAAGCATAAGGATGTATCTCCTCTGACAGTTGCAGAGATTTTTTTTTTGTAGCTATTGGATTGGTGGACGCAAAGGCCATTAGCCTGTAGGACTGGTCTTTAATTTTTGAACTAACTGTTTTAGCATGCTCTTCTATATTTTGAAATTAATTTCTTTTCTAACTATCTTATACATTTGATTGAGAAAGGAATAGTTTCCTACAAAACATATGGCATACCCACTAGTTAATTTTCAGTATTTAACTGTGTGGGTGGCATTACTTTTACAAGCCCATTGACATGTTATGATCATAATTAATTCATTCATTTATTTTTTAATGAAATTGAGAGAATATGTATTACGAATGATGGGTTCTTGTAGTTAATGTAATTAGAAAAGGAAAGAAGAAATCTTTTATAACCCACGAAGACCTAAACTAAATAATGGTGTTCAAATAGTCCTTTCCATGGAATATAAGTCCGCTGGACCTGTCAGAATAGCCGCCTAAATAATTAAAGGCTTAAGCTATTTACAGCTGACTAAGAGGGGAAAATAAAACATATTCGAAACAGCAAATTATTTATGGGTTAAATATATGAAATTGTTTCAAGGTTTCTGGATTAGATTGTGTAAATAATTTTTGCATCAACGTTTCAGATTGCACTCCCTGATCTATCATCAAGATGAAAAAGAGAGCTCAAGAATAAGAATCACAAAAAAAAATGAAATTTAATGAAAAACGTTGAAAATAAATTTACATAATCAGATTCATAAATAAGAGCTAGCTTAAAACTTAACTGTTCGTGAAAAATGATATCGTCACTCAAGCAGTCTTATAAATTGTTATGTAATGACTTCTACGTAGTTTTATCTTCTGAATAACAGCAGGAATACATAATTACAATGCTGTCTGGTTGCCTAGCTCTCCGCCATCTCTACTTGACAATCTCCCATACCTTGTACTTTACTCACGTCATTTTCAAATATTTGTCCAGTTTTAATGATTAGTTTTGGTAACAGTAAACGTTTGCTTCAGAATTCCCCAAGGGAAATTGCTAAGTTTCTTATAAATCTATAGCCGAACCCATTATCTATATAAAAACAAAACAGTATAGGTCAAAGTCTTGAATATAGCCTGAGGTGGTGCTATTATTTGTGTACTTTAAAGCCCACTTCACTGCGAATTCAAACTTGGTTCACCCAGTATGTTATTGCGTTCTGACAGTATTTGCAGACAAGGCTCATTATTGTAAAGACACGAGCAGATCAGTGATCAACGAAGGACTCGTTGAAATTTCTACCATCAACTGTAAGAAGATGTTGTGATTGCGGATGCCCATTACATCATTGTCTATAGAAAACTATTGATGCAGGCCTGGAAATTGACCACTTGTAGCCCGATTTTAGTGCTTTAACTGTATTCTACGTGGAACTGTTTTGAGCAGCAAGTAGATGTTAACAGCACTAAATACTGGTAGACACTAAGTTTCTTAAGTAGTTATATGGGGAAATGTTTGTTTCATATTGTTTTAAGGAAGACACATACTTGTGACAGGCATTTAGAATGTCAGCGTGCATTAAAAATAGAAACTTAAAATGTATCAAAAGAAATCTACTATTACAAAAAAAATGAATAAAAGGAATTATCACAATGTATAGACATTTAAATTCTCTTCACGAAGCTCAAATACTGCTATACGGGACGGTGTGCATGCACCACAAGCTGTCTGGAATGAACCCACTTTTAAAGGTATCTATTTGATGAATTGATAATTTGATAGGCATCTGAAATTTTATGCCTCTAATTAGGCATCTGAAAGTTGAAATTCCACACATACTTAAGATAACCATCAAGAGGTGATGAACTGACGTGCATCTGAAAGTTAAAATTCCAGGTATACAGAATTGTTTAGAAAAATAAAAAACATTTTGACATTTTTACTAGTTTCTATGTATTTATTCCAGGTATACAGAATTGTTTAGAAAATTAAAAACATTTTGACATTTTTACTAGTTTCTATGTATTTATTCCAGGTATACAGAATTGTTTAGAAAATTAAAAACATTTTGACATTTTTACTAGTTTCTATGTATTTCTATGATTTTTGTTGTGTTATATTGTAAGGACTAATTACAACTTAAGCTTGATGGGATTCTTTGACAGTGAAGGACCTAACAGACCTTTTATGCCTTTGAACTTCATTTCAACTATAACTTAGCTAAATCTGATCATGTATTTAATGGGGTGTTCTTTGGCTTTGTTTTTGATATTGGGGAAAACAGATTTTGAAGGGACCCGGAACCCTTTACAGCCAAAAAGCCAAACTGCTGAAAACAGCCAAAAAGACCAGACTGCGGAAAAGACAGCCTGCAGTCAACAAAAAACCAGCTCCCAAACAAACACCATTAGGTTTTACAATTAGAGTTTTGCTTGTTGGAGCGAAGAGTCATATCGAAAGAAGGCCCAGAGGGTTTAGATTTTTTTCTAGTAACAGTAATCCAGCCTTCTTCAACTTGTGTTGCCTTAGCCTGCCAAGCCAGCCCATCATTTTCCTGAGGATGAAAATCTACAGCTCTAGAGGTAACATCATAGTTCTCCTAAACAGGTGTGGAAATGATCAGAGAGCTACCAGAGATGGGAATCGAAGCACCATCACCAAAAACAGAAATCGGTCTAATCGTTTGCTCAATATGATTTATCATGGTAGCTCCCCCAGCGGAAGATGGAGAAACCCCAGCAGTCGAAACCCCAACAGCCTGTGAATTAGAAGCCCCAACAACTTGTGAGCCAGAAACCACCACCTCAGAGAAGCTTTTTAGCTTATTAGATTTCTTCTCAACCGTGTAATGTTGTTGAGAAGCGCCATTCCACCAAGTAGTTGTCTTTGTCTTTTTCTTTTTCTCGAATCCACATTGCGCAGCAGCATGTCAGTTTTGAAGCATTTCTTTGGCTTTGTTGAGACCCTCTTATAGTTCTAGTTTCTTTACAATTTAGGGTAGTATGTTTTTTTAAATTATGATTATTTTGAAAAGTTATGACAATTTAGAGGATTCTTAGATGTTTTTTTATAGTGTGTTTTATTTGTTAAATTTAGGAATAAATATATGAAAATGTAGTTAATAACTTGTTAAAGAGTTGATCTTAATGGTAGTTTGTTAGAGAATTGATAATATTAGTACTAGTTTGATATTTAGTGGTTTAACTATATCTATATTTGTAGGATTGTGTTGATATTTTTAAAGGTTTTATAATCTATGTAGTCTATTTTTATTGAATATGTAAAGATAATTTTGATTTTTGGTATGAAGTATTTTTATATCATTTATCTTTTCATTTGTTGCAATCCTTCATTATTCAAACATGGTATTAGAGATTTACTACTCTTAATAATTTGTAGGAAGAATTAGGATAACTTTAAGATATCAAAACAATTCAAGTTGAGTTTCAATGTGATTGTGCAACATGTGTTTGTTGATAAGAAAATCAGTATTGTCAAAGGAAAGATAGTTCTAACTATTATAGGTCATTATACAAATTGTATCTATTCAAGAGAGCACAAAGATAAATCTATAGACTGGATTCCTTTTAGATATTTATGTGATGAAAAAAAAAGATTAGATGTATTATTTTTCATTTTAAAAATTTAAAATCTCATTAAAAAAAATCTAAAGATTGCAATTTCTAAATTTAGAATATAAGAATATACATATAATTAATGAATAACAAATTGTAAGAAATAGTTAATGAGAAAAAAAAACAACCCTTATAGAGAGTAGTAAACTTATGTAATAGAATAAAGATGATAAATTGAAGTCAATCATTAGATTGACCATTTTTGATTTAGAATTGCACACTATTGACTTAGATAAATTATCTAAGGAAGTTCAGGAAGAATAGAGTAATTTGGTTTCAAAGCCATGAATATCACATTTATAAAAAAAACATTTTTAGATTTAAATTGGAAAGCAGAATGGATATGTTTAGTCATATGAATGGGCTCACATTACTTGTAGAATAGTTAACAAAGAAAAATATACATCATTGTTGGATGAGGAAAAAATGTTGAGTGCATATAAAGTAGACCAATATTTAGAAAAAGGCGATTTTTGTAAGAAACAAAATAGTTAGGAAAATGTTGTTTTTGTAAGAAACAAAATAGATAGAAGTGTGTGTGTGTGTGTGTGTGTGTGTGTGTGTGTGTGTATATACGAGTTTTATAATTTCAAGAAAATAGGACATATTATGTAGATTTACAAAGCTAAAGCTAATGACATTCTACAAGGGAAGGTTATAAATAATAATAAGAAATATATTGTTGATAAAGAAGATCTAATAATTGAAGATTCTAACATTGACTCTAAAAAATAGGTGTGAATGGAGAAGAAACTAAATATTTGTTTCAAGTGTTCAATAGAATCTTCACAGTTAGGATGAATATGAGAGAGTTTATCTCAATAAAGATGATATCTAATAATTTGAGTTACTTGAATTTGGAAGTTTACCAAGGTAAAATTTAGGAACATGAGAATTTAGAAAAATAGAGCATGATAGTTATACTTTTTTGAGGGTGATGAGGAGTTTGATGGAGTACCTCCATAATTTTGCAACAACAAAAGAAAAGAAAATGATTAGAAGAAATTTGTATTCTATGTTTTCTATCAATCAAATTTTAAATTATTAATATTATAACACTATACACTCTGATACAAATAATTAGAATAGTCTATTATATAAACATATGCTAATTATTTATTAAAGAAGAGAGAGTTAAAATTAATGAATAAATGCATAAACATGTTGATAATTTGTTACCAAACTTATAATGTTGACTTAATTAGATCTAAAATTATAGAACTGTAAGAGTTTGTTGATCCTCTCAAGGACTATATAAATCATATAATCTTCTTTAATTGAATATAGGTCAAAGTCTTAGAATAAGTCGTGAGGTGGTGCTATTATTTGTGTACTGTAAAGCCCACTTCACTGCGAATTCAAACTTGGTTCACCCAGTATGTTATTGCGTTCTGACAGTATTTGCAGACAAAGGCTCATTATTGCAAAGACACGAGCAGATCAGCCATCAACGAAAGACCCGTTGAAAAATTCTACCTTGAACTGTAAGAAGATGTTTGATTGCCGATGCCTATTGGCTATAGACAACTGGTGATGCGGGCCTGTAAATTGACAACTCGTAGCCTTATTTTAGTGTTTTAACTGTATTCTACGTAGAACTGTTTTGAGCAGCAAGTAGATGATGTTAACAGCACGAAATACTCGTAGGTAACTTAGTTAAGTTTTTCAAGTACTTAGGGGAGAGGACTCAATAGTTGTGCACCTTAACTTCGCGCTTTTAATTATCCTACGTGGAAATTTCAAATCACTCCCAATTTTTTGCAGCAGCTTACTTGGCAAGTCCCCTGCATATAACTAAGGTTTGAGGGCCACATCATCAAATATGATGCCACATCAGCATGCTTTTTGTCAAGGTGTCCAAAAAGACCCCAAAAAAAAGTGAGACCAATACTTGTGCATTCACAGCATGTTTTATTGAGCATTGATGTGGAATCACATGATTGGTTGTTTTTTAGATCAAAGGAATACATTTTGTTTAATTATGGGTAGTCATCATCAACACTAACAACTTTAAAGTCACAACTATTGGTCCAATATTGATAAAAATATTGGGCATTATATAAACTACTATCACAACTATTGAAACATGCTCAAGTATTGGGTCCTTTCCCCTAAATGGGGAAAATGTTTGTTTCATATTGTTCAAGGAAGTTACATAATTGTGACAGGCATTTTGAATCTCAGTGTGCATTAAAATAGAAACTTAAAATGTATAAATAGAAATCTACTATTACAAACAAATTGAATAAAAGGAAGTGGAACTATCACAATTTATAGGCGCTTAAATTCTCTTCACGAAGCTCAATTCATATGCACCACAAGCTGTTTGGAATGAACCCACTTTTAAAGGTATCTATTTGACGAATTAACAGGCATCTGAAATTTTATGCCTCTAATTAGTCATCTGAAAGTTGAAATTCCACACATACTTAAGATAACCATCAAGAGGTGATGAACAGAGATGCACCTGAAAGTTAAAATTTGTTAGGGATAAAGATTGTCTAGAAAATGCTAGAATGTTTCTAGAGTCTTCCATAAGCTAGAACATTCTTGGAGTTGTTCTAAAAAAAAAAATTCTAAGAGCTGTTGTAAAAAAGAAGTTTCCATATTTTAGAGTTTTCTAGAAAGCTAGAAGCTTCCAAACTTTAAGGTTTCTATATATATATATATATATATATATATGTGATTGTAGAGAGTTGATGGGTACAACATCTGGATTGTTGTTAGACACAACATTCAGATAGCTATTAGACACAACACTTTGGATGCAATATGCAAGCTAGAAAAATATAATTTTCTGAGTGATTCAACTCTGTTTTGCCTTATTTTTTCTTTGTTCATTATTGTTATGTTTTTGCCTTGATATTCCTTGTTGATTAAATTGTTGATTATGTTATAGTTTGGCCCTGTTCTAACATGGTATCAGAGCCATGTTCAGCTAGAAAAATATAATTTTCAGAGTGATTCAACTCTGTTTTGCCCTGTGTTTTCTTTGTTCATTGTTGTTATGTTTTTTCCCTAATATTCCTTGTTGATTAAATTGTTGATTATGTTATAGTTTGGGCTTGTTCTAACATGGTATCAGAGCCAACTTCAACTAGAGATTCATCTAGAGGTTGAGCTAGAGATTCAGCTAGAAATATATTGCTAGAGTGATTTGTTTGTAGGGAGATATATTACTAGAGTGATTTGTTTGTAGGGCAGATATATTGCTGGAGTGATTTGGTTGATTGTAGTCAAGAACGCTTTGAGAAAAAAGGCTAGATGGAGCTATGGAAATGCAAGTTGGAACAAGCTAGAGGTATTATTGGTAGTAGAAGATGACTTTTCAGCTAAACAAAAGACAAGGAGTGTTGAAGAAATATATAGGCAAGGCTCAAAGATCTAATCTCATATGAGTAAGCTAGAGGGATGCAAGAATGAGAGCAATACATGAAAGGGGAATATGGTAGAAGAATGCTTGGTATGCTAGAGGTGAACATTAACGAGGGATATTAGTAAAATGTTCCCCTCTTCTTTGTATTTCCCCTCTCCTTTGAATTTTCTCTGTATTATTCTAGCCAATCTTAAGGGGGGATGTTAGGGATAAAGATTGTCTAGAAAATGCTAGAATGTTTCTAGAGTCTTCCATAAGCTAGAATATTCCTGGAGCTGTTCTTAAAAAGAACATTCTAAGAGTTGTAAAAAATTAGTTTCCATATTTTAGAGTTTTCTAGAAAGTTAGAAGCTTCCAGACTTTAAGGTTTCTATAGCTATATATATATGATTGTAGAGAGTTGATGGGTACAACATCTGGATTGTTGGTAGACACAACATTTAGATAGCTGCTAGACACAACATTTTGGATGTAATATGCAAGCTAGAAAAATATAATTTTCTGAGTGATTCAACTCTGTTTTGCCTTGTTTTTTCTTTGTTCATTATTGTTATATTTTTGCCATGATATTCCTTGTTGATTAAATTGTTGATTATGTTATAGTTTGGGCCTGTTCCAACATGGTATCAGAGCCATGTTTAGCTAGAAAAATATAATTTTCTGAGTGATTCAACTCTATTTTTCCCTATGTTTTCTCTGTTCATTGTTGTTATATTTTTTCCCTAATATTTCTTGTTGATTAAATTGTTGATTATGTTATAGTTTGGACCTGTTCTAACATGGTATCAGAGCCAACTTTAGCTAGAAATTCAACTAGAAATATATTGCTAGAGTGATTTGTTTGCAGGGAGATATATTACTGGAGTGATTTGTTTGCAGGGCAGAGATATTGCTGGAGTGGTTTGGTTGATTGTTGTCAAGAACACTTTGAGAGAAAAGGCTAGATGGAGCTATGGAAATGCAAGTTGGAACAAGCTAGAGGTATTATTGGTAGTAGAAGATGACTTTTCAGCTAGACAAAAGAGAAGGAGTTTTGAAGAAATATATATGCAAGGCTCAAAGATCTAATCTCATATGAGCAAGCTAGAGGGATGCAAGAACGGGAGCAAGACATGAAAGAGGAATATGATAGAAGAATGCTTGGTATGCTAGAGGTGAACATTAAGGCGGGATATTAGTATAATGTTCCCCTCTTCTTTGCATTTCCCCTCTCCTTTGAATTTTCTCTGTATTATTCTAGCCAATCTTAAGGGGGAATGTTAGGGATAAAGATTGTCTAGAAAATGCTAGAATGTTTCCAGAGTCTTCCATAAGCTAGAACATTCTTGGAGCTGTTCTAAAAAAAGAACATTCTAAGAGCTGTTGTAAAAAATAAGTTTCCATATTTTAGAGTATTCTAGAAATCTAGAAGCTTCCAGACTTTAAGGTTTCTATAGCTATATATATATATATATGTGTGTGATTGTAGAGAGTTGATGGGTACAACATCTGGATTGTTGATAGACACAACATTCGGATAGCTGATAGACACAACACTTTGGATGTAATATGCAAGCTAGAAAAATATAATTTTCTGAGTGATTCAACTCTGTTTTGCCTTGTTTTTTCTCTATTCATTATTGTTATGTTTTTGCCCTGATATTCCTTGTTGATTAAATTGTTGATTATGTTATAGTTTGGGCATGTTCTAACATGGTATCATAGCCATGTTCAGCTAGAAAAATATAATTTTCTGAGTGATTCAACTCTGTTTTTCTCTATGTTTTCTTTGTTCATTGTTGTTATGTTTTTTCCCTAATATTCCTTGTTGATTAAATTGTTGATTATGTTATAGTTTGGGCATGTTCTAGCATGGTATCAGAGCCAACTTCAACTAGAGATTCATCTAGAGGTTGAGCTAGAGATTCAGCTAGAAATATATTGCTAGAGTGATTTGTTTGCAGGGAGATATATTACTGGAGTGATTTGTTTGTAGGGCAGATATATTGCTAGAGTGATTTGGTGATTGTAGTCAAGAACGCTTTGAGAGAAAAGGATAGATGGAGCCATGGAAATGCAAGTTGGAACAAGCTAGAGGTATTATTGGTAGTAGAAGATGACTTTTCAGCTAAACAAAAGACAAGGAGTGTTGAAGAAATATATAGGCAAGGCTCAAAGATCTAATCTCATATGAGCAAGCTAGAGGGATGCAAGAACAAGAGCAATACATGAAAGAGGAATATGATAGAAGAATGCTTGGTATGCTAGAGGTGAACATTAAGGAGGGATATTAGTATAATGTTCCCCTCTTCTTTGTATTTCCCCTCTCCTTTGAATTTTCTCTGTATTATTCTAGCCAATCTTAAGGGGG
>VDFB02281492.1:278428555-278701663 GCA_007258455.2 Sequoia sempervirens | reverse complement strand
TTCATTTCACAACTTGTCATTCTATTTTATATGCATTTCTAGGTCATTTAGTTCTAGTTTGCATCATATTAGGGTTTTTCATTTCATCTTGCATTTCATTGTCTTTTCCAATCCCTAGCTTGGTGGTGAACCCCTCTTGTAATATGAAATCATACCCTAGGATAGTTCCTTAGTAGATCTCCTCCTCCCATTATCATCATTTGATTGAGATCTCTAGGGAATCCTTGAATGTTAGTTGGAGAAAAGTGATGTTCTATGTCTTAAACCATAAAGCATCCATTTTTCAACTAATCAGCATTCATTATTGTACTTTGTAAATAATTCACAATATAAAAATTCACATTCATTATTCAATAAAAAAGGCATATCAAATGCTTGTGTAGATCAATTTTCATTATCTCTTAGTTGCATAGCAAATCAGTTGCTTTGATCTCTCATTTGTGATAAATATTTTGGTTATAGGTGATTTCTAGGAGTTGTGGGGTTCACTATCAACTCCAACATGTTGCACTTAGTTTTCAATCTTAACTCTAAAATATCTAATTAAATTTTAATAACCTATAATTTTTTATATGGTGTTTCACCCTATCACATTCTAAATAATTTTATGAACATAAGAAATAAGTGCATAAGACTTCCATAGTACATTCACAAATTTTACATAGTTTGCCATAATTTTACAACAAATGATAAATTTTAGAGTAGTTTCATAAAAATTCACCAAATAATCTAATTTAAAGAGAATAAAACAAAAAATACATCACCACCAAGGATTAGAACAATCACAAGAAGTAGACATGATACTTATTGATTGGAAACTAACATGCAAAATATAACTTTTAACTAGATTTCCTACATTGAAAATTCTTTGTCCTTGGATTTCCCAAAAAATCTCAACCCTTTACAATTTCTTTGGCACTTTCTCAAATACCCAACCTGAGCACCTAAAATTACATCAACTAGAGAAATTCAAGTTAGATCCCAAATTGATCCCTCAACCCAAAATTTACAAGTTATATTTTATTTTTTAGGTCATAGGCATCCACATTAAATTATTATTTTTTTATTTTTTAATTATTTGGGCCTAAGAAAATAATTACAATTAAACATACTTACAAATTATAAAGTGGTTTATTACATCATTTAAAAAAATAGAAAATGAAGAACATGAAGATGAGTTCCCAACTCATCACCATGCTTTGCTATACCCAATTGCTCCAGGCCCCATCACTCTAAGAACTATGTTAAAAATATCAGTGTCCAATTAGGCCAAAAAGTGTAAACCACTATTGTGGGATCACCCTCTAACATTGTTGGAAAATAGGGTCTTCCTGATTTTCTCAACAACCTTCTTCATTTCTAGCAACCTTGCCTATTAAACATTGAGATCACCTTTGATTCTCATTAGTTCATTAATTACCTCTTTTACTAAATGTTTCTTCGATAGTTTGGAAAACTTCTTAATAATTGTAGTAGGAAGGATTGTTGGGATACTCCTAAAAGGTATATGGATATGCCTTAATCAAATTTTATATTTTTATCATATGAGTGCATCAATAATGTTTCCTAACAATGAACCTATCTTTACATTCTTTCAAAACTTTCACTCTCCACTTGGTGGCCTTTATCCACTCTAAGTGAAAATCTAGGTTACCATCTAAAATGATGTCTTTGTTTTGCAATTCTATAAATGGAGCATATGCCATTTTCACATAATAGGTAAATTATCCTCTAGTGTAATGAGTTATCCATCAAGAGTTCATCTTGAAACTCAACCATTAAATTGGCTTCATCACTCACTCTATGTTAATATTGGATGACCTCTCAAATCAATATACTTCCTTATAACTCCAAAGAATCCCTCCAAGCTAATATATAATAGTCACTACTCTTGAATGTCTCTTATACTTGCCCTTGACTAGTGTAAATAAGTGGGTAGGGGGTGCTGAATTTGAATCTACAAGACCCATGAGGTTATTGGTTTCTAGGATTTTTCATCTCTTTAAGGGAAGTAGAATTATTTTCATTCTACTTAAGTTGCATGTCTCAAAATGAATTTTAATAGTGACTTTATAGCATCCCTAATTACAAATATTCTGATGTGTGTCAATATTGCACCCACCATCACACATCCAACTCAAGATACATAGTTTCATCTCCCAAGTTAATCTCATGACACTTATGATCAATCTCAAGCCACTTGAGATTGACCTCAAATTATATTTTTAAAAATTCAAGTTACTAACTCCCACCCTTTTTACTAGTGAGTTGACATGGTACACATTTGCATGATTTTTTCCTTTATATTTGAAGGCATTGATTTATATAGTTAAATATCATCCTTGAACATTTAAGAATCATCTAAAAATAAGCAACTACAAGGAAATTCATGTTAAGAACATATATATTTGGAGCTCTAAAAAGAATTAAAATATAATATTAAAAGTTGTTCACACCTACATGTTGGAGAACATTTGCTTAAGGCCATAAAGTTGATCTAACAAGGGTGTTTATAGAGGGGAACTTTACCCTCACAATCTAGTAGTTTCCTCTAAGGTAGTTTTAAATAACATATGTCCCTACATACATTTAAATATTAAGGATTGAGGCAAAGTAGGTTATAAAATGTCAATAGTAAGCTAGATTAAATTGAAGATACAAAGTGATATTGCATGTCAAATCATTCTTGAGTAGCTCGAGATTGACCCTAAGAGATGTCATTTTGAACTAAGGGAGTTCCACTACTATTTAGAACTTAAGACCACTAAAAACATTAGATTTCCACAATCCATGATATTGGTCTTACTACTTTCGGATTAGATTGTGTGATTGTTTTTTAGCATCAAAATTTACTCTTTACATTGGAAAATTTGATAGTCCACATTTCATTAACACATGTTCTTCGTTATAATTTCTAAAATTAAATGTCTTATCCCTTTTTCTTCTTTTTTATTTTTTATTTTATTTATAATTATCAATTCTCAACCATTTTAATTAAGCATATGATTATTATTTACATTTATTCAATTAGTATAGATTTAAATAACATAGATTCTATTATCTTACAAGTTTATATTAGAACATATAACTTAAACCTATGAGAACAATAACTTCACTTTTAAATAATACCACATTCAAACCTATATATATATATAATATTTTGTACTACAAATTCAAACTTGACATATACTATGACAATACTTAGATTATTACAACAAACCTTCCTCCTACCCAAAAAAAAATTAAGATTTGTCCTAAATATATTTATGTTATTAAGTGTTGATTGTTAGATAAAAAGATAATATTAAACTCTTACGTGGGTTGGTGTAAATTTGTGAGAATAATTGATGTACCAATACATAATCACCTATACTTTTCAACCTACTCATGATGGCCTTTACTTGTGGTAAGATTTGACATAGATTTGACATGTACCATCCAATTCTATCAGTTTTTGGCTGGTATCAAATTAAATAAACAAATAAATAATATGACCAATTTTTCCCTTCAAATCACATCTACCCACACAATCATTTAAACAAAGAGAAAAAGGCCAAAAGGCATCCCACTGCATTGGACATCTACTCCAGACATGACTCACCACCTTGAGAATTTGAGGATTACAAGGCAGAAGAAACTGAGTATCACAAAGGTAGCAGAAAACGTTAAAAGTTAAGAATCTAAATCTCTTTTAAAAAGTTGCAAACGAATCTCAAAGCTGAAAAGAAAGGCCATGATCATCTATGGGTGGAAGGTTGGTCCATGTGCAGAAAAAAATGGCATCCAATGAAGAAACTTTGATATTGTCAACTGCCCACTAAAGGATATGGAGTCCGTAACCAGCCATGAGATCTGGATTTTATCGGATCCTTCCCTACACTCCAAATATATGTAATCTCCATTGTTATTCTGGTTTGCACTGCTGGAAAAGTAATGGCGGATTTGTTCAGAGTCAACTCCGTGTCGGCTTAATTCTTTGCATGGGATATAAATTCTTTGATATGATAGAAAAGGAGTCTGACTTTAAGCAGATGAAAAGAATAGAATAAGAGGGCAATGGGCATCAATCCGCATGCTTTCATGTCGGGAGAGAGGTAACAGAGCAAAGTGGAGGTTTGGATATGGATCCCGTACGGAGGAGTCCACACTGTCCGGCCTGCATCCTCATACCTTACGGTCATCTCAATATGCCCTACAGCAGGAAAGCTCTTTTGCACTTGATAATCTTGTGGGAAAGGTGTGGCATCGATTGCACTCCATTTTACCCTGCCATGTGCAAGACTGTTTAACAATATAAAATGATGGGTCATCTCAAGGCCATGAGGAGGGCTTTCAGAATATCGACATAGGAAAATAATGAGTTGAAAAAGTGTGTTCATTCTATTCCATTATTGTTTAGGGAAAGGTGATTGATATTTTTTATTATTATTATGGGATTTTATGTGTTTGAAGTGTTTTGAAGATAATTTGAATGGATATTTGTAATGGTGAAATTTGTATGTTTGTCTTTTTTTGGTTTTGTGTGTATTAGGGAGTGTTTTAATACATACATATTGTCATATGGCATATGGTATAATTGTCTGTAAAGTTAAAGTCTTTTGTCTTATGTTCTATACTTGTCTCTGTACATATGTTGGTGTGCACCTACCACTCAACCCATTTCCATGTTCACACACCATTATGCATTCACCCTATCCATTTTTTTATCATAGCTATGTTCACACTCATTTTCATGCACACATTATATACTAAGATTTAGCCTCTTTTTTGCCTTAGGACTAGTTTGCAGTCACAAGGTTGTCCCCATAGTCACAAGCATCTTGTAGAAACCCAACAATGTGCATTCAAACTTTTTTGCAAGTGGCTCTATTCGCGCTTATGCTATGTTGGCTTTGTGTTGGCAAGTACCTTTGATAATCGATATGATAAAATACAAGTGAGTTTTTTGCTAAAATCATGTATAGGTTTGTCCTATGATGTCCCCTATATGCTTTTCATGCTTCAATGTCTCTAAAAGGTCCAAATATTTCTAGGTGTGAAGTTGTAGGTGTTGTTTTCCTCCATTTTTGCAAGTTGTTGAAGTTTTGAACCTTTGGGAATCTCCTTACTGACATGTTACACCTACCATCTCCACTTCCCCTTATCTATCTAGTTATCAAGCTTCACCACTACAACATATCCTTCCATCCAGTCCCAACAATCTAGTACAAGCCCTTGATAATTTGTTTAAGTATAGATTCCATTACTCTGTTAGACTTATTATGGTTTTCATGCTAGTCATCCAAGTTCTAGAATTTGTTGATGTCTTATAGTTTTTTCTATCACCAAAGTGTCAGACATGATCTTTCATTTGCATCGCTCCTATCACACCCTCAATCTCTGACCCCTGATGATTTGTTGAAATCATGCCTTTTTCACCAAGCTTTTAGACTTGGTCATCCGATCATCTAGTCCCCCTTCCGGCCCTAATAACCTAATCCTTTGTAAGCAAAACAAACAATGTATAATGGTACTTAAGTTTCAGGCATCCAATAACCATCATGTCATCTCCATTATCCCCTTGTGACTCTGGGGTAATGCCCATTTTCCTTAAATTATTTTAGCTCCCAGCCTTTAGACAACACCTACAACTTCACACCTAGAAATATTTAGACCTTATAGAGACCTTCTTAATCCTCCATTGGTTGGAAAAGTTGCTTAATTATTTTAATTTTTTGCTATTTATCCTTGATGCATATCCTTTCATCTAACTTTGATTCATTGATGCTAACATCATATTGACATCACCCTTTCATTATTTATGAGCTTGTGTGTGTTTCCTAATGTCATCTTCATATGGTGTTTACATCATCATGACATCATGTTGACATCACCTTTCCACACTTAAATAATTTATCTTTTTAATCGAGGTGTCAAGCCATTCATTTCCCTAGTACCTATTCCATCATTTCTTGAACTCCAACTCTCACTTCATTATTTTTCTAATGTACATGAAGTCAAACTTTGAGCCAACCCATAATATGGTGCTTATTTCACTCAATCCCAAAAGCTTGCAACTCTGCACTCCTTTGTAAAAACATTTTATCCTTTCAACCATTTCTTATCTCAATACTTGTCATAAGTTCATGCCAATACCCCAACCCCAACATCATAAAATCATTTTCCCTATTAGGGTTCATCCCTTCGAACTTCTCATTTCCTAAGTCTATTTTTATCATGATTTCTTGATCATCTCTAAAATTCAACATTCCAACCACATGTTCTTGGCATGAGTTCCACCCAAACTCTTAAGTTTGACAGTATCACCTATTTTTTGACAATTTCTCTGCAACTCACTAGAATGGCTCAAAAAGCCACATAATCACTAAAAAAGGATTGAAGATGCTAAAGAGAGTATTGGTAACTAAAAGTGCCATATTTTTTTATTGTTTGAGATTATTTGAGTGTGGTTTTGGCATGTAATTAGAGTGATTTTCATTTATGAATGGTTGAAAGCAGTTTCATTTATGGCCTAATTTGGGCCTACACTTACCAAAGAATTTCCAAATTTATTCTTTATGCCTAGAAAGGAATGCATTTGATGAAGGGATGTTGCATGGTCATGCCAAAGTTATTGTAGGTGTTCATTTCTTGTAAGGATCAATTTCTCACATCTTTTAGGATAATTTGTGTAGCATGTTTCATGGATTTTTTATCTTTCTACATGGGTAAGTGCACAAAGTTGACATAATTAAGATACCACTTATGTTTTTTACCTAAAATGACCATTTGGCAAGTGCTAAGTTTGGCACTTGACAAATGGCTCAAATGACTAAGCCTAAGGCTTGGTCATCTCGAGCCAAGTTTGGCGAGTGCCAAATTTGGCACTTGACAAATTTGTGAATGATGAAATTTTAGAATGCACTTTCTTTCTCTTTCTTTTTTTCTTTTTCTTTTTATTTGGCTTTCTCTATCAATGAAACTATATACATGAAATAAATATTTAAGTATAAGTTGACTTATACTTTAAGTTATATTTCATGTATATAGTTTCAGGATGTTTGAGATTGGTTTTAGATCTCTTGGAGTTATAATGAAAATTCTAGTCTTTCGAAGATCTTATAATTTTTAGATAGTCAAATTTCAGTAATCAAGAGGTCAAGCTTCAATAAGGAGCAAGTTGTATCATCTTTCTCTCTCTTTCTCTATCTCATGCATTGTTCATCTCTTATTCTCTCTCTCTTTCTATCTATCTCACCTCACTCTCCCTCTCTACTTTTGTTTATCTCACCTCTCTCTCCCTCCCTCCTACCCCCTTTCTCTCTCCTTCCATATCTATGTCTCTCTATCCATATCTATCTCTCTTTGCCTCCTTCCATATCTATGTCTCTCTATCCATATCTACCTCTCTTTGCCTCCTTCCCTATCTCTCTCAATCTCCCCACCTTCCTCCCCTTTTTGTATCACATCTTGGTGCACATCAAAGAGAGAGGGGAGGGAGGGATAGGTGAGATAGATAGAAGTAAATAGAGGGAGAGAGAGTGCTAGGTAGACAAAGGGTGAGGAAAGATAGAAAGAAGGGGGAGGGAGGGAGAGGTAGGGAGGGAGAGAGGTGAGAGAGATATAAGATAGAGAGAGAGAGAGGAGGGAGGGGAGGAGAGAAGGGAGGTAGGAAGAGGTAAAAACGGATAGGTGAGATAGATAGAAGTAGAGAGAGAGGTGAGATAGAGAGAAGTAGAGTGGGAAGGAGAGAGAGAGAGAGAAGGGGGGAGGAGGGAGGGAGATGCAAGGAGGAAGAGAGAGGTGAGATAGAAAAAAGTAGAGAGGGAGGGAGGAGGAGGAGGGAGGGAGAAGTAGGGAGGGAGAGGTAAGATAGATAGAAGTAGAGAGATAGAGGGAGGGGAAGGAGAAAGAGGGAGGGAGAGGTAGGGAGAGAGAGGTGAGATAGAGAGAGTAGAGAGAGAGGTGATAGAGAGATGTGATGGAGAGGTAAGTAGAGAGGGAAGGATGGAGGAAGGGAGGAAGAGGTATAGAGGTAGGGATGGAGAGAGAGATAGAGGTGAGAGAGAACAACACAAAGATAGAGGTAGGTAGAGAGATGAAGGAGGAGATAGAGATAATTGGAAAGGGAAGGGCAGAGGGAGGGAGAGGTATGGAGAGAGAGTTGAGAATGAGGTGAGATAGATAGGGGGGATGGAGAGAGAGAGGTGAGATAAAGAGAGATTAGAGAGGGAAGGAGAGAGAGAGGGGGGAGGGAGATTTAGGGAGGGAGAGAGAGGTGAGATGGACATAGAGAGGGAGGGAGAAGTAGGGAGGGATAGTTAGGTGAGATAGATAGAAGTAGAGAGAGGAGGGAGAGAGAGAGAGATGTGATAGAGAGAGAAGTAGAGATGGAAGGAGGGAGGGAGGGAGAGAGAAAGAGGTATAGAGGGATAGGTTATATAGAGAGAAGTAGAGAGAGGGCGGAGGAGGGAGAGAGATGTAGGGATAGAGAGAGAGGTGAGATAGATAGTAGGGAGGGAGAATGAGGTGAGATAGATAGAAGTTAGGGATAGAGACAGAGGGAAGGAGAGAGTGAGAGAGAAAGAGGAGGGAGGGAGAGATGGAGAGAGGAGTGAGGGAGGGAGATGTAGGGAGAGAGTTGAGATAGAGAGAGAGTATAGAGGGAAGGAGAGAAAGGTGATAGAGAGAGTAGAGAGGGAGAGTGGAGAGAGGGCAAGAGGGAGTGGGAGAGTGGGGGAGAGGGAAAGAGGGAGAGGGAGGGAGAGAGAGAGAGAGCACTTAGAGATCTTAGAGAGAGAGTCAGAAAATGGATGGAGATAGTGAGAGAGGTCTAGAGCATAAAAGATGAACAATGAGTGAGATAGAGAGAGAAAGGTGATAACACTTGTTGATTACTAAAATTTGATTCCATTCTACATGTATTGAAAAAATAAAATATTTTTGATTAGTTTTCAAAAAAAATAGGGGGAGTACGCTCAAATTTCTTTTTTTTAGGATGTGTCCACTTCAAAAATTAGTAAACAATAATATATTCATTAAAAAATGAACTGAAAAAATTGACATAAACTACATGGTGTTAGCTAATTACTCACTAAAGATATATATATATATATATTTTAAGTTAACATTTTAGGCAAGATAAATAGATGCTTTTGATAAAAATAGGACCACTTTGTGTGCTCCCCTTTTTTCAAACCCTTAATATTCATTATTTTCAAAAAGAAAAAAGTAGTTTAGAAAGAAGATTTGGAGCACTACACCTCTTGTTCTTGTTGCATCTTCAAATTTTGAGCATAGCAATATTCATTTTCTTGTCAAATATCAAACTTTGTTGATTTCAAAAAAGAAAAGGAATCTTAAGACCCTATTTTTGTGTCACAAATTTGTGTACTTATCCACATGTGGATTTGGACATTGTTTGGTTGGTGATTTAATCACAAATATTCATGATCATATTTTAGTAACTCTTGACGTGTTCTTCAACATAATTGTGTAGTGTAGTAAATGGTCACTATTGTTACATGAAATTGCACCTTGTTGAATATAGGCTCAACATTCCAATGAAACAATGAAAATGACCTCAAGGTGTGGGACCTTGCAAGATGAGATCAAGTCTTTCAAGAAGGTTGAATTCCTCTTATGATCCAAGTGTAGATATGTTGGACCAACCCAACACATTGAAGCCTATTACTAATCCTATTCTAATCAACTCACAAGGAAAAAGGAGGAGAAGGGATGCGTAAAAAAGGAAAAAGGAGGTGATACACCAGGATTAGGAATGTTTCTTCCTAATTCAAATAACACAATATATCAATGAATGGGTCCAATAAACTTATACAATTCTCAATTTTGTGAAATTCCAAGATAACATGAAGGTTAGGTCTTGTTCAAATGTTGTAAAGAAAGAATATTAACAAAATTACAACTACAAGCCTGAGTAAAATTGCATATATAAATAGAAAATAACAAAATAAAATTAATACATGAAGGTTATGAAGGATTCACACAACACATTCAAGGATAGAAAAGGTAATAATGGTCAAATTCATTAATATAGACTTTTCAAAAAAAAAAACTTGTGAAGGCCTACACTTGGAGTAAAATAAAAGGCACCTAAGAACATACATTCCCTTAAGGAGAATGTAGGGTTTGCAACCACACTTCTTAGAAAGAAGAATAACTAACTAATATGTGCATGGAATCTCAAAACCCCTCAAAAATAAGGTTTGAGATGAATCACATTAACTGGGATTGAAAAAATTCATCATCCAACTTAGAGAGATGAAAAGTATCAGCTTCCTTATAGTTGGTAATGACATATGGGCCACGCCAGATTACATCAAATTTGGTATGCCTTCCTACATTATATCTATTAGCCACCCACTTCAATACCAAATATCCTACTTGAAACACTTTGTGGATTGCCTTCTTGTCAAAAATTTTCTTGCCTTGAGCTTGGTGGGTCTTTAGGACCTACATAGCATTGCTCCTTGTTTCTTCTAGCTCCATTAGCTAAACCAACCTTACTATCATAACATCATCTTCTTCTAATTCTAGTTGATGTTCCAACACAAGAGAATGTAACTCTAGTGATAATATTAGAATTTTTTCTCTTACATAAATTAGCATGAAAGGAGAATTGTTAACGGCCTAGTTGGGAGTAACTTTGTTAGCCCAAAGGGTTGTCCTTAGCTTGCTATGCCAAGTTTAGTGATTATCATGAATGGTCCTTTTGATTATACCGATGGGGTTTTTGTTTGAAGACTCAACTAGGTCATTACCTTGAGGGTAATAATTTGATGAAGTTTTCAAATATATTCCATGCCTAATTTCCCAATAAATGATTTGAGTACTAAAAAAACCTTGGCATTATTAGAGATTATGGTGGAAGGGGTACCAAACCTTAATACAAATCTATCAAGGAATTCCAAAACTGAAGCATCAGTGGCATCCCTTAGGACAATCACTTTTTTCCACCTAGTAAAATAATCTATGGATACTAAAATCCATTTATTCCCAACACTAGATGGTGTATTTATCATTCTACTAAAATCCAAACCCCATTATGTGAATGGCTAATCAACTTGAATGGAATGGAGGGGTAAGGGTCCTAGTATTTTCTTTCTAGAGAAGAAAGCATGTATCTTTTGCAATTTCTCACCCACTTGTGAGTATCCTTAAATAAGGTTGGCCAATAATATACAACCCACATAATCTTAGTAATAGTGATACTTGCAAGGAAATGGCCACCTGAAGGGCCATCATGGATCAATTCCTTCAACAATCTACTAACCTGATCTAGCTCAATACATCTTAACAAGACCTCATTGAGATCCTTTCTAAAAAGTATACAATCCACAATGACATAGGGAATGGACAACATCCTAAAATGCCTTCTCTTGGTCCTATTTATACTTGGATGATATCTACCCTCTTGCAAGAGGATAGCCATGTCATTCACCCAACTTCTTGGAATTCTTAAATTGGATGTTTGGTGCTCCATTAATACCATGACAACCTTTGTAGGAATCTCAAATGTTGATACAATTTGTTGACACAATCCATTACCCCTTATAAGCTTGGTGATCTTGTTATCAATATCATATTCTATATCACCTTAGTGATTCATCCAACTCTTTTTTGACTAATATCTCTACTCAAAAAAAAATTCTTTAATGTTGGCATGTGGAACCATTAACTAGATTCTATTATTAGACAACATGTGTATACAAGTTTTCAATTCTCTAATAATATCGAGAGCTTGCTACTCAACATATTTATATTTGGTCCCATAATCTTTGAGCCCTTCACTAAAGAAGTCAATTGGTTGCTCCAAATTTTCACTATTTAGTTGTGCTAGGATAGCATATATGCTTGCTTCTCCAAAAGTGTAGATATTGAAATCCTTGTCTTAATTGGGATTAACAAGGGTGGGAGCTTAAGAAATTTCTTGTTTTATGGCCTCAAAGCTATCCTTTCCTTCTTTGGTCCATTTTAAGACCATATTTTTCCTAAACTTGGAGGTAAGAGGCTTTACCAAAGCAACAAGGTTTGGGATGAACTGATAGGGAGGTTGGATGAATCAATCACTAATTCATGCTCTGGGCTTGCTTGGAAGACCTCTTGGGTGTCTCACTCCACCACTTGCAACCTATAGAACCTCTTCCTTCTTATGGTCCCCTGGTTTCTTCTTGCCAACCCAACTATCAATAAAGATCCTCCTACCAAGTCAAGACTTGGTGCAATCTTGAAACCCTTGCCTTAGCCCTTAATCCACTCTAAAGGATACTAATCCTCCAAACTCTTGAATATAGTTTTACAGGGGTGTGGAGGTGCTCCCAAGTCATCAATTCATCCCACTAAGTGTGTTAGGGGTCCACCTAACTCCATCTGCTAGTCGCTTTTACCAAACCCTACTATTAGGCCTAGAAGGCTACTAGCCCTAATAACCCTATTAGGTCTCCTCCGAGAAATTAGGTTTATTTTCCAAGTCTTTCCAAAGAACACCCCAATATTTTCTTGGATTCCTGGTTCATATGCCCACCTCTCAAGGATTTTTGGGGTCTTGGGCCTCAGCTATCTGTACAAAGCCCTAACCTGAAAATGAGCAAAACTAGGCCTTTTAAGCCCTTTCCTGACTTCTCTACAAGCTGTTAAGTCATCCCCTCACCAGATGAATTGATGGAGTTTCTTTCTCCTTACCAGGTCTTGGAAAGACTCACACCTGCCTTCTTCAATAGGTAATTTTTCAGGAAATTGACACCCCTGCAAATCAAGTGCTCTGCACTAAGGTCTTTCCTAGCCAGGCACTTCCCTGGCTCGCCTAGGGCAAGAATTCCACAGTAGCTCCTATGTTTTCAAAGGCCCTAAACCCTACCATATGTACATCCATGGAGTCTAGTCACTATTCCCAAAGGGTCGTACAATTTGTACGGTGGGAAAGTGAACTAACACTCCATTCTCACAAAACTACCTGGTTCAGACCAGCAACAGTATGAAAACCAAACTAATTACAAACAATGCTTGAAACTAAGTAAAGAAACTAACTAATTCCACATAAAGCTCGAAGAACAACTACTCTACACCCTACACAAATTACAATGCCATGATCAATTCATTAAAACCTCACTTCAATGCAAAAATCAGAAAATTCACTCTCAAACACAATTGCTTTTTTTGAATTCACAAAACTTCAAAACATAACAAATGCTTCCAATCCCACTCCAATGCCGAGGCATCCCATAAATAGGTCACCAAATTAGTTATCCTCTCCCTTGGGCTCTTCTTGGATGCTTGTAGCTCCAATTGAGCAACATTTTCAAACATTTTGCAAGAATCCTAAAAATCAAAAACCTCATTTTGAGCTAAAACCTTATGACACCTATTCTATGGTCAACATGAACTTCATCTGATCAAAACCAACAAGAATTACACTAAGGTTCAACCATAAATGAACATGAATAGATGATAAGTTGGCCTAAACAAATTGCCAAAACATGACCTTCTAGACAAACTATGGTAACCTATGGGTGCTCCTGCACCATTCTCCCCCCCTCTGCACAAACACTAAGGAATGTGGGGAGAGATCAGAGATAAATCAATACCCTACTTCTTGAATTGAGCTTCATCCACCCATGTAGCCTCATATTCTAGTTTTTCCTTCCATTTGATGAGATGTTCCATGTATTCCTTATGCTGGGTAGACTTCTTCACCCTTGATTCCAAGATCCTCTTTGCTTGCAGCTTGTCTTTAGGAGGTAAGGCTATGTTACTCACATCCTTCATGACTTCCACACTTTTCTGATCCAAGTCAGTGATTGGTCCTTTATACCTAATCAAATCAGCCACATTAAACATTGGTGAAATGCCTAAGTCTGTAGGTAGCTCCACCTTGTAGGCATTCTTTCCATATTTTGCTAACACCTGACATGATCCCACTCTCTTCATCTGCAACTTGGTTGATGTTCCTTTCTGCAACCTAGATTTGTTGAGATGGACCATGACATAGTCCCCTACTACAAATTGTAGATCTTTCCTAGACATATCCACCTTAGCTTTCAGCTTGTGAGTAGCCTCTATAATTTTCTTCTTCACTTGCTCCTAAATCTCCCTCATGGTCTGAGAGAAATCCTCATCATGGCCACTCCTATGCTCCATAGCTCCTAAATCTCTAATTTCACACACACCTCTTGGGTGCATTCCATAGACTATTTCAAAAGGACTTCTTCCTGTGGTCCTATTCACACTGTCATTGTAGGCATATTCAGCTTGTGATATGACCAAGTCCCATGTCTGTCCATACTCCTTGGTGAGGCACCTGAAAAGGTTACCTAACACTCTATTTATCACCTCAGTTTTTCCATCTGTCTAAGGATGGTAAGCTGATCCAAAAGACAAGTTAGTACCCAATCTGCCCCATAGAGTTTTCCAAAAATGACTCATAAACTTCACATCTCTATCTGATACAATGCTTAAAGGCAATCCATGGATCCTCACAATCTCTTTGAAGAAGAGATGAGAGATATAGCTATCATCATGGGTGGTCTTGCAAGGAACAAAGTGACTCATCTTACTGAACCTATCTACCACCACATAGACACTATCAAACCCTGTCTTAGTCTTAGGGAGTCCTACCACAAAGTCCATGCTAATACATTCCCATGGTCTATTGGGAATGGGTAGAGGTTGATACAAACCTGCATTGCTAGCTCCCCCCTTGGCTTTCATACAAACTACACACTGCTCCACATACCTTCTGACATCCCTTGGCAACTTGGGCCAATAATAAAACCTCTGCACTAATTCCATTGTCTTGTTGATACCAAAATGACCACTAAGACTACCATTGTGCTTCTCTTAGATAAGATTCTCTCTCATTGAGCCTTTTGGAACACATAACTGATTCCCCTTGAACAAAAGTCCACTCTGCAATGTATACTCTAAGAATTGACTATGAAAGTGATTCTCAAAATCAGAACATACCTTATATGCCTCCAAGAAGTCTTCATCTTCTCCATAGAGATCCTTGAAACTTTCTATCCCAATGCTCTTTATTTGTATCTCTTGCACTATCAGCAACATCCTACTTAATGCATCTGCCACCTTATTCAACTGTCCCTTCTTGTGTTTGATAGTAAAAGTGAAGGCTTGGAGGTATTCCATCCATTTCAAATGTCTATTGCTCAACTTCTCTTGTGTGTTGATGTAGCTAAGTTCCTGGTTATCAGTAAACACTACAAACTCTTTAGGTAGGAGATAATGTCTCCACTTTCTAAGAGACTGTACTAGAGCATATAGTTCTAAGTCATAAGTAGAATACTTCTTTTTAGCTTCATTGAGCTTTTCACTAAAGAAAGCTATAGGTCTGCCTTCCTGGCTTAGTACTCCTACAGCAATTCCACTGGCATCACATTCCACTGTGAATAGCTTATCAAAACTAGGTAATAAAAGGATGGGTTGAGTTGCCACTTCTTGTTTCAACTTCTCAAAACCTTTCTCTGCTTCAAGAGTCCATTTAAACTTAGTCTTTAGGCCACCCTTGATAGTATCAAGTACTAGTGCACAAATTCCACTAAAGTTCCTTATAAACTTCCTATAAAATTGAACTAACCCATGAAAACTCCTTACCTTTGTCCCAGTGGTTGGTGTAGGCCAATTTAGGATAGCTTCCACCTTGCTTGGGTCCATCTTCAATGATCCTTGGGATACTACAAACCCCAAATACACAAGTTCTTGTTTAAAGAACTCACATTTTTCTAGGTTGATGGCTAACCTCTCCTCCTGCAATCGTTTAAGAACCATCTCCACATGCTTCAAATGTTCCTCTACTATCTTACTAAAGATAAGTATATCATCTAGATACACCACCACAAATATACCTGTGAAATCCTTAAGCACTTCATTCATGAGCCTCATGAATGTGCTAGGGGCATTGGAGAGGCCAAGTGGCATAACTCTCCACTCATATAACCCATCAGTTGTCTTAAAGGTTGTCTTCCACTCATCCCCATCTTTGATTTCGATCTGATGGTATCCACTCTTGAGATCCAACTTGGTGAAATACTAAGCTCCTCCAAGACAATCCATCAAATCCTCAATCCTAGTAATAGGGAAACTATATCTGATTGTAATTCTATTTATATCCCTAGAATCAGTGCATAGCCTCCACTTACCACCTTTCTTGGTTGCTAAGACCACTGGTACTGCACACGGACTGATGATCTTCCTAATTAGTCCTTGGTCTAACAACTCCTACACTTGTCTAGCTACTTCTAGGTTTTGATCTGGTGTAAGCTTGTAAGCTGCTTTGTTTGGCAATGAAGCCCCTGGTATGAAGTCAATCTAATGACTAATGGCTCTCTTTGGAGGTAAGGTTGTTGGTGTTCCATCACTAACTATATCCTTGAACTGTTCAAGCAACTTCTAGACTGCTCCTGGTATGACTGTTTTCTTAGTCTTATCTTCCTCCTTGGGTTGCACCATGACCACATATCCTTCCCCTCCTTGTTGTAGAGTGTTGATAAACTCCTTGCCACTACTTAACAAGACACTAGGGGTCTTTGACTGTCCTTCTTCCTCATCTGATAGTGACTGCAGTTTGAATGTCTTTCCATCCTTCTTGAATGAGATAGTGTTCTCCTTTCCATCATAGATGGATCCTCTGTCATACTGCCATGGTCTTCCCAATAGAAGATGGCATACATCCATAGGAAACATATCACAAATTAGTTTGTCTTTGTACCCTCCAATGGAGAATTCCACTATTGTCTACTCATTCACAAGAACACTCTGCCCTTTATTTAGCCATGTCACCTTGTAAGGATTAGTGTGGGGTACCTTCTCCAACTTTAACTCCCTCACTGCTTCCTCTGAGATAATGTTATCAGTAGACCCTGAATCCACTATAACTTTGCACACCTTTCCAAGTATTTTGCATCTTACCCTGAATAAGGCTTTCCTTTGCTTTGGCTCCTCCTTGACTGGTTGTCTGATTAGAACTCTTTGAAACATCAGGTTCTCCCCCATTTCTGATTCTATGTGACTAACCTCTGGTGACTTGATACTCATGGTGTCCTCTTGAGCATATGCTACTCTCTTTTTTGTATTTGATGAAGATGCTTTCTCCGGGCACCTATAAGCCGGATGTCCTACTTGACCATAGTTATAACACTTCATACTAGCAAAGTATGAGTTACTTCTGCCTAATCCTCTTCCTCTATTTGAACCTCCTTGAGGTCCTCTACCTCTTCCATAGCCTCCTCTAGAAGTTGTTTCACTTCCATGCTCTGTGAGTTTAGACTCTCCCTGACTTCTTTGTTCAGTCCCTCTACCTTGGTATCCACCCCTATGTCCTCTTTGATCTCTGCCTTTACCTTTGCTCTTAGAAGCTTGGTCTTGTTTCCTCTTACTCCTCTCTTCAATCTTTATAGCCAATTGATAGCATTGGTGCACTGTTTTGGGACTTAGAAGAGTCATCTCCTCTTGAATGTTCCACTTCAAGCCGTTAAGGTACCTAGCCACCTTAAGACTTTCATCCTCTGAAACATTAGACCTCATACAAAGTTTTTGAAACTCCTCAGTATAAGAATTCACATCTTGGTCTCTTTGTCTCAAGCTCTGTCTTTTCTTATGCAACTTAATCTCATAATCATTTGGCATGTATGCTTCTCTCACTTTGGTAACCATTCCCTTCCAAGTAGAAATAGGCTTCTTGCCTTCCTTTTCCCTCTCTGTCTGAATGAACTTCCACCATGTCAAGGAATAACCTCTTAATCTTGACTTTTCCACCTTCACCTTCTGTGCTTCAGTGACTCCATCACATTCAAAATGGTTTTCCATTCCCTCTATCCAATCCATGACTAGATCAGCTTTCATTTTTCCACTAAACAGTGGTATGCCTCCAAGTGATTTTCCACTCAAAGCCTTCAATGCCTTCAAGAAAGGCTCTTCTTGCAAAATAGGGTCAAGTTCAGGGATCTTGTCTTCCTCTGCAACCTCTTCACTCTTGGGTACCCTTCCTTCCAACTTATCACTAACCTCATTGGTCTTAGTTTGCACATTACTCATTGCTTGCTCAAGTTGGGCTATTCTTTCCCTCAATAGCCTATTATCTTCCTCATGTTCTTCGACCTTCTTGGCCAATTCTGCATTTGTCACCATGTCTGTAGAACCACTAGACTCAATCTTTGACATATAATATTCTATCCCAAATCTTTTGTTGCTTTGATACCAATCTAATAGGGAGGTTGGATGAATCAATCACTTATTCATGCTCTGGGTCTTGCTTGGAAGACCTCTTGGGTGTCTCACTCCACCACTTGCAACCTATAGAACCTCTTCCTTCTTAGGGTCCCCTGGTTTCTTCTTTCCAACCCAACTATTAATAAAGATCCTCCTACCAAGTCAAGACTTGGTGCAATCTTGAAACCCTTGCCTTAGCCCTTAATCCACTCTAAAGGCTACTAATCCTCCAAACTCTTGAATATAGTTATACAGGGGTGTGGAGGTGCTCCTAAGTCATCAATTCATCCCACTAAGTTTATTAGGGGTCCACCTAACTCCATCTACTGGTCACTTTTACCAAACCCTACTATTAGGCCTAGAAGGCTACTAGCCCTAATAACCCTATTAGGTCTCCTTCTCTGAGAAATCAGGCTTGTTTTCCAAGTCTTTCCAAAGAGCACCCCATTCTTTTCTTGGGATTCCTGGTTCATATGCCCACCTCTCAAGGATTTTTGGGGTCTTGGGCCTCAGCTGTCCGTACAAAGCCCTATCCTGAAAATGAGCAAAACTAGGCCTTTTAAGCCCTTTCCTAACTTCTCTACAAACTGTTAAGTCATCCCCTCACCAGATGAATTGATGGAGTTTCTTTATCCTTACCAGGTCTTGGCAAGACTCACACCTGCCTTCTTCAATAGTTAATTTATCAAGAAATTGACACCCTTGCAAATCAAGTGCTCTACACTAAGGTCTTTCCTAGCCCGACACTTCCCTGGCTCACCTAGGGCAAGACTTCCACAATAGCTCCTATGTTTTCAAAGTCCCTCAACCCTACCATATGTAAATCCATGGATTCTAGTCACTATTCCCAAAGGGCTATACAATTTGTACGGTGGGAAAGTGAACTAACACTCCATTCTCACAAAACTGCCTGGTTCAGACCAGCAATAGTATGAAAACCAAACTAATTACAAACAATGCTTGAAACTAAGTAAAGAAACTAACTAATGCCACACAAAGCTCAAAGAACAACTACTCTACAACCTACACAAATTACAGTGCCATGATCAATCCATTAAAACCTCACTTCAATGCAAAAATAAGAAAATTCACTCTCAAACACAATTGCTTTTTTTGAATTCACAAAACTTCAAAACATAACAAATGCTTCCAACCCCACTCCAATGTTGAGGAATCCCATAAATATGTCACCAAATCAGTTATCCTCTCCCTTGGGCTCTTCTTGGCCGCTTGTAGCTCCAATTGAGCAACATTTTCCAACATTTTGCAAGAATCCTAAAAATCCAAAACCTCATTTTGAGCTAAAACCTTATGACACCTATTCTATGGTCAACATGACCTTCATCTGATCAAAACCAACAAGAATTCCACTAAGGATCAACCATAAATGAACATGAATAGATGATAAGTTGGCCTAAACAAATTGCCAAAACATGACCTTCTAGACAAACTATGGTAACCTATGGGTGCTCTTGCACCATGAACCTTACAAAATTAATTATGCCCAAGAAGATCTTAAATCCTCTCCTGCGGATGGGGAGTGAGATGGCTAGGATGGAATCTACTCTTATTGGATCAATGGATAAAATATCTTCAAAGACAATATGTCGAAGAAGTTTTCCTTGGTCAGTGGTAAAGACACATTTATTTGTGTTAAGAGAATTACAATATTCCTTGTATTTTTGAAAGACCTACTCAATGTGGTTTGAATGATCACTTGCATGTTTTGAAAATATATTATATAATCCAAGTAGAACAATACAAATTTCCTAAATACACCTTGAAATTCCATGTCCATATCCCTCTAAAAGGTAGCTTTAGCATTGGTTAACCCAAAATGAATTTTACAATAGGCATATGTACCCCACTTAGTTGTAAAGGTTACCTTAGTTTGGTCAAATTCTTGGACTAAAATATGAGTGTAGCCTATGTAACCATCTAAGAAAGATAACCTTTTTGAACCACTAACCCTCTTCAAAATCTTCTCCATGAAGGGGAGAGGGTAATGATCCTTTAAAGAGGCCCCATCTCTAAAGTCAACACAAAGCCTTATTTACCCACTCTTCTTTCTGACAGGACAAGATTTTCCACCCACGAGGAATGCTTGATAGGAAATATGATATTAGCTTCTATGAGCTTGGTTAACTCCTTCCTCATTAGGGGCTCAATTTTGGGATTCATATGCCTTTACTTTTTCCTTATAGGTTTTGCATCAAGGCTCAGTTAAATGGTATGTTGGGGAAATATTTGGGTCAAAACCCTTTAATTCTTCATAATTCCATGCAACCACATCACTATATTTATTAGAAAGCTCAATAAAGACTTAATGTTCAAATGTAGAGTATGCATTTCCCAATTTCAAATATCTTCCTTATGTGTTGTCAATTGGTTTGTAATCACCCTTTCTTACAACTAGATTCATCTTCTTTTGCTTCAATTGGTCATCTATATTAAAAATTCCCTCAAGGGTGATGTGATCCTTTAGTAACTTTTTGCTCAGCTGAATAATGTGGTCACCATATTGATCTTCTAGCTTAGATTGGTTCTTACCAAAATATTATGCCTCTTCTTGCAGAAAATCGACAATTTATTGGTCATTTTAAAAAAACTACCAACATTATCTAGAACAACATTCCTTACAACAATCCTAATGTGTTGCTCCCTTTTGTTCTCAACATGGGCTAGGATATTAAATTAGGAACCAATTAGGATATTAAATTAGAAACCAATTTCCTTCATATCTCTTTTTCATCCATCATTTCTTCCTCATCCATTTCCTCCATCATTTCATTTTCTTCATGCTCCTTATTTCAAAGAGTAATTAATCACTTTATCCAACTAATACCTATCTTTTAATCCAAATATCAAATCAATCAATCTTCTCCTTGATCACTCAATCTATTAATTAATCATTGTTTTGTGCTAGCATCAATCTTAATCAGCTTAATCAGCTCAATCAACTTAATCAACTTATCAACCTAGCTATACTGATCATTTACATCAATTGTTCAATTACACCCATCAACTATGCATTTTCATCAAATGTACATCATTGCTTAATCACTTGCGCAAAATGAATTATCAAATTTTCTCCTCGTGATCTATTGAGAGATTAATCTTATCATAGCTTGTTCGATCAATCTCTCGATGGGGCATATCA
Source organism: Sequoia sempervirens (assembly GCA_007258455.2). Lineage (NCBI taxonomy): Eukaryota > Viridiplantae > Streptophyta > Pinopsida > Cupressales > Cupressaceae > Sequoia > Sequoia sempervirens. Next base: position 278,680,281 of record VDFB02281492.1, on the reverse strand, counting down.
TCATTATCATCATCCTTACCAAGATATCCCTAGGGCATGTATCATTTAATCAATTTTTCTTTGAAACAACGTGACAAACTGTGTTGTCTCAAAGAGGGGAAAAATGTAGACACATAAAAATGTCCTCATAATCATCTTTATCCATTGCATATTTCATTTAGTCATCTACATAAATCATTTAACCATTTGCATAATCATTAACTCATCCATTTCATTAATCATTAATCCATAATCATTTAAATACATCCATTACACATTTTATACATAATCATTATATTCATTTTATAATCATATTTCCATAATCATAAACCCATTTCATAAATACATTTGCATGAGAATTTGTCCATTTCATAAACCAATTTCATTAAACAATTTAAATAATCATTTGTTCATTTGCATAAATAATTAATCCATTTCACTTTAACCATTTGCATAATCATACATTAATCTATTTGCATATCCTATTTATCCAATTTGTTAAATCATTAAAGTATTGCACATATTCATTAATTTATCCATTTCATTTATTTACCATTTACATGTATTTCTCCATCTCAATTTTTTATCCCACATCTCTCCCACAACATGAATCCATCACGTGAGGACATCTATAAAAATCCTTCTCTTCTCACCAAAAAAGAATACATTGAATTCTAATCATACGTTATTAACCTTCTTTTCCATTCATCACAGCTTCTTGTTGCACTTGTGCTCATAAAAATTTGAGAGCATCAAATGCATAAATCAAGAATCATGGTGAGATATGAAAACAATGGAGCTGATTTTCCTTTGAATGCATTTTTTTAGTTTTTGCATAGTTTAGTTTTCATTATGCATTTGTATTCATTTGGAAAGGCTTTATTGATGATATGTTGGAATTTTGATTTGAATTTATAGATTAAATCATTTAACTTTTTTAGTTTTCAGCTTATACAAAAAGCATGACATCATAGATCCCCCTTTATGTGAAGATCAAAGTACTCCCTCTCATGATCCTAGCCCATCTAATCAATACATTCCATGTCATGACGCCATGCCATCTCATGATCCAAGTTTTTCAACTCCATACCATAATCGTAGTGTATAAATTCATTCAAAAATGCTTGCCATCCATTTAATAAAGTCAAGACCCCCAAGGTATAAGCATTTCCATCACATCACATGATAATCCTACACTTTTGCAAGATCCCATTCATGGACCCAAACATATAAGCTTGGTTCATCCACCTTTATAAAAGTTGGTTTTCTCCTACAATACCACACGCCTTCATGAGTTCCATTTACCTAAACACCCTAATATTAAAACACATCTAAATTCTTACGGCCTTGGCTACAGACCTCCTTCTTAATACATTGGTATCTCTTTCAAACACAAAAGGCATCCCTTTAGATCAATACGTCCACCTCTTCCATCATCTTCACCATCTATTGTTGGAACCTATCCATCAATCCTTCCATCCATCAGAGGCCCATATGTTCCTAATACATATCCTTACATGCCATTTCAAGAACAACAAATGCACATACCCTCGAATTCCTTCCAACACCTTCCACTTCAAAATCCTCTCATTTCATAAAATCCCTCTATGGCCTATCCAAGCAATTGGGATACCAAACAAGAAATGCATAAATTGAAGAGTCCACAAAAACCTAAATATCATCATGTCTCACTAAAAAGACATGCCAAAATAAAGAAAAATATGCTCCAAAATAAAAAGCAAAAAACTTCCAAGAAAATGGAAGGTGCCTATTAAGAAAAAATGAAAAGGCTATAAAGAAAAATGAAAAGTGAAAACAATGTGGGTTCGAAAGAAAGCAAAAAAATCCATGCATTCAAATAAAAAATCAAAATTGGTATCCCTACTTTCTAATCCAAAATACACCATTATTCCACCATCATCCATTCGTCCATTATTCATCCTTCAAACCCATTTTTTGTTCTTATATGCCCAAGTTTATTATCCCAACCCACTCTCAATCCTTTAACTTTCACCACCCTTCAAGATGTGTGTCAATGTTGTTCTTGCCCACATTCCCTCACAATGACTCCATTCCATACTTCCATCCAAGCTTCATCCCTCATTCCATAGCCTTAATCCAATCATTTGCATGAATCCTTAACCCCCTTCTGCCTACCCCTATCCATTCCATTATCTTTACCAATTTTCCTACCAACGTCTTTAAGTGGGAACATGTTAGCCATGGTCTATAAGAAACATTTAGTTAGTGGGGTACTATCTTCCACAAAGAGACACTTGAGTGCTCCATTCATATCCATACACCTTCATCATCTTCCATTTCCATGGCCATTCATATCCATTCATATCCACTAGCTTTCACATCCATCCACATGCCCTTTCTTGTACACTTGGGGGAAATACTTTTCCATTCGTATGATACATTATTGATTATCCTATTTTCACTTAGCCATCATATTCCTTCATTTATATTCAATGTTATCCACTTTATCCATCCACCTTCCTTTGATCTTGCATAAAGTATTGAGGAAAAATAGCAAGAACAAGAATCTAATGCATTCATTATACCGTGTATGTGTTTCATCCTCCATATCACTTGTCGTCCATCTCATGTTTCCCTTGATGTCCATTTATCTTCCATATCCATGTCATGTCATTATAACTTGTCATACCTCTTACCATGGGCATGTTATTACTCTGACATTCCATCTTTGGAGTCCTCCATAGGTCCTCTATTTCTCCTTTGTATAAGATCAAACATTTTGGGTTCCCTTGTCATTGGTTCCCTCTGCCCATAGCATTCCAGATCTTGATCCATATATCTTCATCCTTACATGTTCTATCATTAACCCATATCATTGATCCTTATCCATCCATATCTCCTTTGGTTTTTAGCTTGACTAAGGAATAAGATCTTGTTTATCATTATCATTTAAATTTGTATTTATCATTGCATCATCATTGTTATGAGCAAAACATATAAAAAAACCATAAAGTATTTAACATTCTAAAACATTGGGCTTTACTGAGTCACAAACCCCTATGTTTTCCATCATGCAACTATTTTGTGCATTGGTCCTTATTATATGCATTTTTTCATTATCATGATCTTGCATATTTATCATTTTCATATTGCATGCATGAAAGCTTGTGCTTTATTTTAACTCTTGTCTCTTGTCTTCATCGATATCATTATCTTTTTATATCTTTTATTTTATTGTTCACATTGTGAAGAAGCTCAAGGATCTCTACACCTTATTGTGTATGAAGGAGAGTGAGGAATGGGGCATAAGTCTTTTTTGTGTTTGTGTATTGAGTCATTCCGTCCTATGATGATAAAAAAAAACATAACCAATAACAAAGGGGGATTTTTTCCACTCTATGATGAAACAAATGATCACTTCATAGCCTTTCCATTCCATTCATTTCCATATCCAACCTTTCATATCCTTTCCTCCCATATCAAATGCATTTCATAAGCCATTTATATGCTTTCCTTGCATCACATCAATGTGTTGCATTCCTTTCTTCTTTGGATCCACCTAGGTCATTCATATTTCTAAATCTTGCATATCATTCTCTATCTACAACTCAAAGATGATCACTTCATAGCCTTTCCATTCCATTCATTTCCATATCCAACCTTTCATATCCTTTCCTCCCATATTGAACACATTTCATAAGCCATTTATTTGCTTTCCTTACATCACATCAATGTGTCGCATTCCTTTCTTCTTTGGATCCACCTAGGTCACTCATATTTCTAAATCTTGCATATCATTATCTATCTAAAACTCAAACATACCTTCATCTATCATAACAAGTTTAACACCATACCATATGAAGATCAATATCAAGAAAATATAAGGTTATATAATCAAAGACTGAGGGCAACAACCATATCAAGAGTCTATGTTCAATGTGAGTTTTTTTCAATTCATGCATGCATTGTCTTCTAACTCTTAGACACAATTGAGGTTTACAATTGGTGTTTACAGACCTCAAGTGTTAACATGTTCATACAAAAGTTTTAAATATGTCTCTTCTTGATTGAAAAGTGTTACAAAAGTGTTCTTAGTTGTTGTGATTGACAAACATATGAGTTACAATGTTGTGTTCTACTTGTATACTTCAAACATACCACATGCCTTATGTATACTTCAAATTTTTTTAGACATGTCTATGTTGATGTTGTTTGTCATTGATGTCAAAGGTAAATGGAGTTGGTAATGCAAAAGGTGTTTGATGCCAACTACATGAAGAGTGAGTTGCTTCATTGTGTTGTCATGGATTGGTTTCAAAGACAATATTCATTCATTTGGTGATCTACAACCAAAGTGGTTGTTGATATTCATGTCAAAGTCCTTATTGTTCATTCATTAATTGTTTAAATGGTGTTGCTGCAAAAGGTATTGATAGTTGTTACGAAAGTTTGAAAAATTTGTTTCATGAAAAAGTCATAGGTATTGAATAAGTACTCATTGCACATTCATCATTCACATTTTATTCTTGATGACTAATACATTTTGATGTTGTGACTCAAAGGTATTCAGTGGATAGGTTTTTAGCATAAAGACACGATTGGTGTCTGTTGATGAGATCTCCATGCTTCTACAAGGATCTAAACCAATGTCAAAAGCATAATATTCTGCATCAAAGGTATATGGTAAGAATCAAAGGTTATAGATCAATTACATTTTTTCAAGCCCATTGAGTTTGTTTGAAGTTGTTTTCCTTTCTTTCATTGCTTGCAAGTTTGTTCTTAAACCCTAAATGAGGTTCATTATGCAAAGTTTATAACAAGTTTACTTTTTGTTATATTTGGTTTGTGACTTACTGTAACTGGTGGAAAGACACTCCCTTTAGTTGTGTCTTGAGGGTTTTAAACTCATAAAAAACTGGCCCTACTCCTTGGCTTAACTAGCTTAGCAAGTGAATAACTTATGTAATATTGCCCCTACTAGTTACTCCAATAGTGTACCAGGGCACTTGTAAATGCAACCTTTGATAAATTTTATTTTATATAATGCTTTGATGGATGTTCATGCCCCTTTTACTATCATATGTATTTGTCTTATGAATGCTCATCCCCATTTAATTTTCCCTAAGGTTTCCTATCATATAAAAAACCTCTCTATATGATTCATGACACTGTCCTTCTCAAAACTGTTGTTTTATATTTGTGTTGCAGTATTCCTCTATCTCCTTCCTTCCTTATACTCTATCATTTCAATCTTGAACATTGGAATACCTATCCATTCATACCATTGTATCATATCAGGCCTTTGCATTGCTTCCTATTTGGCTTTCAACACTACCCATTACATGTTATCTTTGATAGTTAAATGATTATCCTTAATCATGGTGGAAATCTTTTTAGAATGACTATCCCATGCTTACATTTAATTTGCTCCTTTTTCTCCCCTGAGAATGGCAAATGTCATGTTGATTTTGAGAGCCAACCATTATGATTTTGTTATCTCTTAATTGTTCTTTGAAAACTTCACCTAATGCCTTCTCAAAGTCTACCCTAGCTTCCTTTGTAGGGACTGACAACATCATTATTTGACTACTACTACTATTATTCTAGAAAAAACTACCTTTTCGACAGTCATAATTTTTTTTATCATAGGTCTAACTTTCCATTTTCATACTTTGATATTGCATAGTCACTTACTCTTTTCATCTCATTGACCATACACCTTTGATGATGAAGATTGCTTCTCATGGCTTTCCTTATGGTTGTTACTCCATCAAGCATTTATTTATTTTATGGATTGTTGAAAAGATCTATCAAAGCATAATTCTAAATATGGATTGTAATTGCATTCCAACACCATGGTCTTGGAATTCCATGACAAGCCATAGACAAGCAATAGAAATAATTCATTTCCTTGTCTATGGCTTGTTCATGGCATTCCAATCACCATGGTGTTGCAATGCCATGACAATCTATATTTACTATTATGCTTTGATAGTAAACACCCAATGTTTTCCAACAAGCATATACATGCACAATATGATTGGAAGTTGGAAAACATAGTGTGAGGTGAGTATATATCTACCAAAACACAGTGGCAACCCATAGATAAGCAATCATACACATAAACAGTTCATTGCCTTGTCTATGGCTTGTCATGGCATTCTAATCACCGTGGTGTTGCAATGCCATGCCAATCCATATTTACTATTATGCTTTGATAGTAAACACCATATGTTTTCCAACAAGCATATATACATGCATAGTATGATTGCAAGTTGGAAAACATTGTGTGAGCTAAGTATATGTCTGCAAAAACAAAATGACAACCCATATATAATCAATTTCATACATAGAAATAGTTCATTTCCTTGTCTATGGCTTGTCATGGCATTCCAACCCACATTGTGTTGGAATGCCACTACAATCTAGATTTACTATTATGCTTTGATAGTAAACACACAATGTTTTCCAAAGACCATATTAATTAGAATGATCACAAATTGGAAATGAGCCCCACCCAAATTGTAAGAAGAGGCCTTCAAAAAGTCCCTTGTTATAAAGAGGGAAACCCAGTGGAGGTCTTAGGATCAAGTTACCTATGGGTCCAAGTTTATTATTAGTGTCAAATCATTTCATTTAAATATTGAACACTTTTAAATGGTGAAACAGTTTAAAAGCAATTTCATATCTCATCCCAACTAAAAAAGATACATAATTATCTTTATTTTTATTGACCAATTTTAACTTTTACCATTAAACTGGGTGATGAATAACCATATCAAACCTAGAGTAGAAGGTTCCCCAAACACCAAAGTGTAACCATATCAAACCTAGACTAGAAACCCAAAACACCAAAGTGTAACTATATCAAACCCAAAGTAGAAACCCCAAACACCAAAGTGTAACCATATCATTGAACCTAGAGTAGGAATCTTGAACACCAAAGTCTACCCCATGGAGGATGTTAGAAAAATGAGCCAGGTTTGACTTGTAATAAAAATCCTACTAAAGAGCTCATCACAAAGAGCACCCATGGATTAGACATATAGCAACCCAGTATACACACAAGAAGTCCTTGTGGGTCCAAGTTTAACAAAACATTCTAGACAACTGAGCAATAAAATTCTATTTAAAACCATAAATCCTACCATGAGAAAGCACTTCCTTTAGCTTAAATAATGAAAATTAAGTTTCTAACCCTACCCTAATATTATGGGTATGAAATTAAATGAGCAAAGCCTTCGTTGCAATTCATCTACCATCAAGTCTGATTAAGGGCAGATGAGTGGATCAACAAAACCAAAATCAAGTTTTTAATCCTGCTCTAGATTTTATGGGTTACAAATTTCAAGAGCAAAGCATTCCTTGCAAAATCATCTACCATCAAGAGTGAGATTAAGAATCATCCATAGTATTAAAAATGGTTTTATAAAGTCATAAACTCCTATTAATTAGCACCATTCTCTTAAAATCAAAACATTGGTGTTAATTTTCATTTAAATTTCCATGTATTCATAGCCTTACGTAAATCGACCTTTATATAGTATTGTCCAGCTTATGTTGAAGAATATGCAATCAACCAATCAGGTTGACTAAGATCTGTTCATGGAATCTACGATTGTCCTAATGCACATGGCATTTAAATTAGTTTATAAATGCACCTGAGACTAGTTCCTACAATCATTTTGCATGCACGATAGAAAGAGCAAATAATAATATCAAGAAAAAACAATGTAAACTAACCCCATAAAGAAAAAAATTATTTCAAAAGACTAATCATTTCATTCTAATGCAAGTAATGAATCAAAATACTGAAGACAATCTTTGAATCTTACCTAGGAGGATATGGGTTGCTTCCAATCCTCAACCCATAAAGTTGCAGAGTTATCACAAAAAAACTAATAGTAATACTAATATTTTCATTCTAATGCAAGCAATAAAACAAACAATGAAAATGGTCTTTGAATCTTACCTGATCACTATGGGTTACCTTGCAGTCTACAACCCCCCCAAAAAAATAAAAATGCAATAGAACAAAAACATTGAAGTGCACAACAAAAAATGCACTTCTAACAATAATTATGGTATGATGCATGGAAGCTTACACAACACAATGTGCAATGGATTCTCATTGCTACGTTTCATGAAACCATAGACCATAAAATATCTAAAACACTCTAAAGTAAATGGTAAAATAAATATAAGATAAGGGATAGTGTGATTGCAAGTTGGAAAACACAATGTGAGGTGAGTATGTGTCTACCAAAACACAATGGCATGCCATAGATAAGCAATCATACATAGAAACCATTCATTGCCTTGTTTATGGCTTGTCATGTCATTCCAATCACCATGGTGTTGGAATGCCATGACAATCCAGATCTACTGTTATGATTTGATAGTAAACACATAATGTTTTCTAACAACCATATACATGCATTCTATGATTGCAAACTTTGGAAAACATAGTGTGAAGTGAGTATATGTTTTCTAAAACACACTGGAAAGCCATAGATAAGAAATCATACTTACAAATAGTTCATTGCCTTGTCTATTGCTTGTCATGGCATTCCAATCACCATGAAACCACATTTGTTTCAGGCATTTTTCAAACTGTTCATTTCCTTGTATATGTTGTTGCTTACTATTATGCTTACTAATATGCTATCATAGACAAGGCAGTGAACTGTTTGAAAAAATGCCTCAAACAAATATGGTCTCATGGAATGCCATGACAAACAAATGCAATTGTCACCTGCAATTATCACTCTAGTATGAATTAATTAATATCTTTGACAATAGTATTTGGTTGCATAGGTAGAGTTCCCTATAGTTGTGGGTATAGTTTCACAATATATTGTTGATACCTCTACTAAATATGACAATATATATCTGCGGGCCAAACTGCATTGCTTGTTAAATAAGGCGTTTCCCATTTTCTAACAAAATTTGGTTAGGGAGTCTCCATCTACAAATATCACTCTAATTATCATTATATATTTGCAATTATCACTCTAACTATCTGCAATTATTTATGGATAAAACAATGGGAGATGAGAATGTTTTCCAAAACATAGTGGCAAGCCATAGATAAGAAATCATACATAGAAACAATTCATTTCCTTGTCTATGGCTTGGCATGGCATTCCACTAACCATGAGACCACATTTCTTTCAGCCATTTTTCCAAACAATTCACTACCTTGTCTCTGCTATTGCCTAATATTATGCTTTCATAGACAAGGTAGTGAACTGTTTCAAAAAATACCTCAAACAAATGTGCTCTCATGGAACATTTCCATGACAAAAAAAATACAATTGGTCGTTGCAGTTATCACTCTAGAATCAACAAATAAATATATTTCAAAATAGTACTTGGTTGTGAAGGTGGAGTTCCCTATAGTTATTACCTATGCAATGTGAAGTAACTACATAACTGCTTTTACGTTGACTATGTAAAAAAACTATATTGTAATTTAAATTTTGTCATCTATCTATGAGCATCTACTTATTAGTTATGCAATGTGAAGTAATGCTTTCGGTTTGAAAATGTGCAATGAAATGAATGGAAAACATCGGGTGTTTATAAAATTACAACCCGCATCACAACATACCCAAACCATCATGGTTTTTAAGCCTGTATATGTACGTGTGCATTACAAAGAGCAAGAACACCAATTTCTTGACATTATCACTGATAATGAGTAAACTTGTTGAGAGTAGTGAAACACAATGTTAATGCTTCTTGGAAAACAATGGGTGTTTATAAAACAATGCCTTTCAATACAATCCTAAGGTCTAAATAACACAAGCTTGTAAAGGCATTCATATTCTTTTGTAAAATTCTAAGATGCAAAACACTGGGTTTCACAAAACCCACAGCCCACTTAAAGTTTGAAAACAATTTACAAACAAAAATCCTCATAACGTTTTAAACCCCTTTACAACTAACAACCCAAATGATTAGAAACCCCTCAACTCACTTTAGATGTTTTTCAGTCTCCCTTGCTCTCCAACCTTTCACTTGCAACTCCACTCTCTAACCTTTCACTTTCAACTTGTAGAATGAAAGAGCAGAATACACAAAGTGTTAAAGGTTGTTGGAAAACAATGGGTGTTTATAAAACAATCCACATTTCATTACATTCCTATGGTTTTAATAACAAAATCTTTTGACGACATTCATACTACTTTCTAAGATTTTAGGTTCTCAAAACACTGAGTTAATCTACAACCCACAACAACAACTCACCTACATACATACAAAAACGCATGAAACCATACATAAAAAAATACACCATTACATACAGTTGGTTAGAAACCCCTCACCTCAAGTTGGTTGGTTGTCTCCCTTGCCTGCAATGCACCCTTTCTCTCTAATGTTTCGATTTTAACCTACAGAATGAGAAAACCCAAAGCACAACATGTTTTCCAAGAACAATACTCGTTACAATTTAAACTGCATGTCTTAATCACATCACCACCCTTCCCATGCACAACAAATAGCTTCTTGCACAAGGCAAAATAATGCAGGCATAATTTAGTGACGAGATGCCTCCTCGCTTTCCTCACTACGACGTTTCCTTCTGTTGCTGGTTCTGTCACTTCTATCACCCGTTTGGTGGGCCCTGCACTACGCCGTCTCTTCATGTTATGTATGTTTTCATTCGTTTTGTTATGTACATAGGTGCTTTTTGTCTAGGAGTTAGCCGACTCCAAGGAATGTTGTTTGATAAATTCAAATCATCTAAATAATATTCATTGTCAGGCATCCACCATTGCTACAAGAGATTCTACTTTGAGGGGGGTTGCATGGTCTTTTTCCTTCTCTTTTTAGGGAGGGATTTTTTCTCACATGGGGTTTTGTCTCTTCCATACTTTTAGAGAACATCTTGTGTGTTCTATTTTTGGAGTGTTTTTTCTTACAAGTTTTTTTTCCCCATTTTCTTTAATTGTGAGAGATTCATTTGTACATGAGTACTTAATAGGGCCTTGCAGCTAGGACCCATCTTGGTGTTTTGCATTTTTATTTTTATTTTCCCTAAGGTGTATTTAAGAGGGTTATTGATGTGAATGAAGTATATTACATAACCAATTTACCTTTTAGGTTTTATTCACACTAGTTTACTTAGAACATTATCATTTTATGTCTCAATTCATAAGATTAAGACAAATGTCACAATCATATGTTGTCATATGCCTCACCTTACCTATATAAATAAGAGGTTCTCATTGTAATATCAATTAATCATATTGAATTATATTCATATACACATATTGTACATTTTATATATTATTTGAGATGTATACTTTTCACTTCAATTTTAAATTTTTACTGAAGAACAGTCCCACTTATTCCAAAAAGAGATTATTATAATTGATAAAAGACTAATTAACTCATCAACAATATAAAAATAATAATTTCACTTATTCAATTAATCTAAGTGCTGGTTATTTCCCTTACAAATGTAGATGGACTTATTAATCATTAAAAAAGCTATTCATGTGAACCAGATGAATCCTGAAATATAATCCATTGCCTCCTAAAATACAACTAATTCTAGGATGGGCATCCCTGTGAACCAAATGAATCTTGAAATATAATCTATTGCCTCCTAAAATACATCTAATCCCAGAACGGGCATTTATGTGAACAAGATAAATCTTAAAATATAATTCATTACCACCTAAAATAAAACTAATCTGAAGATAGACATCTGTATGAACCAGATAAATTCTGAAATATAATCCATTGTCTCTTAAAATACAACAAATCCGAAGACAGACATCCCTATGAACCAGATGAATCTTGAAATATAATCCATACTCCTAAAATACAACTAATTTGAGGACCGGCAATAAAAGGGTTCTTCTTACACATGTAGATAGATTTAATAAAAGTAAAGCGAAATCCTCGTTGGAGATATATAAATTAAGGTCGTAACTTGAATTCATGCGGTAGGAAAGAAGAGAATGCTTTAACCCAATATGGTCAAACATCAACTTCAATAATATTTGTTTAAGATATGTTTGGAGTGGCGAAAGTACGGAGCGCCTCCTCCTTTACTCAAGTGCCTCACTGAGCACTCACCACTCCCATAAAAACCTCCCCTAGGTCTCGCCATGTCTCTTCATCAAACACCCCCCGCTTTTCTGCACACTTTAATCTTAATCTTTCTCGGGTTAAGTACATAATCCGCCGCTGACATCGGATGCTAAGCTCCAGCTATGTAAATTATATCACAGGTCTAGTTTACATTTAATAGTGCTGAAAAGGGCGCAGGGCCAAAGGGAAAAAGTAGTATTCATTTCATGGCGGCGGCCCTGTCGAATAAGGAAAACAAAGCGATGGAGGAGCAAATTTCGCTCGATGGAGCATCGAAATATAGTGTTGCAGCGGGGCCATCATGGGTTTCCATGTGTCCTCTTAATTCTTTTAACGACTTTTACTACAAGCGTGCCGACCATAATCATGGCGGAACTGTATATAAAAGCGTTTCTTTCAAGTATCATGGCTCACCGGGTCTATCCCAAAAGGCATAAACCTCCTTAGATCTGATTCGAAGCCCTGTGGGTGATGTCTAATTAGTTGTTATTGTATTTGTATGGATCGGGCCCTTTTCTACGTTTTGCAAGTTTGTTGTTGCAGCTCAGATCTAGTTGTGTAGAAAGTCCTGAGTTTTTTGCTTTTAGTCTTTTATTGGGTTGTCTGTTCAAACCCTTCCAACACTTTGAAATCAGCTTTGCAATTTCCCTCTGTTGACTTGCATAGAGTCGGGAGATTGAGATAGCACTGCGGGGAATCAAGTATCGATGGTCCGACTTTAGCTTAGGAATAAAGTAGTATTGCCTTAGGAGATCCGTTACGGAGATTATTGTTGTACAGGTGATAAATGTAAGAGATGCATTCAAGGTTGCACATCGCTGAAGATTGCCTTGGCGAAAAACATCACAGTAGATCAGTATTGTGGAACTCACATCGGCTTGTAACAAGGTAGTTCGTTATCATCTCGTTTGCCTGTTAGGCAGCTGTTAAGTTATTATTGTAATCACTATAAGTGTGAGGAATGCATGGCTTACATTTATTGTTCAGGTTATATGCTTGCAGATTAATTCTTGCTTCATTTATTTTTCTGCTGGTGTGATGAAAACAATCTAGAACTTTTCTTTCACTGCAAGAAATCTTTGATTTACAATTCTCATCACGTTAGGTTCATTATTTTGATTTATAACTTCGTCAATGTTTCTCAACCAGTTCATTTGAGCATTCAAGAGCACTAAATAGTATTTTCATGATATAAACATTTCATCTCAAGCTTTGACTTCTACATAAAAAACCCAGCTAGAATTTCTCGAGTTTACTCAATGAGAGTTTATGCAATGAATGAGTCCTATTTATGCTTCTTGAACCATCTCATTATTGATGAAAACTCAAAGATGAGTGGCAATCAAGGTTGATCTTCTTTCTGTATTTTAAATAATATCTTAGTGTTTCTATAGAGTATAATTGGTGAGGCTGACAGTATGTTTTTTGATAATGCAATCCATTAAGATTTAAGTTTTCGGATGACTGATATAAGAGATGAGACTGAGATCATGTACTGGATGACTTTGATGGAATAAATACTTCTGCTGCCTGCAACCAGCAGCATACAAGTTTGACTCTATTATAAACTGCCTTCATTTTTTAATTTTCAATTAACTACACACATTCTGCTGGATACACAGACAGTAAGAAATACTTTTTAGTCTTTGATTCTTAGCTGAAGATATATTAGTATAAATTTGTATTCCTATATGAAATAGCAAAATGAACTATAATATACAATTTTCTATTGAAAAAATATAATCTTGATAAATATTTGTCAGTTTGTTTTTTATTTTTTTAAAAATCATGTCTCTGTTGGTGTTTAGTCTGTTCAATTTCGGTTTGCGTATTAAACAATTTTATTTTTTAAATGCCTGAAAATGGGTAGACAGAGATATCAATGATTACAGCTTCATGTTCTTTTAGTAGCTGTGGGCAAAGTAATTAAGAGTCTGTACATCTGTTTTAGTTGTACTTCGTATTTATTGTCCTAAAAACACATTGTCTTTTCACAAATCGAGGAAAATGTATCGGGTTCTTAAAAGCACAAAGATTTTCATTTCAGCACCGTAAGATATTTTGTACATCTTGTTCATACCTACATGACATATGCTACACACTTTATTGGAATTTTATGAAACAAACAGATAACATAACTTTTCAGAACTGAATGTGATCTGCTTCCACATTTCTGCTCACATCTGACACTGTGCTCAGATGGATGGTACAAAATATTGTCCGTTCAAAACTGAACTAAACTATAGTTAAGTATTCAACAATAAGCACTGCATTCATACAATATAAGGTGAAGAGTATAAACATAGCAGTAAACTTTAACAATAAGCACTGGATTCATACAATATAAGGTTAAGAGTATAAACATAGTAGTAAACTAAATTTACTTGAACTTGAAATCAGCTTTTTCAGAAGCTTGTTTGTCAAATAAGAAGACATATAACTGAATGGTCCAGAGAAAATAGTTTGCACAGAACGACAGTTCTGTCAAAGCATAAGGATGTATCTCCTCTGACAGTTGCAGAGATTTTTTTTTTGTAGCTATTGGATTGGTGGACGCAAAGGCCATTAGCGTGTAGGACTGGTCTTTAATTTTTGAACTAACTGTTTTAGCATGCTCTTCTATATCTTGAAATTAATTTCTTTTCTAACTATCTTATACATTTGATTGAGAAAGGAATAGTTTCCTACAAAACATATGGCATACCCACTAGTTAATTTTCAGTATTTAACTGTGTGGGTGGCATTACTTTTACAAGCCCATTGACATGTTATGATCATAATTAATTCATTCATTTATTTTTTAATGAAATTGAGAGAATATGTATTACGAATGATGGGTTCTTGTAGTTAATGTAATTAGAAAAGGAAAGAAGAAATCTTTTATAACCCACGAAGACCTAAACTAAATAATGGTGTTCAAATAGTCCTTTCCATGGAATATAAGTCCGCTGGACCTGTCAGAATAGCCGCCTAAATAATTAAAGGCTTAAGCTATTTACAGCTGACTAAGAGGGGAAAATAAAACATATTCGAAACAGCAAATTATTTATGGGTTAAATATATGAAATTGTTTCAAGGTTTCTGGATTAGATTGTGTAAATAATTTTTGCATCAACGTTTCAGATTGCACTCCCTGATCTATCATCAAGATGAAAAAGAGAGCTCAAGAATAAGAATCACAAAAAAAAATGAAATTTAATGAAAAACGTTGAAAATAAATTTACATAATCAGATTCATAAATAAGAGCTAGCTTAAAACTTAACTGTTCGTGAAAAATGATATCGTCACTCAAGCAGTCTTATAAATTGTTATGTAATGACTTCTACGTAGTTTTATCTTCTGAATAACAGCAGGAATACATAATTACAATGCTGTCTGGTTGCCTAGCTCTCCGCCATCTCTACTTGACAATCTCCCATACCTTGTACTTTACTCACGTCATTTTCAAATATTTGTCCAGTTTTAATGATTAGTTTTGGTAACAGTAAACGTTTGCTTCAGAATTCCCCAAGGGAAATTGCTAAGTTTCTTATAAATCTATAGCCGAACCCATTATCTATATAAAAACAAAACAGTATAGGTCAAAGTCTTGAATATAGCCTGAGGTGGTGCTATTATTTGTGTACTTTAAAGCCCACTTCACTGCGAATTCAAACTTGGTTCACCCAGTATGTTATTGCGTTCTGACAGTATTTGCAGACAAGGCTCATTATTGTAAAGACACGAGCAGATCAGTGATCAACGAAGGACTCGTTGAAATTTCTACCATCAACTGTAAGAAGATGTTGTGATTGCGGATGCCCATTACATCATTGTCTATAGAAAACTATTGATGCAGGCCTGGAAATTGACCACTTGTAGCCCGATTTTAGTGCTTTAACTGTATTCTACGTGGAACTGTTTTGAGCAGCAAGTAGATGTTAACAGCACTAAATACTGGTAGACACTAAGTTTCTTAAGTAGTTATATGGGGAAATGTTTGTTTCATATTGTTTTAAGGAAGACACATACTTGTGACAGGCATTTAGAATGTCAGCGTGCATTAAAAATAGAAACTTAAAATGTATCAAAAGAAATCTACTATTACAAAAAAAATGAATAAAAGGAATTATCACAATGTATAGACATTTAAATTCTCTTCACGAAGCTCAAATACTGCTATACGGGACGGTGTGCATGCACCACAAGCTGTCTGGAATGAACCCACTTTTAAAGGTATCTATTTGATGAATTGATAATTTGATAGGCATCTGAAATTTTATGCCTCTAATTAGGCATCTGAAAGTTGAAATTCCACACATACTTAAGATAACCATCAAGAGGTGATGAACTGACGTGCATCTGAAAGTTAAAATTCCAGGTATACAGAATTGTTTAGAAAAATAAAAAACATTTTGACATTTTTACTAGTTTCTATGTATTTATTCCAGGTATACAGAATTGTTTAGAAAATTAAAAACATTTTGACATTTTTACTAGTTTCTATGTATTTATTCCAGGTATACAGAATTGTTTAGAAAATTAAAAACATTTTGACATTTTTACTAGTTTCTATGTATTTCTATGATTTTTGTTGTGTTATATTGTAAGGACTAATTACAACTTAAGCTTGATGGGATTCTTTGACAGTGAAGGACCTAACAGACCTTTTATGCCTTTGAACTTCATTTCAACTATAACTTAGCTAAATCTGATCATGTATTTAATGGGGTGTTCTTTGGCTTTGTTTTTGATATTGGGGAAAACAGATTTTGAAGGGACCCGGAACCCTTTACAGCCAAAAAGCCAAACTGCTGAAAACAGCCAAAAAGACCAGACTGCGGAAAAGACAGCCTGCAGTCAACAAAAAACCAGCTCCCAAACAAACACCATTAGGTTTTACAATTAGAGTTTTGCTTGTTGGAGCGAAGAGTCATATCGAAAGAAGGCCCAGAGGGTTTAGATTTTTTTCTAGTAACAGTAATCCAGCCTTCTTCAACTTGTGTTGCCTTAGCCTGCCAAGCCAGCCCATCATTTTCCTGAGGATGAAAATCTACAGCTCTAGAGGTAACATCATAGTTCTCCTAAACAGGTGTGGAAATGATCAGAGAGCTACCAGAGATGGGAATCGAAGCACCATCACCAAAAACAGAAATCGGTCTAATCGTTTGCTCAATATGATTTATCATGGTAGCTCCCCCAGCGGAAGATGGAGAAACCCCAGCAGTCGAAACCCCAACAGCCTGTGAATTAGAAGCCCCAACAACTTGTGAGCCAGAAACCACCACCTCAGAGAAGCTTTTTAGCTTATTAGATTTCTTCTCAACCGTGTAATGTTGTTGAGAAGCGCCATTCCACCAAGTAGTTGTCTTTGTCTTTTTCTTTTTCTCGAATCCACATTGCGCAGCAGCATGTCAGTTTTGAAGCATTTCTTTGGCTTTGTTGAGACCCTCTTATAGTTCTAGTTTCTTTACAATTTAGGGTAGTATGTTTTTTTAAATTATGATTATTTTGAAAAGTTATGACAATTTAGAGGATTCTTAGATGTTTTTTTATAGTGTGTTTTATTTGTTAAATTTAGGAATAAATATATGAAAATGTAGTTAATAACTTGTTAAAGAGTTGATCTTAATGGTAGTTTGTTAGAGAATTGATAATATTAGTACTAGTTTGATATTTAGTGGTTTAACTATATCTATATTTGTAGGATTGTGTTGATATTTTTAAAGGTTTTATAATCTATGTAGTCTATTTTTATTGAATATGTAAAGATAATTTTGATTTTTGGTATGAAGTATTTTTATATCATTTATCTTTTCATTTGTTGCAATCCTTCATTATTCAAACATGGTATTAGAGATTTACTACTCTTAATAATTTGTAGGAAGAATTAGGATAACTTTAAGATATCAAAACAATTCAAGTTGAGTTTCAATGTGATTGTGCAACATGTGTTTGTTGATAAGAAAATCAGTATTGTCAAAGGAAAGATAGTTCTAACTATTATAGGTCATTATACAAATTGTATCTATTCAAGAGAGCACAAAGATAAATCTATAGACTGGATTCCTTTTAGATATTTATGTGATGAAAAAAAAAGATTAGATGTATTATTTTTCATTTTAAAAATTTAAAATCTCATTAAAAAAAATCTAAAGATTGCAATTTCTAAATTTAGAATATAAGAATATACATATAATTAATGAATAACAAATTGTAAGAAATAGTTAATGAGAAAAAAAAACAACCCTTATAGAGAGTAGTAAACTTATGTAATAGAATAAAGATGATAAATTGAAGTCAATCATTAGATTGACCATTTTTGATTTAGAATTGCACACTATTGACTTAGATAAATTATCTAAGGAAGTTCAGGAAGAATAGAGTAATTTGGTTTCAAAGCCATGAATATCACATTTATAAAAAAAACATTTTTAGATTTAAATTGGAAAGCAGAATGGATATGTTTAGTCATATGAATGGGCTCACATTACTTGTAGAATAGTTAACAAAGAAAAATATACATCATTGTTGGATGAGGAAAAAATGTTGAGTGCATATAAAGTAGACCAATATTTAGAAAAAGGCGATTTTTGTAAGAAACAAAATAGTTAGGAAAATGTTGTTTTTGTAAGAAACAAAATAGATAGAAGTGTGTGTGTGTGTGTGTGTGTGTGTGTGTGTGTGTGTATATACGAGTTTTATAATTTCAAGAAAATAGGACATATTATGTAGATTTACAAAGCTAAAGCTAATGACATTCTACAAGGGAAGGTTATAAATAATAATAAGAAATATATTGTTGATAAAGAAGATCTAATAATTGAAGATTCTAACATTGACTCTAAAAAATAGGTGTGAATGGAGAAGAAACTAAATATTTGTTTCAAGTGTTCAATAGAATCTTCACAGTTAGGATGAATATGAGAGAGTTTATCTCAATAAAGATGATATCTAATAATTTGAGTTACTTGAATTTGGAAGTTTACCAAGGTAAAATTTAGGAACATGAGAATTTAGAAAAATAGAGCATGATAGTTATACTTTTTTGAGGGTGATGAGGAGTTTGATGGAGTACCTCCATAATTTTGCAACAACAAAAGAAAAGAAAATGATTAGAAGAAATTTGTATTCTATGTTTTCTATCAATCAAATTTTAAATTATTAATATTATAACACTATACACTCTGATACAAATAATTAGAATAGTCTATTATATAAACATATGCTAATTATTTATTAAAGAAGAGAGAGTTAAAATTAATGAATAAATGCATAAACATGTTGATAATTTGTTACCAAACTTATAATGTTGACTTAATTAGATCTAAAATTATAGAACTGTAAGAGTTTGTTGATCCTCTCAAGGACTATATAAATCATATAATCTTCTTTAATTGAATATAGGTCAAAGTCTTAGAATAAGTCGTGAGGTGGTGCTATTATTTGTGTACTGTAAAGCCCACTTCACTGCGAATTCAAACTTGGTTCACCCAGTATGTTATTGCGTTCTGACAGTATTTGCAGACAAAGGCTCATTATTGCAAAGACACGAGCAGATCAGCCATCAACGAAAGACCCGTTGAAAAATTCTACCTTGAACTGTAAGAAGATGTTTGATTGCCGATGCCTATTGGCTATAGACAACTGGTGATGCGGGCCTGTAAATTGACAACTCGTAGCCTTATTTTAGTGTTTTAACTGTATTCTACGTAGAACTGTTTTGAGCAGCAAGTAGATGATGTTAACAGCACGAAATACTCGTAGGTAACTTAGTTAAGTTTTTCAAGTACTTAGGGGAGAGGACTCAATAGTTGTGCACCTTAACTTCGCGCTTTTAATTATCCTACGTGGAAATTTCAAATCACTCCCAATTTTTTGCAGCAGCTTACTTGGCAAGTCCCCTGCATATAACTAAGGTTTGAGGGCCACATCATCAAATATGATGCCACATCAGCATGCTTTTTGTCAAGGTGTCCAAAAAGACCCCAAAAAAAAGTGAGACCAATACTTGTGCATTCACAGCATGTTTTATTGAGCATTGATGTGGAATCACATGATTGGTTGTTTTTTAGATCAAAGGAATACATTTTGTTTAATTATGGGTAGTCATCATCAACACTAACAACTTTAAAGTCACAACTATTGGTCCAATATTGATAAAAATATTGGGCATTATATAAACTACTATCACAACTATTGAAACATGCTCAAGTATTGGGTCCTTTCCCCTAAATGGGGAAAATGTTTGTTTCATATTGTTCAAGGAAGTTACATAATTGTGACAGGCATTTTGAATCTCAGTGTGCATTAAAATAGAAACTTAAAATGTATAAATAGAAATCTACTATTACAAACAAATTGAATAAAAGGAAGTGGAACTATCACAATTTATAGGCGCTTAAATTCTCTTCACGAAGCTCAATTCATATGCACCACAAGCTGTTTGGAATGAACCCACTTTTAAAGGTATCTATTTGACGAATTAACAGGCATCTGAAATTTTATGCCTCTAATTAGTCATCTGAAAGTTGAAATTCCACACATACTTAAGATAACCATCAAGAGGTGATGAACAGAGATGCACCTGAAAGTTAAAATTTGTTAGGGATAAAGATTGTCTAGAAAATGCTAGAATGTTTCTAGAGTCTTCCATAAGCTAGAACATTCTTGGAGTTGTTCTAAAAAAAAAAATTCTAAGAGCTGTTGTAAAAAAGAAGTTTCCATATTTTAGAGTTTTCTAGAAAGCTAGAAGCTTCCAAACTTTAAGGTTTCTATATATATATATATATATATATATATGTGATTGTAGAGAGTTGATGGGTACAACATCTGGATTGTTGTTAGACACAACATTCAGATAGCTATTAGACACAACACTTTGGATGCAATATGCAAGCTAGAAAAATATAATTTTCTGAGTGATTCAACTCTGTTTTGCCTTATTTTTTCTTTGTTCATTATTGTTATGTTTTTGCCTTGATATTCCTTGTTGATTAAATTGTTGATTATGTTATAGTTTGGCCCTGTTCTAACATGGTATCAGAGCCATGTTCAGCTAGAAAAATATAATTTTCAGAGTGATTCAACTCTGTTTTGCCCTGTGTTTTCTTTGTTCATTGTTGTTATGTTTTTTCCCTAATATTCCTTGTTGATTAAATTGTTGATTATGTTATAGTTTGGGCTTGTTCTAACATGGTATCAGAGCCAACTTCAACTAGAGATTCATCTAGAGGTTGAGCTAGAGATTCAGCTAGAAATATATTGCTAGAGTGATTTGTTTGTAGGGAGATATATTACTAGAGTGATTTGTTTGTAGGGCAGATATATTGCTGGAGTGATTTGGTTGATTGTAGTCAAGAACGCTTTGAGAAAAAAGGCTAGATGGAGCTATGGAAATGCAAGTTGGAACAAGCTAGAGGTATTATTGGTAGTAGAAGATGACTTTTCAGCTAAACAAAAGACAAGGAGTGTTGAAGAAATATATAGGCAAGGCTCAAAGATCTAATCTCATATGAGTAAGCTAGAGGGATGCAAGAATGAGAGCAATACATGAAAGGGGAATATGGTAGAAGAATGCTTGGTATGCTAGAGGTGAACATTAACGAGGGATATTAGTAAAATGTTCCCCTCTTCTTTGTATTTCCCCTCTCCTTTGAATTTTCTCTGTATTATTCTAGCCAATCTTAAGGGGGGATGTTAGGGATAAAGATTGTCTAGAAAATGCTAGAATGTTTCTAGAGTCTTCCATAAGCTAGAATATTCCTGGAGCTGTTCTTAAAAAGAACATTCTAAGAGTTGTAAAAAATTAGTTTCCATATTTTAGAGTTTTCTAGAAAGTTAGAAGCTTCCAGACTTTAAGGTTTCTATAGCTATATATATATGATTGTAGAGAGTTGATGGGTACAACATCTGGATTGTTGGTAGACACAACATTTAGATAGCTGCTAGACACAACATTTTGGATGTAATATGCAAGCTAGAAAAATATAATTTTCTGAGTGATTCAACTCTGTTTTGCCTTGTTTTTTCTTTGTTCATTATTGTTATATTTTTGCCATGATATTCCTTGTTGATTAAATTGTTGATTATGTTATAGTTTGGGCCTGTTCCAACATGGTATCAGAGCCATGTTTAGCTAGAAAAATATAATTTTCTGAGTGATTCAACTCTATTTTTCCCTATGTTTTCTCTGTTCATTGTTGTTATATTTTTTCCCTAATATTTCTTGTTGATTAAATTGTTGATTATGTTATAGTTTGGACCTGTTCTAACATGGTATCAGAGCCAACTTTAGCTAGAAATTCAACTAGAAATATATTGCTAGAGTGATTTGTTTGCAGGGAGATATATTACTGGAGTGATTTGTTTGCAGGGCAGAGATATTGCTGGAGTGGTTTGGTTGATTGTTGTCAAGAACACTTTGAGAGAAAAGGCTAGATGGAGCTATGGAAATGCAAGTTGGAACAAGCTAGAGGTATTATTGGTAGTAGAAGATGACTTTTCAGCTAGACAAAAGAGAAGGAGTTTTGAAGAAATATATATGCAAGGCTCAAAGATCTAATCTCATATGAGCAAGCTAGAGGGATGCAAGAACGGGAGCAAGACATGAAAGAGGAATATGATAGAAGAATGCTTGGTATGCTAGAGGTGAACATTAAGGCGGGATATTAGTATAATGTTCCCCTCTTCTTTGCATTTCCCCTCTCCTTTGAATTTTCTCTGTATTATTCTAGCCAATCTTAAGGGGGAATGTTAGGGATAAAGATTGTCTAGAAAATGCTAGAATGTTTCCAGAGTCTTCCATAAGCTAGAACATTCTTGGAGCTGTTCTAAAAAAAGAACATTCTAAGAGCTGTTGTAAAAAATAAGTTTCCATATTTTAGAGTATTCTAGAAATCTAGAAGCTTCCAGACTTTAAGGTTTCTATAGCTATATATATATATATATGTGTGTGATTGTAGAGAGTTGATGGGTACAACATCTGGATTGTTGATAGACACAACATTCGGATAGCTGATAGACACAACACTTTGGATGTAATATGCAAGCTAGAAAAATATAATTTTCTGAGTGATTCAACTCTGTTTTGCCTTGTTTTTTCTCTATTCATTATTGTTATGTTTTTGCCCTGATATTCCTTGTTGATTAAATTGTTGATTATGTTATAGTTTGGGCATGTTCTAACATGGTATCATAGCCATGTTCAGCTAGAAAAATATAATTTTCTGAGTGATTCAACTCTGTTTTTCTCTATGTTTTCTTTGTTCATTGTTGTTATGTTTTTTCCCTAATATTCCTTGTTGATTAAATTGTTGATTATGTTATAGTTTGGGCATGTTCTAGCATGGTATCAGAGCCAACTTCAACTAGAGATTCATCTAGAGGTTGAGCTAGAGATTCAGCTAGAAATATATTGCTAGAGTGATTTGTTTGCAGGGAGATATATTACTGGAGTGATTTGTTTGTAGGGCAGATATATTGCTAGAGTGATTTGGTGATTGTAGTCAAGAACGCTTTGAGAGAAAAGGATAGATGGAGCCATGGAAATGCAAGTTGGAACAAGCTAGAGGTATTATTGGTAGTAGAAGATGACTTTTCAGCTAAACAAAAGACAAGGAGTGTTGAAGAAATATATAGGCAAGGCTCAAAGATCTAATCTCATATGAGCAAGCTAGAGGGATGCAAGAACAAGAGCAATACATGAAAGAGGAATATGATAGAAGAATGCTTGGTATGCTAGAGGTGAACATTAAGGAGGGATATTAGTATAATGTTCCCCTCTTCTTTGTATTTCCCCTCTCCTTTGAATTTTCTCTGTATTATTCTAGCCAATCTTAAGGGGGGATGTTAGGGATAAAGATTGTCTAGAAAATGTTAGAATGTTTCTAGAGTCTTCCATAAGCTAGAACATTCCTGAAGCTATTCTAAAAAAGAACATTCTAAGAGTTATAAAAAATAAGTTTCCATATTTTAGAGTTTTCTAGAAAGCTAGAAGCTTCCAGACTTTAAGGTTTCTATAGCTATATATATATATGTGATTGTAGAGAGTCGATGGGTACAACATCTGGATTGTTGGTAGACACAACATTCAGAGAGCTAGTAGACACAACATTTTGGATGTAATATGCAAGCTAGAAAAATATAATTTTCTGAGTGATTCAACTCTGTTTTGCCCTATTTTTTCTCTATTCATTATTGTTATGTTTTTGCCATGATATTCCTTGTTGATTAAATTGTTGATTATGTTATAGTTTGGGCCTATTCTAGCATGGTATTAGAGCCATGTTTAGCTAGAAAGATATAATTTTTTGAGTGATTCAACTCTGTTTTGCCCTGTGTTTTCTCTGTTCATTGTTGTTATGTTTTTTCCCTAATATTCCTTGTTGATTAAATTGTTGATTATGTTATAGTTTGGACCTGTTCTAACATGGTATCAAAGCCAACTTTAGCTAGAGATTCAACTAGAAATATATTGCTAGAGTGATTTGTTTGCAGGGAGATATATTACTGGAGTGATTTGTTTGCAGGGCAGATATATTGCTGGAGTGATTTGGTTGATTGTTGTCAAGAACACTTTGAGAGAAAAGGCTAGATGGAGCTATGGAAATGCAAGTTGGAACAAGCTAGAGGTATTATTGGTAGTAGAAGATGACTTTTCAGCTAGACGAAAGACAAGGAGTGTTGAAGAAATATATATGCAAGGCTCAAAGATCTAATCTCATATGAGCAAGCTAGAGGGATGCAAGAACGGGAGCAAGACATGAAAGAGGAATATGATAGAAGAATGCTTGGTATGCTAGAGGTGAACATTAAGGAGGGATATTAGTATAATGTTCTCCTCTTCTTTGCATTTCCCCTCTCCTTTGATTTTTCTCTATATTATTCTAGCCAATCTTAAGGGGGGATGTTAGGGATAAAGATTGTCTAGAAAATGCTAGAATGTTTCTAGAGTCTTCCATAAGCTAGAACATTCTTGGAGCTGTTCTAAAAAAAGAACATTCTAAGAGCTGTTGTAAAAAAAAGTTTCCATATTTTAGAGTTTTCTAGAAAGCTAGAAGCTTCTAAACTTTAAGGTTTCTATATATATATATATATATATGTGATTGTAGAGAGTTGATGGGTACAACATCTGGATTGTTGTTTGACACAACATTCGGATAGCTGCTAGACACAACACTTTGGATGTAATATGCAAGCTAGAAAAATATAATTTTCTGAGTGATTCAACTCTGTTTTGCCTTGTTTTTTCTCTTTTCATTGTTGTTATGTTTTTGACCTAATATTCCTTGTTGATTAAATTGTTGATTATGTTATAGTTTGGGCATGTTCTAACATGGTATCAGAGCCATGTTCAGCTAGAGAAATATAATTTTCAGAGTGATTCAACTCTATTTTTCCCTGTGTTTTCTTTGTTCATTATTGTTATTTTTTTCCCCTAATATTCCTTGTTGATTAAATTGTTGATTAAATGTTATAGTTTGGGCCTGTTCTAACATGGTATCAAAGCCAAATTCAACTAGAGATTCACCTAGAGGTTCATCTAGAGATTCAACTAGAAATATATTGCTAGAGTGATTTGTTTGCAGGGAGATATATTACTGGAGTGATTTGTTTGTAGGGCAGATATATTGCTGGAGTGATTTGGTTGATTGTAGTCAAGAACGCTTTGAGTGAAAAGGCTAGATGGAGCTATGGAAATGCATGTTGGAACAAGCTAGAGGTATTATTGGTAGTAGAAGATGACTTTTCAGCTAGAAAAAGACAAGGAGTGTTGAAGAAATATATATGCAAGGCTCAAAGATCTAATCTCATACGAGCAAGCTAGAGGGATGCAAGAACGAGAGCAATACATGAAAGAGGAATATGATAGAAGAATGCTTGGTATGCTAGAGGTGAACATTAAGGAGGGATATTAGTATAATGTTCCCCTCTTCTTTGCATTTCCCCTCTCCTTTGAATTTTCTCTGTATTATTCTAGCCAATCTTAAGGGGGGATGTTAGGGATAAAGATTGTCTAGAAAATGCTAGAATGTTTCTAGAGTCTTCCATAAGCTAGAACATTCTTGGAGCTATTCGAAAAAAGAACATTCTAAGAGTTTTTGTAAAAAATAAGTTTCCAGATTTTAGAGTTTTCTAGAAAGCTAGAAGCTTCCAGACTTCAAGGTTTCTATAGCTATATATATATATGTGATTGTAGAGAGTTGATGGGTACAACATCCAAATTTTTGGTAGACACAGTTCATTCAGATAGTTGCTAGAAACAACACTTTAGATTTAATATGCAAGCTAGAAAATATAATTTTCTGAGTGATTCAACTCTATTTAACCCTGTGTTTTCTCTGTTCATTGTTGTTATGTTTTTTCCCTAATATTCCTAGTTGATTATATTGTTGATTATGCTAGAGTTTGGGCTTGTTCTAACAAAATTCCAGGTATACAACATTGTTTAGAAAATCAAATTTTTTTTGACATTTTTAGTAGTTTAATATGTATTTCTTAGATTTTTGTTGTGTTATATAGTAAGGACTAATTACAACTTAAGCTTGATGGGATGCTTTGATAGTGAGGGACCTAACAGAACTTTTATGCCTTTAAGCTTCATTCAACTATAGCTTAGCTAAATATTATCCTCTATTTAATGGGGTGTTCTTTGGCTTAGTCGAGGCTCTCTTATAGTTCTAATTTTTTTTTTTAAATTATGATTATTTCGAAAAGTTATAACAATTTAGGGGATTTTTAGTTGTATTGTTTATTAAATTTGATAGTTTGTTTTAATTGTTAGATTTAGGAATAAATATTTGAGAATGTAGTTAATAATTTGTTAAAGATGCTAGAGAATTGACAATATTAGTTTTAGTTTGATATTTAGTGGTTTAACTAGATCTATATTTGTAGGATTGTGCTGATATTTTTAGAGGTTATATAATCTATGTAGTCTATTTTTATTGAATATATATTAGATAATTTTGATTTTTTGTTTGAAGTATTTGTATATCATTTTTCTTTTTATTTGTTACAATCTTTCATTATCCAAACATGATATTAGAGCTTTACTACTCTTAATAATTTGTAGGAAGAATTAGGATAACATGAAGATTTAAGAACAATTCAAGTTGAGTTTCAATGTGATTGTGCAATTTGTGTTTGTTGATAAGAGAATCATTATTGCTAGAGGGAAAATAGTCCTAACTATGATAGGTCATTACACATAATGTATAGAGCACAAAGATAAATCTAAAGATTAGATTTCTTTTAGAAATTTGTGTGACCAAAAAAAGATCAGGCATATTATTTTTCAATTTTTTTAAAACAATCTCATTAAAACATCTAAAGGTTGCAATTTCCAAATTTGGAGTATAAGAACACACTTGTAATTAATGAATACAAATTTGTGGGGAATAGTTAATGAGGAAAAAACAACACTTTTATAGAGAGTAGTAAGCTCGTGCAATAGAATAAAAATGATAAAATGAAGGCAATATTTAGATTGACCATTTTTGATTCAGGATTGCACACTATTGACTTAAATAAATTATTCAAGTCTAAGTAATTTGGTTTCAAAGTAATGAATACCACATTTATAAAAAATACAGTTTTTAGATTTAAATTGGAAAGATGAATGAATATGTTTAGCCATATGAATGGGCTCACATCACTTATAGAATAGTTAGCAAAGAAGAAGACACAAAGGTAGTATTATTGAATATATTGTCATCAAATCATAATAATGCAACTTCTACATTAAGCCAAATGCACTCATAATCATTACATTATATGATATCATCATTGTTGGATGAGGATAAAATGTTAGTGCATATAAAGTAGAATAACATTTAAAGAAAAGATGTTTTTTAAAGAAACAAAATAGATAGAAGTTTATATATATATATAGTTTTACTATTGTAAGAAAACATGACATATTATGTGGATTTACAAAGTTAGAGCTAATGAAATTCTACAAGGAAAGGTATAAATAATAGTAAGAAATATATTGTTGATAGGAGAAGACCTAATAATTGAAGATTCTAACATTGACTCTAAAAAAAAGGTGTGAATGGAGAAGAAACTAAATATTTTTTAAGTGATCAATTGAATCTTCAAAGTTAGGAAGAATATGAGAGGGTTTATCTCAATAAAGATTAATATCTAAGAATTTGAGTGTACTTGAATTTTAGAGTTTATAAAGGTAATTTTTTATTTATTTATTTTTGATAAGCAAATCACAGCTAAGGGGTTTACGAAGGTAAATTTTAGGAACATGAGAATTTAGCAAAATAAAACATGATAATTATACAGTTAGTTGAGGGTGATGAAGAGTTTGATGGAGTACCTCCATAATTTTGTAACAACAAAAAGAAAATAAAATGATTACAATAAATTTGTATTCTATTTTTTCTATCAATCAAGTTGTAAATTGTTTTTGATATTAGGGAAAAGAAGATTTTGAAGGGATCCGTAACCCTTTACAACAAGAAAAGCTAGGCTACAGAAAGGACAGCCTGCAGCCAACAAAAAAGCCAGCACCCAAACAAAACCCATCAAGATTTACAATTAGCACTTTTCTTGTGGGAGCGAAGAGTCATATCGAAAGAAGGCCGTGAAGATTTATCTTTTTTACCCTTGACAGTAATCCATCCTTCTTCCACCTGCGTAGCCATACTATGCCACACTTTCTTAATATTTTCATGATGATGAAAGCTAGCAACCTTACACTTGGGGTTGTCCTCATGACTACTTTGTAAAGATAGAGACTTATCAGAAAAGCTGCTGGGATGAACAGCTGAGGCGCTTTCACCCGGAGAGGCAGCCAATGGATCAATAGGGGTTGCCTTAACAACCTCACCAATAGAGACGACCGGAGGGGGGGTTCCAAGGTCCTGTGGTTCTGAAGCAACCACCTCAGAAAACTTCCTATTATGATCAGCATTCTTCTCAACAGTATAATGTTGTTGAGAAGCACCTTTCCACCAAGTTGATGTCTTAGTATTTTTCTCAAATCCACAATGTGCAGCAGCGTGTCCAGTTTTGAAGCATCTCCTACACCGGAAAGGAATTCCTTCATAATCCAAAGATTGGATCCAAGAGCCTTTAGAAGATTTGAGTAAGATCTCAGCAGGTAACCCTTTTGAAACATTTAAATCGATCAATATGCGAGCAAAGGTGGAATGAAGAATGTCAGAAGATTCATCATCCACCATCAAAAAATCTCCAAGAGCATAACCCTTATCAAGTTGTAAATTGTTAATATTATAACATTAAGAGTATACACTCTAATACAAATAATTAGAATAGTCTATTATATATTAAAGGGGAGGGTTAAAGTTAATGAATAAACACATAAGCATGTAGTTGATAATTGGTTAGAGAGCTTATAGTGTAGGTTTCAGCTTGATAGTTGGGTGACTTAATTAGATAAAAAATTATAGAACTGTATGAGTTTGTTGATCCTCTTAGAAACTATACAAATCATATAATCTTCAATTGAATATTTAGATAGTTCCATCTTTCATTTGTGTATTCTTTTTCTTTGTATTTATACAATTTCTTGTTATCTCAACGTTAATCACTCTTAAATAATTGAATTGAATTTTTCTATAAAATAAATTTACTCTATATTTAAAACAATAGAATAATATCTATATAGACATGATATTTCTACTTTTCAGAAAAATACATAGATAAATGAATTGGAATGATCTTGAATCGAATTCATAATGTCTATAAATTATATATACGTATTATGTCAAGACTGGTGTGCCTCAGTACCTCATTCAAAAGAGATTTTAACTCATATGTGGTATTGCATTTCAGTTCATGACCAAATATCTTTCCTCTTGCCACGACAGACATAATGGTCTTTTGTTTTGTGCATGCAGGAGCTTCCGCATCTATCTGATGGAGCAGGATAATAATGAAGTGGTTTGAAAACCATACCTTTTTAACATCTTTGTATTTGTGATAGCACTCATAGTTTAAGACAGAGGGAGAATTTTTGGGATACCTAGTGGGTAGTCAAAGAGGGCAGATTCTTCTCTGATGCAAGTTCTATTGAAATCTGTAGACAGAAGTTGCAGCAACCGTCATCACTGCAAACGTTTCTGTGTTTACTTAACTGCGTTTTGTTTGTTTCGCGGGACGCTCCTTGTCACAACTGTGTCTTTTTTTTTTTTCCTTGTAAACTGGCTGCCTGCTGTTTGTTTTTTTGTGCAGCCAGTTTTCCGTACTGTCTATCAGAATGCATTTTTAATAGTATTTTTAATTAATAAATATGGTCAAATGCACATTCTGATGTCTGGGTAGACATCACCTCTATTTTATCTCAACTATTCCAAAGTAAACTATCGTTTTTACAAAGATTGTCTAAACCAATGCCATTTCCTATGAAAGGAAAATTCAAATCAATATAAACTTTTGTTTTGTTTTGTTGTTTTTTTTTTTACTTTCAGGTTGAAGTCATTTAAAGAAATAATCATTTCTTTTTTACAAAGTCATCTTTGATCTATAAAAAGATATTGTAATGGTGAAAATTGTATATTTAATTTGGATCGACTAGGTTTAATGTAATAATTTGTATATAAGTAGCATTTTTTTACACTAAGAGGGTATGTTTTTTTAATAACTGGCTTGAGTTTTCTACAATCTATGAAGCATAATAAGAATGCTTTTGTATTCACTATGTATGTTTCTTTCATTGGTGTTTTGTATCACACTTAGTGATCCATCACCATTATCCTCCTTTAGATGATGGATCATTGAGTGTGATCTGAATGTCAATGAAAAATACACAATGAATCCATAAGCATTCTTCTTAAATTTCTTAAACTTTGTTTGACTTTGTTTGTACACATTCTTAGAAATAAGGTTTGGTCCATAATTTATCTATTTATCTACCTAGATCTACTTCAATATGAGAAAATAAACCAAAGTGAAATCAACCTTAGCCTTTTTAAAATTGAACATTCATATTAGACCCAAGTCAACCCAATCCAACTAAGTGTGTGCTAACTTGAAGCACAAAATATTTATAATTATATTCTAGGGTGTTGTATAAAAGGATATATATAAGACAAGAGAAGATCCATATAGCTCTCACACATACTTGCATTATCATTCAAAGGGTATATTTTAGCTTTCTTTACCACATCATGTACATACTTAATGAAAAATAGGCATATTTTATGATTGTTTGTTGTCTTTGAACTTTGTTCCAAAGCCATTGAATTAGCCCACCTAGGGATTTGATTGAGAACATGGTCCTCATTTAGAAAGGTCCTCAAAGGTGTTTTCTAACACTAATTGTATATCATTATAGAATCAAATATTAGAATGCAAGGTGAATTTATTTCAAATCATCAAATGAAAATGGTCAATACCCTACATTAGATAATCAACTTAGATTAATTTTGGGTCACAATTTATCTCTAGATTGAATAAAAGTTTAATTATTTGTCTATAGAGTATTACAAACACATATCAAATACCAAAGCATCATTTTGGATCATAGAGTAGTAGTTTGCAATATGATGCCATCAAGATGCACATATAACCAAGTAATTCTAATCCATCTTTGCGATTTTGAAAAGTGTGCTTGTCTATAAATATAATTTACTATCTCAACTTATATAATCGTATGGTAGATTTATTTAAGGAGTTAATTAATCTACACTCAAAATCTTTAAAAGGTTCCTCTATTTTCCATTTTATTTTGAGGAACTCAATCAATCATACAACACAAAGTGTTTATTTTATTTTTTATATATTTTACAAATATGAAATTTACACTAATCCCATTTCTCCCATATTATTTTTTATTATCCTTTGGTACTTTTGTATTGTTTTTATGTTGTCTCAATGACATCATCCTTCCCCTCTGAAAATGAGTGGTTTTCTCAATCTCAACATGGTCTCCGTTCCCACAAGAGTAGTTCTAAATGTAAATCTTGACGGGTCTTGTTTGGGGACTGGTTTTTGACTGGCTGTAGGTTGTCCTTTCTGCAGCCTTGTTTTTGACTGTAAAGGGTTTCGAGTTCCTTCAAAACCTATTTTTACCTGAATCAAAAACATGGTCTCTCATTCAAAAAATTATAATACTTATGTTATTTGTATAGATGATCATCACAAGAATCATGATTTTAATCATGGAGCACATTGAGATAAGTTAGAATTTTTTATCCTTACAAAAATTATTTTCAAGATATTATTGATGCTACATCTCCTAAATATTAGCTAATTTTTTACATGATTTTATCCTTAGTTTACCATTTGGTTCAAATATTATTTAAAGCATTGGGGCTAAGATTACTTGTATTTATTTGCATAACACTTGTAGGTAAGGTAGGCATAGCAAAAGAGGTATCAAAGGTATGGTCCATACCTAGTGAACTAATACCAACATTAGGAGTAAGAGAGCTTGATAACCCAAGATCCACAACTAGTGTTTTATCTCAGGACCATGAGTCTCACACTTTGTCTAACCACAATATTAGCAGTAGTACACCAAGTAGTACAACTCATGTGCAAGAGATAAACCAAAGAAAGTGCAATGAACACAATATCCTATGATTATGTTTACACTTGAAATGAAATAAATTGGAATAACAATTCTGCAAACTGTAATAGAAAATCGAAAGCACCCAATAAAAGTATAGACCTTGAAAACTAGAAAGTCAAAGTCAACATGGACTAAGATGCCAACAAGGGCATCTTGGTCCTACTGGTGATATTTTGAGGTTCCAAGGACTGGAACAAACAACAAACATCAGAAAGAGGGTCCTGAGCCAAAAACCCACATAGGGACTAAGACACCAAGAAAGGTGTTTTAGTCCTAACAGAGGCTTTTTTTAGAAATTTTTTTTTTTGAGTTGTTTAGCAGTGTTCACAAGTTGCCTATTCAGGGATCTGATGTTTAGAAATAGAAAAATGTGCAAATGAATGCAAGAAAAGGTAACTAATGGCAAGCAATGAAATGCAAATTTTTCAATTTTAAATGCGATAACAATGCTCCTAAATGCAATTAGGATGATTGAAAATGCACTTTTCAGTTTTTCAATGAGATAAGATGATGTAAGAAAGCAAAAATGCAACTTATATGCACTTTCACTAATGCAAATATGAGAAGCCCTAGATGCACTTTCACTAATGCAAGATGTAATGCAAGAATGATTACAACCTAGATCTAGGACTTGAATGTAC
This sequence comes from Sequoia sempervirens, assembly GCA_007258455.2. NCBI lineage: Eukaryota > Viridiplantae > Streptophyta > Pinopsida > Cupressales > Cupressaceae > Sequoia > Sequoia sempervirens. The sequence goes on along the minus strand of VDFB02281492.1, from coordinate 278,647,040 downwards.
TCCAAATCAAAAAATGAATGCTCTAAAATGTTAGGTTCACCAAAATTAACTAGAAAGAAAATGGGTGAATACTTTAACACCACTATATTCTCTTTAGGCCATTCAATAATGTCCTAGGAACCCTAATTGGATTGTATATCAACCCCGAAGGGTGAGTCAATTCTCAAAAAGGAAGACCTAGGAAGGGGTTCTTTAAAATTTGAGAGGTTCACCACCAAGAAAAAGCTTGGAAAAGACTTTAACATTCAACTCACAAAACCTATACTGCAAGCTAAATGAAGGATGAAAATGATGAAATAATGAAACATGAAGTTATGATGTGAGTACTTGGGAAGTTTGGAAATGTGACAAGGATCCTGGAAATGCAAAGAAGTTGTCAAAATGTGTTATGGATGACTAAGATGCCCTTACTATCTTATTAGTCCCGCTGCTATTTTTTGAGGGAAATGTAGAATCTTCAGATGCCGAAACAAGATCTGAAAGAATCTCTATAAAATTCCACTTGGAGGACTAAGATGCCCTTGCTACTGTTTTAGTCCTGATTTGAATTTCTAGAATCTCCAAAAGTGATCCTAAGGCTTGATGTTTGCACTTCCTTCTTCTCTGATCTTAGGTTCTGAAACTTCTAGATCTGGCATGTAGGTGAGTTTCCATGAAGATGACAACTTTACAATGCAACTTTTCAACTTTGCAAATTTTCACTTCAAATGATCTTCAAGTCTTCAACCTAAATCTACAATCACAAACATACAAGAGAGGAAAAACTTGTTGATTGTTAGTGAATAAGGGTTTTCCTTGGTCAAACCCCTTGTTGGTAATTAAACCTTGAAATGAAATGGAATAATGAAGGGGAATTATGAATGAACAACATACAATGTTACAACTCACCAAACCCTTGCTATGAAATATGCAAACTTGTGTGAAATGGCTAGCTTGGATGTAGATCTTGAAATGCTTGAATGCTTGGTAGATGTTGACTTGAAATGCTTGCTTGAATGAAAAACCTACCTCACAAATGTTAGCACAACACACATGATGCAAGAATATCCTTCATATGATGCTTGAATCTTGATGATGGATCCAAATTCTTGATGAATTGCTCCTGAATGTTGGAATACTTGAATGCTTGGAATGCTTGGTATGAAAATATGAGAGAAGGAACCTTGTATTTATACTTATCCATGCTTAATATCCCAAAATTACACCACAACAAGCCAAATTATGAATTCATTAATTAAAGGAGGCTAAATACCACCCGAATTTGAAATTAAATCCTGAAAAAACCTTAAGGGGGACTAAGACACCCTAGGTGGTGTCTTAGTCTTGAGGCATGAAACTCGAGGCATAGACTCCAAAAAGGGGCCTCTTTAAGGCACACTTGAAATTAGGGTCCGAAGACCTTTGGGGGACAATGATACCCTAGGTGGCATCTTAGTCCTAACCCAAAAATTAGGGACACATAGCCAAAATCATTAATTTATCATTTCCCCTTTGATTTTTTTTGAGATTAGCCATAAAAAGATATAGTTTATTAGGCTTGTGGATGCAAAATAGGACCAATTAAGACATAAATAAGGATAAATAAATAAAGGCGGGCCCAAAAAAGTGTGAAAATGCAAGGGTATGAATTTTCCTACACTACATTTAGCCCCCACTTTAGTGAGAGGATGAACTTGCTTCAAACTCACACTAAAGTAGCCAACCACACAATGAAGAGGGGTAAAATGTATGAATGCTAGTAAGATAGGATGACAATAACCAAGCGGGTGTCCAAGCCCATAGGATCAAGATCCTATGGCAAACCAACGTAGGCACAAAGGAACATACTTGCGGATGATGTATGAAGCCATAACTAGATCACAAACATACACCATCAAAGATAGAAAAAGGAGAAAAGAAAAAGAAAAAGAAAAATACAATAGATGAAGCTTCGACTGGTTGTCCAACGGACTGTGGACTGGGTCTAGGCTGTTTTTCCAAGAAGGTTTACAAGTGGAACATGTTGTCCACTATGCAAACAAAACACATGCTCACAAGGGCTAGTGAAGCTAGTTTTCCACTAGGTGAGCCCCAAGAGGTCCATATCAAAGTCATACCCCCATGACTATGATAAGGACAAAAATAAAATGCATTCTCACAAGGGCTAGTGAAACTAGGTGTTCACTAGGTGAGCCCTAAGGGACCATATCAACGCCATACCTCCATGAATTTAAAAAGGTAGAAAAAGAAAATGCAATGAGAGAGAGTGATGTTCGAAGGGATTTTGCTTAGTTCATGTGAGGTCTTAATCTTAGTGGACATTCTGCTTAATGTCTCCGAAAGAGGGTAAACACAAGGTCTCATCTTGGGGAACATCATACTTAATGTTTCCAAGAGAGGACAAGGAAATATCACACTCTTGGAGGAAATCAAACCCAATGACACCACCAAGAAAAGGACACATTGCAAGAAGAAATGAAATCACACAAGGAACATAAAAAATAAATGCAAATGAAATCATGCCAATGTATGCTCCAACTTTAAAGAAATTGCTAACACCATGTTGTGAGAAATTACTTTAAAGTAGCCAAAATGAAAAGGAAAAGAGGGTTTCCCCATAGAAACACATAAGGGATCTATGGATTCAAGGTTAGTATGTTCTTGCTGCAATGATATTAGAGAGCTCAGAATTGTCATCATTCCCAAAATACACATAGAACTAGAAGAATGCCACAAAAAGAGTGAGAAGAAAGAAAAACATTTTGGGTCAACATGGAAGAAACATGAATGTATCCATGCCTTGCGTCATCCCCAAAAGGAAAACACAAGACAAAATGAAAGGAAAAGAAAAGATCATGAAAATTCTTTTGGGTCAACATGGAAGAGACATAGGGTGTTTCGATGCCTTGCATCATCCCCAAAAGGAAAACATAGGACAATAACGAAAAGAAAAGAAAAAATAATGAAAAATATTTTTGGTCAACATGGAAGAGACATAGGGTGCCTCGACACCTTGCATCATCCCCAAAAGGAAAACACAAGGTCCAAAAATAAAAAGAAAAGAAAAGATAATGAAAATATAAAAGCTTACGACATATAGAAGAATTAAGGTACAAATAGAGGAATGCACATAGAGAGGGAAACATTGAACAAAACATCACGGGGGATCACAATATGCACATGCAATCAACCAAAAACAAAGAAAAAAGGAGAGCTAAAAGTCTAGCAAACCACATGCGAGTCAACCATCCAACAGGTCATCCACATCCCAGTCTTGTTTCATATATGTGAAATACAGATCACTAGCGAGAGGGACAACATCAAGTGTTGTGCTAGAAGAATCACGAGATTCAACACATGGTGAATCACTTGGTTTAGAAGGATCATCATGGTTGTTGTCATCTAAGCTCATAGAAGAATTAAATAACAAATTCAACTCATTATGCACTTGTGTTATTATAATATGGAGCCTAATTAGACTCAGAGGTTAAATTTTCCCCACTTTTATCAATGCGGTTTCCCCCCAAATTATTTAACGGGGATTTGGGGGCAGGGCCCCTTGAAACCTCAAACGAATTTTATTATTTTATAAAGGCATCAGGAGTTATTTTTCTATTGGCTGACATAAAAAAACCCTATTTTGTAACTGACATATGTCTTGATAAAATGGCTAAGGGTTAGGGTTTTCGTTGATATTGTATTGTAGCATTTGCAGTGGTATTGAGTTGCAAGGATTATTGGTTGTAATTGGTTGAATTTTCTAGATAATAATATTGGACTCTTTGTTGTTGGATGTAGCCCGAGTTTGGGTGAAACACGTTAAAATTGTCTCTCACTGTTATTATTTCTATTTTTTTCATTCCTTTGTTTAATATTTATTTGCATTTGATTGATTTTTTCTGCATGTAATTCCTAACAACTTGCTCATCAAGTTTAGTTGTTTCTTCATTGTCATCCAAGTTAACCACAACAGGAGGATGAATGATAATATCCATAGAAGGTGCTGGTCCTTATTGTGTTGGAGACATTGGATCTATTTGTTCTGGTAAGAGAGGAGGGTGATCATTTATTGCTTTTGTGAAGTTTGAGTTTTTATTTTCAATGTTGTTCTCTTCATTCATGTTTTCAGCAATAGCACAACGTCTACGCCTATTCTCTCTAGCATTTATATTTCTTTTATTACAATTTTCAAGTTGCATTTGTATAGGAGCGGGTTTGTCAACCAGAGGTTCCACTTCTTGTGAGGGAAGAATGGAAGAAATCATGGAAGGTTGTTGAACCACTTTCTCTTTGGCTTTGTAAATTTTCTTAGGAGGCGGATTAGGAATTGTTTGGTTCTCTCTTGGCCTTTTGTAGGAAATAGGAAAGGGAGTTTTGATGCATGGGTCTTGGTTTGTTGGAAGGGCTTTAGGTTCAATATTGTTTTCTTCAAGGGGCAAAGGTTCAATCATGGGTGGAGGAAAATTCTCAAGGGATAACTTGGCTATGTATTTTGCTTTGAACTTTTGGGAGGATATGAAAAGGAAGTCCTCACGGGGTCTTATAGGTTCCATGGGCTCAATCCAAAAATAATCTACAGAAAAATTTCCATGGGAAGACGGAGGGCTAAAGCCACTATGGTTCACAGTGAATATTTCATTTCTGACTAGAAACTTTAAGCAACTATGGACAACAGATGGGATTGCATTCATGGAGCGGAGCCATTTGTAGCCTAACTTCACACGAAATTGATCTGAATTATAAATGATAGAGAATGATACATTTAATTTCTCCAGTCCTACTTGTAAAGGGAGCTTCATTGAGCCCATCGTAGCACGAGAAAAACCATCATGCATTTTAATCCATGCTTTCGGTTTATGATATATCTTGTGGCACAAACGTTCTTAATATCTCCAAAGATAGTGGGTTTCTTTTGACATAGTATGAAGGTGGGCCATTTTGATTTTGATTTATGGTGGAAACTTGACATTGAATACATGAAAGGATTCGTAAAAGGTGGTTAATGATAGGATCATTGCTTGTGGTTTGAGATGGAGGTGAATATGGTGGTGGTGTGTATGTGTTGGAAGGACCAGTGAATGGATTGCTTACATGAGGAGATATAAAATTAGATGCCACATAGGTATAAGGAGCACTAGTGGAAATGTTTGAGTTAGGAAGGATATTACTATTTGGATGCATCATTGTGGTCACTTGAGGATTGGTATAAGTGGGAATGGAGGTTATGGTTGAATGGGGAGGAGTGTTATTTACTCCTTGGCTTTGCACCGTGTTTGAAGAAAAATTTATGCACAACTTCTAGTCCTTCATCACTTTCCATCATAAGGTGAATACTATCTACGATAGGGATAACAGTGTTGGAAATGTTTTTAGTACTCATGCTATCTTGTAAATGAGCTAGGCCTGCATGCATTTTCAACACATTTTCTTGCAGGATATGATCAACCATTGTTTGAACACTTGGCATAGCACTTTTAGGTAAGGTAGGCATCTAGAAAAAGAGGTATCAAAGCTATGGTCCATACCTAGTGAACTAATACCAACACTAGGAATAAGAGAGCTTGATAACCCAAGATCCACAATGAGTGTTTTATTGTGGGGTGCCATGAGTCTCGTACTTTATCTAACCATAGTATTAGTAGTAGTACACCAAGTAGAACAACTCATGCAAGGGATAAACCAAAGAAAGTGCAATGAACACAATATCCTATGGTTATAATTACACTTGAAATGAAAGAAATTGGAATAACAACAACTATACAAATTGTAACAGAAAACTAAAAGCAACCAACAAAAGCATAGAAAAGCAATTTTAAACCCTTAAAACTAGAAAGTCAAAGTCAATAGGGACTAAGATGCCAGTAAGGGCGTCTTGGTCCTATTGGTGAAATTTTGAGGTTCCATGGACTAGAACATACAACAAACAACGAAGAGAGGGTTCTGAGCAAGAAACCCATAGAGGGAATACGATGCCAGGAAGGGAATTTTAGTCCTATCAGAGGTTTTTTTTAGGAAAACAACAAGTTCTGAGTTGTTAACAGTGTTCATAGGTTTCCTATTGGTGTAGGGGCGCCCTTGGTTCCAAGTGCACCTTGAGTCATAGGTTGAATTTTTGGTTTTTGTCATAAAAATGTTGGTTTCATGTTAATAAGGCCTTTCTAGACCATTGTAAGTCCTTTGAATTCATTGTTGGGTCTTTGGTTGCAAGGTGGGCACAAAATGCAAATGGTGTCAAAGTTGCACAAAAGTTGTCAAGCAACTTTTGCAAATTTTTGCAAAAGAGTGTAAACATGGTGATTTGTTAAGCCACTAACCAAAAAGATGGTTAGAGATAGTTGAAATATGGTTGAAAAACCTTAAATATGTTTTGTATCCTCAATTTGAGAGGTTGGTTGGAGATTTTGAAGAAGAATTAATTTCTTGCACGTTAAAATTATGAGTTTTCTTGCTTTTATATAAATTTTGTCACGTTGTACGGTTTTAGGCTTGTCTGCATGGATTGAAGGTTGTTTGCATCATGTAAAGGATTTTTCTACCTTTCTTTTGCACTTGGTTTTATGAAAATCCATTGAGGTTGGAATGAGATATTAACATTTTAGTGTAATATGCTCTAAACCCTACCTAGGGTTCCAAGAAGCACAAAAAATGCTTTTGTTTGTGTTTCCTCCATGATTTGGCTATGGAACTTGGTAGTTAGGTCTATATTGATGTCCTCAAATATATTGCAAGAGTTTGAGTTTGGGTTTTGTACATGGGAGGAGAAACTTATGGACAAATGTTGTAATTTTGGTCTGTTGACAAACTTGAACCCTCTTTGTGATTGTTTTTCCAAATTTTAAGGGTTGAATCATTGGATTAAGATTGATGGATGTTGGAACAATTGAAAGAATAATGCTCTACACCCTAGAGAACTGGTGGACTACAATTTCCATTGTTGATTGTTGTGTGCACCTTATTTAAATGAGATAGAGACGGTTCCATGGTATGCTACCATATTTAATTCTATTCCCATGCATTTTAAAGTTTCCAAAAACCTTTTGAAAGGACTATAGGATCATTAGTTTCATCATTACATGCTATCCACACTCTTGACATGTTCCACGTCATTAAGAGGACTTCCACTCTTGAAGATTAAAGGTCTGTCATGATTGTAGAAGTTTACCCCTATCATAGTTACTCATTGAACCTTAAGAAGACGAGCCCATTGTTGCAAAATATGGTATCAATCATATAACCTCTACCCTGCTCTGCATCATTTTGGTATCAGAGCCAAACCAAACCAAATCAGAAGAAGGATTGAATTGAAGTCAAGTTGCAATGCCTCCAAGGGTGAATATAGAAAGGATAGTTAGAGAGGTGAGAGACTCTCCTGCACCAGAGTTGAGGGCCATAGGAAAAATCCTTGATGCAATACTTACAAGCGTTGAAACCAACCAAAGAAGAGGAGTGGTCACAGGGGACTTGAGTGACTGAGAAGATGAAGAAGGAGAAGTGGGTCAAGAGAAACCAGAAGGAGAAGATGATGAGGAAAGAGATGTTGAGGAAAAGAGGTTGGAGAGGTTGCTAAACGCAGTAAAGAATGATGGTTCCAAGATCAAAATGGAACTCCCTATTTATGTAGGAAGTATGAATGGAGAAGAACTCCTATATTGGATAGGAGAAGTTGACTAGTATTTTGAGTATGAAGAGATACCTGAGGGGAAACAAGTGAAATTGGAATGGACAAAACTAAAAGGACAGGCATCCCTATGGTGGGACTCTGTACAAGAAGAGAGGAAGAAAAATGGAAAGGAAAAGATTTCATCTTGGGATAAAATGGTTGCAAAATTGAAGGGTAAGTTCTTACCTAGTGATTATGCCATTCAGTTGTATAGGAGGTTGCAAAATTTGAAGTAGGACATGGATGTGAAAACATATACTGAAGAATTCTATAAATTAAGTATCAGATCAAGCCACATGGAAGAGGATGTGGACAAGGTTGCAAGGTACTTGAATGGGTTAAAGTATAGTATATAGGATGAGTTAAGTCTCACAAGCCCAAGAACAGTGGAAGAGTGTTATCAATTTCCCATAAAGGTTGAAGATAAGTTGAGGAGAAGACAAGAAAAGAAAAGTAGGGGTAGAAGAAGGAGTTTTAGAGGAAGAGGTACATTTTCTGGTTCAGTACAATCACATGAGGGTCAAGGAGAGACGAGCAGAGTTCAAGAGCAAACTTTTGATTCAAGGGGTAGTTTTAGGGGAAGAAGATCATATTTTAGGGGCAGATTTGGGAGTAGAGGAGGATCAAATGGATTCACTGGGAAATGTTATAAATGCAACAATTTTTTAGGCCACCAAGCATAGAAATGCACTGAAGAACAGTCATCTATCTCTTTTGGGGGTGAAAGGAGGAATTAAATTGCACAAGGTGAGGATGATGAAAGTGTTAATTATCCATCATACAATGCTGATCCAAAAGTTGGGGAGTCCTTGCTGATGAGAAGAACCATGATCAAAGTGCCCATGGAGAAGGAGCCACTACAAAGAAAGTCACTCTTTAGGACTACATGCAAATGCCAAGGTAAATGTTACAAAGTTGTTATTGATTTAGGTAGTACTGATAATTTGGTTTTTGTTGAAATGGTAAAGCAGTTAAAGTTGTAAATATTACCTCATGTCACTCCCTATAAGGTCTCTTGGCTTAACAAAGGGAAACAAGTGGGCATGTGCAGGATCATGGTATGCCAAACAGGCCCTTAAGTGGCAAAAAATTCAGAAAAATCAGTGTTAGGCAACTTGACGTAAATATTTGAATAAGTTATCTATATTATTTCAAAAATATGTAAGAATAGAATTTGTAGAAAATTGAATGTAGTTTCTAAAATACTAGGTTTATTTAAAAATAAATAAAATCTATTTGGTGAAAATTTGAAATTTCAATGCGAGGTAAAATTTCGGGAAAAAAAAAAGTAGGTGTCATGACCACCCTAACCATAATAAAATGATAATATTTTTTTGTAAGATTTTATATATAAGTAGAGGACTCATGTACGGATGTGATGCATATTTTTGTAATTTTTTCCAAGTAAATAATTAATTATGATTTTTTATTACAACTTTTAGAAAATATAAAACTCCTGTCCGACCACCTTAACTTGGTCAAAAATTCATGAAATTTATTTTTTATTTTTTTAATCCTATAGTATGTAAAGCATAGAATGTGACACATGTTTTGATTCAAAAAATATGATACCGCTTGAAAGTTATAGATGTTTTTCAATGCTATATCGGAACTTTAGTCAATTCTAATAGAAAATGAATAATAATTATTTATTAAATTCAAATTAAATCATAATTTATATTTTTGGAAAGCTAATAATCTCCTCTAAAAACCCTTTTCGTTTCATTAATTTTGGGTGAAAAAAAAGTCGTCAGCCACATACCCTACAAATATTGCCACTTTTTGGCATACCATGATCCTGCACATACCCAAGTATTATTGAATGAGAAAAGTTGGGTAGAATTTTACATAGGGGGTTAGAGGGATAAGGTCTTGTGTGACATAATCCCAATGGATGTTTGCCATATACTTCTTGGTAGGCCATAGTAGTATGATCAATAGGCAGTTCATGATAGTAGGAAAAAAACCTATGCCATAGAGAAGGATGGGGTTTCTTACACCTTAACACCTTTGAAAGAAGAAAGTCAAGAATCACAAGTGGGTTCTAGGGTCATGTTGATAAGTGAGAAGGAGTTTGTAAAAACCATGGAAAAGGAAGACAAAGGGTTTGAAAGTATAAAAACACTTGGGACTGTTATGACAACAACTAGGGTTGATCAATTACCATTGTAGGTTCAAGATTTGTTGTAGGAGCATGTTAATATGATAATAGATGATATTCCAAGGAAAGGTACTAGTCATCATGTAGGGTTTCTAGAGTGGGAAGACCAACCTTTTAATGTGATTGAAGATACTAAACATTTGTAGTTGGAATATGAGGATGAAGCCCAAATTATCTTTGCATTGCTCAAGCAGTTTTGTGAAGGTAACCCACAAAAAGATGAGGCTAGGGGGCTCAATTCTAAGCTAAAGGTTTCATTTTCTATTTTGAAAACTAATATGAACAGAGAAAAGGAGAAGGCCATTGATTGTGCAGATCCAAGGGAGAGAGAAACATTAGACATTGCAGGTTTGGATGATATAGGTTGTGTTGTTGATTCTTAGTCCAAGCCCCTTCCAAATTTGAGAATTGATGGCGTTGAAAAGGCAAGGAGAACTCAATATTTTCTATTTTCCATTGAGGATGAATAATATACACATTCATTGCAAGTATTTCACAAGGAAATATTCGAGGTTAGATATGATTTACTTCTTTTAGAAGAGAGTAGTAACACTAATGAAGAAACCATGTTTGATGCCATGATGGTTAGAGACAAAGGGGTAAAAAAAAATGCTCTTATTGAGATTGAAAACTTGAGGGGTGTGAAGCCTAAGGTAAAAATGAAGCAAGCTATTGAAGGAGAGAAAGGTGCTATTGCAATGTATGCAATCTGTTGATGGGTGTTTTTGCACACTTTGTCAACACAGACAATGCGTAGGTGTACTACCTCTCTTGAAAGGAAACTTCCAATAGCAAGTTGTTGAAAATCACCCCAAGGTCTCTCGGGTCAGGTCTTGACAGTGCTTGGAATATCTTAGTTGTTTCATGTGATTTGTTGGAATCACAAGTCAGACTTACAGATGAGTTACAAAGCGTGGGAAGTTGGATCTGCAAATGGAGTTCTTAAGATGGGAGAGTTGTTGTACGTTTGTTGCAGGTTCAAACAATAGTCTGAAACTCCATTTTATTATTGGATTTAGCTTTACAATGTGCAATGAACCTTGCCTAAGGTCACTTATTAAAAAAAAGGAAAAAGGAAGGGAAGAGAAGAGGTTCCTGGATCTGAAATTGTGAATGAACAATGATCATGGAGGCTGCTACAATAGACAAACTCCCTAAAACTAAGTTTTGCTTGATCAAAGAACCTACAACTACACAAAACTAGTGCAATCTTCTAAGGACTGTAGATTTTTAGATTACACAAACACATCATGCACATGTAATCGAACTAAGTTGCAACAATAAAGGAAGGAAGCTCAAAATAGCTTTACAAAGTGATTCATCATCAATGAACCACAAAAAAAATGAGCTAGAAATTCATCAAATACTGAAACAACAATCACCATCACCACTTCCATTCAAGAAACTAACACTTAAACTAATAGGGAAGTTGAACCATGAATACATAAAGAAAAAAATCAAAAGGAACACCCATAAATCATGCAATGCTGCTTTCTATTGCTGTAGAATGTCTTTACATCAGTTCTCCAACCTTTTACAAATGAGGGGCAAGCCCCTATTTATAGTTTTCCAAAGCCCAAATGAATGGATAGGATTGAATTACATTGTGTGGCCCAAATTTGATTACATTAGGGTTTCACCTACCCCCCATTATCTAGTAATTTTAAAATAAAATTTTGTCTTTTCCTTATTTTGTCACCTAGTGCCCAGGTGTTGTAGCAGTTTTGTCATTTAGCTAATTTCCCTTTTACTATAGCTGAAACTGCCTGAAAGCTGCCTTCTTACTTGATGTGTTTGCAGTGTTCTTCCTTGGTTCAAATGGGCTCGTCGACGACTGGAATCAATGGATTGGTTGCCCCTAATTTACGGGGACAGGTCATCATCATCTGGTAAAAAGTAGGACAACTCCCTCATGCCTTCTTTAAGGCCACCCCCTTGCATTTTTGTCATTGGCTTCCTTAGCATAGGCCTTCTTCTAACACTAACCCTGTTGGTGGGTGCTAGGGGAGAGGCGCACATGAAATGAATCGTGATAGGAGCTATGCACTTTTCCTTGTTCAACTTTCTCAATGGGTCTCCTGACGAACCCATAATAGGCTCCTTGAATCCTGCATACATGAAGTGTCGTAAGTGCTTTCATACACAAATCAAGGAAAACAGTAGTCAAATCCTGTAAACTCCTTGTTAGATCCATCCATGCATCATGAAAAGATCATAATATTCATATTTGGAGCTCATTTGGACCATAAACATTAATGCAGGCCCAAGGAGGGACGAAGTCCCGAAAACGGCCATGGAGGGGCTGGGTCCTGGAAGCCAGAACGCTGGGGGCCGACGGAAGGTCAAAACGGCTAAGGAGGGACGAAGTCCCAGAAACGGCCATGAAGGGGCCGAGTTCCAGAAGGCGGAATGTCGGGGGCCGATAGAAGGTCAAAACGACCAAGGAGGGATGAAGTTCTGCAAACGACCACAAAGGGGTCAGGTTTTGGAAGGCAGAATGCCGAGGGCCGACAGAAGGTCAAAATGGCCAAGGAGGGACGAAGTCCCGAAAATGGCCATAGAGGGGTGAGGTTCCGAAAGGTGGAACACTTGGGGTTGATGGAAGGTCAAAACGACCAAGGAGGGACAGAGTCCTGGAAACGACCACAGAGGGGCTAGGTTCCAGAAGGCAGAACGTCGAGGGCTGACGAAAGGTCAAAACGGCCAAGGAGTGATGGGGTCCCGAAAACGGCCAAGGAGGGGCTGGGTTCTGGAAGGCGAAACACTAAGGGCCGACAGAAGGTCAAAATGGTCAAGGAGGGATGGAGTCCCGGAAATGGCCACGGAGGGGCTGAGTTCTGGAAGGCAAAATGCCAGGGGTCGATGGAAGGTCAAAACGGCCAAGGAGGGGCCAGGTCCCAGAAGGCGGAATACCAAGGGCCAACGGGAGATCAAAATGGCCAAGGAGGGATGGAGTCCTGGAAACAACCACATAGGGGTCGGGTTCCGAAAGGTCAAAACAACCAAGGAGGGACGAAGTCTCGAAAATGGTCACAAAGGGGCCGGGTTCCAGAAGGTAGAACACTGGGGGTTGACAGAAGGTCAAAACAGCCAAGGAGGGACAGAGTCCCAGAAACGGCCACGAAGGGGCCAGGTCTTGGAAGGCAGAATGCCGGGGGCCGATGGAAGGTCAAAACGACCAAGGAGGGGTCTGGTCCCAAAATGAAATTTTCACAACTTCCTGAAACTTAACAAAACCTTGGTAGTTCACTTAGGCACCAAAAAAATATCCCAGATCCATAGGAAACTTGTCCCCAAAGTAAAAAATGAAGGAAAAAGTGAATCGAGCGAGCAGGGAAATTGGGCTAAGGAAATCCGGTAGGGCGGACTCGGAGGACCCGAAGGACTTAGAAAATTTTGGGGGGTGAAACATGGTCAACTTGAAATGATACTATGAGGCTCGTTGACCATTTTAGATGCCAAAATCGGGGGCACACAAAATGAGGCAATGACACAAAACGACCTGGCAAGGCAACAAGAAGAGAGGGTCCCCATTCCGAACGGGGCATGTGTGAAAAACATTCACAACAAAATCCATCAAGAAGAATGAAAACAACTACAGGTTGGAGTTAGCAGATGCAAGCAAAGAGCAATTGTGAATAGAAGAGCACTTGATTTCCAAGTTGAAGATTTAGTTTTTTCTTTGCACCCTTTACAAGGGGATGTCATTGCAGGTCATGATGTAGGTTCCAAAGAATTTGGAGATGATGAGTGGGTCCAAGACCTTCCACTAGGATTGGAGTGTATCTTAGACACCAAGGCACTCAAAAAGATAAGAAATAAAGCCTATTTTAAGTATTTAATCAAATGGTAGGGTCTGCCTAATGTAGATTGTACTTGGATGTTTGAGGATGATATTATCACACATGTATTTAATTTTGCAGGTCTTAACTCAAGGGGGACTTGATTTTTGTTGGGACTGTCAAATTTTGCAAATTTGAAGTGCCCATTTCAAAAAATTTCCTCTACACTCTCAGAAGTGTAGGTGAAAGATCTACCTAAGTGACCCACTTTGGAAGGTCATAATTTGTAGGCTATTGATTTTTATACACCTATTTGCGAACAAACTCATGTGACATATGTGAACATGCATGTCAATTTTCAGATTCCCATTATGAGTTTTGACAAGGTTTTGAAAAGTGAAGCTGAAGGGTTTTGACACTTTTCTGTTGTTTGCAAACTTTTAGTTCTGCAAAGTAGCCTCCTATTCAGGCTTGCATTTCACAAATGGATGACCGTCATGTCAAAATGATTGGTGATATCCATTATCTATACCAATGTGTACTCTCTTGTTTGATTTCAGAAACTCAGGATCTGATTTAATATTTTTACCAAGCCAAAAGAAAATGCAATTTGTTTAGTTTTGCACTTGCATTTTCTGAAACTTTTCAAAGTGGTCAAGTTTGAGCCTTAATATCTAGTGGTAAATATGGAATGAAGCAAAGCCCTCTTGCACACGTGTTCAATGTACCTGAATGAGGTTATGTTTCCATTGGCAGCCTCCCAGAAGTTGTTTTGATATTTTTTCAAAGTGGTGACTTTGAGAGCCCTGATTGGTTCTAAAGAGGTATAGTTGTAGAAATGTCTGACTAGCGAATTTTTTTGATTAATATCTCTCACCTCAGGATCTCTTTTTCTGAACCATCTTTTGCACTCCATTCTTTGGTCAATTTTCTAATTTCCTATTCAATTTTACGTCTCCACGATAAGTTTTGATGGGTTATTTAATTGTTTTTCGATTGCGACATGACTAAAAATGGTGTTCCAGAAAGTACAAATTTTGCAATTCTAATGACAAACAATTTCTTATTTTGGTCTAGAACCTCTATATATCCATTTTTATTGAGAATGAAGGTCATTCGATACATTATTTTAATGTATTTTGAGTGTGGTGAACATGTCTTAGGGGCCAGTTTACAAAGGAGGTACTTGAATCCAGTTTACAAAGGAGGTACCTGAATTTTGATGGTTAGGAAAAATTGGAGGAAATGGGTTTTCTCTAAATAATTTATTATTATCACATGCAAAAATTCATGGTTCCAGGTGCCTTGGTTTACTCGCAGTGAATTTTCTTCAAATGGCTAGGAGGCGTAATTAGAAGTAACAATTTTTCTAAAGTTTCAAATGTTAATATTTAAAATATCTTGAATATTTTAAATGTTGTTCAATTATAAAGGAGGAAATATAAAATGCATTTCAAATGTTTTTGAACCAGAACAAGTTTAATTCTTAGCTCTGATTGGTCCAGACACAACTTTCACGGTTACAAAAAAATTCATCGCCAGTCACCTTAAAGCTTTGTTTTTCCCTGTTGAAATTAGTGATGCAATGTTTCCAACAAATAAATTTTGATATGAAGGGTTTATTTAATGTTTTCCTTGGTTCTGGAAAACTTTATTGGCTACACGACAACACTCCCATTGCCCATCATGTGAAGGCCTCTCTTTTTAATCACCAACTCGTGATGAGCGATGGCGTAGGCTTTCCATCGCCCATCGCTGGTTTGTCTTGAATTTTCCCTCAAAAACATGCCATGAGTGATGGATTTTCATTCCCATAGGGAAGCCATCACTTATTGCCAATTCTTTCCTCCATTTCCCTCAATAACGTGCGAAAGTTGATGTCGGGTAAATGCTTGCTGGGAAAAGCATGTGGTGGCCCCAATGAATTAATTGGAAGGTACATGTAAATGTTTTTCTTGAGGAAAATTTGAATGTCTGAAATTCCAAGGGGATATATTTTATTCAAAATATTTCATATATTGTGTGCACGAAAAATGTTTTCTTTGGCTGCAGGTAAAAACAAGGTAAAAAACTTTCATGAACAGAGTGCATTTTCTTTGTTGGAGATGAATATTGTAATGTGCAACAAGGTAAAATGAAGGAGATGACTAAAATATTTTCACTGACAATATGAAATTATGTTCAAATGTAAAGGACAAAGTATTTCATATGCGATGTTTTATTCCCATTGCCGGTTGCCCTTTTCTTTTTCTCATATGACAAGTGATGCACAAGAGGTGATTGATGGCATTTGGTGGGCCTGAGAAAAATTTTAAGTACAATACACAAAGTTTTTTAAATATTAAAGATCAAGTGGCCTGATAAAATTCAAGAAAGCCCTTCATTTGGAAAAGATAAATATTTTAAATGTAGGTACAAATGAAAGCATAAGGGGATAAATGTTTGTTTTTACCTGAGGAGTGAATTAAATATTCATTGTGCAAAGTGAAAGTCTTATTTGTTGCTGCGAATGAATATAAAGCAAGTGGACAAAAATTTTACCTTGCTGGACACATATTTTAAAAGGGTATAATTGAATTTTCATTGGCTCGGTGGAAAATTTAAAATGCCAACATTTTTAAAAGATGAATATATGGTGGAAAGCATATTCAAAGGCCTCCACCGTGAAATGGAAAAAAAATTATGATAAAATAAAAGGGGTAAAGTGGGGGGTCGAGGAGTAATAACATTTTACAGGTGAAAATGAGCAAGTAAACAAGAAAATAAAAGGTAGGGTAAATATTTTATAGGTGAAGGTTTGTTTTCGTGGAGGCAGAGAAATTTAGTGGGAAATTTTTTTGTTGCAAATATAACTACCTGGGGTAAATGAATTAAAATTTATTCTAAATTGCAAGGAAAATGAAATGTAATTTTCCAATAGTCCAATGCTTGTTTGCTCCTTATAATATAAAAGGAATTCAGGGCTATTTGGCAGGGGTCTTTTGTCAAATTCTAGATCTAGAAAATGCATAGTGAAAACACAAAAATATATTCTAAGTCTGTAGCTTAGGCTTCGAGTTAAATGAGTAAATTTTGTCAATTATCTGGCTTTTGAGCATACCTGAATATAAATGCTGATCTCTCAAGCCTATTGTCTCTCCATTTTGATATTGTGTATGAATTATTAATGAATTTGGATCAAATATCTATTTGCTAATTGCCTTAATCTCTCACTCTAACATATGATTTTGTGATTAGGTGAAAATATTGCTCCAAAAATGAGCAACAACAAAAGGAATGCAAGAAACAAAGTAAACACCTAACACCTCAAGATAGGGAAAAAATGTTGAACTTAACAAAATAGATGGAAAGATTATACCTTGCTAAGTTGCTCCTTTGGTTGGCCCTTGATTTTTGATGTTGTATATGCTCCTCTTGATGGTAAAAGATGTTAAGATGAGATGGAAGATGAATGAGTAATGGATTCAAATGTTGTGATGAAAGAACAGTGTGAAAATATGGCTAAGTATGGCTCAAATGACCAATTTTCAAGAGTTTGGCTGTGGGATGCAAAAGTTTCTAAATAAGAGAAAAGAGGGGGTATTTATAGATGAATTTGAATTCTCTAGAGAGTTCAATGGTTGAGATTAAACCAACAAGGCCAAGATGAAGGGCTATGGTTAGTTGAGGACTCACAAGCCCTCACATATTGACATGTGGAATGTGAAGTGGCTTAGAAATGGTGATGTGTAAATGAGGTGAAAGGAGGGTACATGATGTGGAGGAAGGACAAGTACCTTGCAATTACCTTGGGGGATGAGAATATTTCCTCAAAAAGGAACTTCTTGTTTCCAAGTGGGAATGGAAGTGACTTTTGAGGAATTTTAGAATTTCTCAAAAATCTCCATGGGGATTGAGAAAGTAGTTGGGAAAATAAATGCGAATATGCTTGGAAGAATCTCATGGACAAGATAAGGTTCTAAAAAGGGAAGCACTTGTCCACATGTGACTTGATGTGACAAGTCAAAGATCACATGGGGAAGAGAAAAAATGAATTTAATATTCCTTGGAAGGATAAAAGGAATTAAAAATTCCTTGAGAGGTTGATTATGCTAGTTAATGAAGGATTAGAGGAGGATTAGGTGGCTAAGAGATATTAGGGGCCAACTTGCAAAAGTTGGAGGATGTGACACATCTTAATAAAGGATTAGACATGTGCACATTCCTAATGATAGAATTAGGAGGCTGATTAATATTAAGGAAGGGATGTGACATGTGAGGAATTAAATAAATGTCATATTTATTTAATTCATTTGATGAAAGGGGGATAAAGGGGTAAGGTATGTAATTATTTAACTAGATAACTTAGGGATTATAAGAAATTTAGAGGTATTAATTAAATAATAGTGATATTACTTAATTAATGCGGATAAGGGGATGTTTAGATGAAAAGGGATAAATTTGGATAAATTAAGTGTCCAAATTTAGGTGTCTACATTTTGCCCCTCTTTGAGATGGTGTTGCGAAGTAGCATCATTTCAAAGAATATTAAAACATAGAACCCAAAATAAGATGGTTAGATTGGAAAAGATGTCTCAGTCATTCAAAGGAGTGATTGGGAAGAAAGATGATGGGAGTGATGATGAAGGTTAGGGATGGAGGATGCCCCCTCAAGAGGACATGCAGGGTCAAGAGAATATAGGTGTGCTCTCAAAATGGATGATGTGATGCGAGATGATATGAGGAAGATGATGCAAAGGGATGGATGAGAGAGGATGATAAGCGATATGAGATGGATGTTAGGACAAATATGATGTTGCCCCATTCAAGCTACAAGCCAAAAGGGGTGATGATGGATGGAATGTTGTTGATGAGGGAATAATATATCCCAAAACAACATGAGGATAGGGAAAGATACATCCCGATGATGATGAAAATGGCGATGATTGGATTAAGGCTTGTAGCAAGGCTGGGAACAAGACCAAGGATATGATTATATGATTTTTTCTAGCTTGAATAGATGAGAATGGGATTGAGATGTGAGATGGAATAAAAATAATGGGGGACAAGATGCTTAGAATAACCAATCGAGATTATTCTAAGAATGTTGGAGAGATGATGATAAGAGATTGGATGGGTAGGGGAGGGAGATTGATGAAGGATTTTCCATCTTTGGAGCACTGATTTTTGATATAACATAAGACACAAGACACCAGGGTATGAAGAACCAAGGTGGATTAGTGTCTAATGCATAAAACAAACACAACAGACAAGAAGGCTATTCCAACACCCCAAAGTCATGAAGACCTTGGTTGGGCCAAGCATTGGAATAACCACAAGAACACAAGGATGCCCCAACATAACACAAGACCACAAGAGTCTTGGTGGGTACTATGCAGGACAACCGAGAAGAAAAAAATAAAGAAAAGATCAAGATATGCCCCTATGTTTACTAGTCAAAGCACACCATGATATGATGGATCAAGGTGACCATGACAAGTGATGATAGGGAACTCAAATGATAAACAAAAGCTAGAAGCATCAAAAGATCACAATCAATTTCAAATGTCCTTTGCCATAGGATCAAGGGGGTGGATGGGATTGATGAGGTATGTTAGGAAGGATGCATCCTGTTGAGACTGATGATGGATACTAAACTAAAAGATTGATATGACACAAGATATTCAAAAATGATTGAATCTTCATGATACAAGTGGATCTCATTTGTGAAGAACTAGGTAGATAAGGGCATACTTGATTAAATGACATAGGAGAGGAGACACAAGATTGACACATCCTAAAGACCTAGGGGCTCGAGGGCCAATCAAAGATTAGCCTTGCATACGTGAAAGTGCAGAGCCCTCGTAGTTTGATAAAAGGCCGCTGACTAATGATGAAAAAGACCAGATAGACAAAAGAAGAAAGACCAATGATAGATGATAAAGGAGTAGACAGACAAAGCCCCGAGGGTGGATCAAATGATAGACATTTCCTACGTGAAAGCACAGGGGCAACATAGTTTGACAAAGGCCAAAGACAAACAATGGATAAAGGATGATGAGATGACAAGATAAGTGGATAAAAATATGGGACCGATACGATGAGATAGGATAGACTTGTTGGATTGGATAGGATGATGATGATCACATGAAGCTCATGGATGGGATAGTTATCCAAATCATCAAAAGATGAATGGAAAGGATGATATGATAAGTGATGGGAAGTGATAGGAGATTGGAAAGATGTGCGAAAGAAGCAAGAGTGATGACGATGAGATAGATGGAATTGGATTGCATGAGGGGAAGCCTATAGCTAGATACCAATGACAAGGGATTATGAGATAGGATGAGGATATGGATAAAGGGATAGGGGGATAAGGATGGGGGATGGAAGGGATGCTATAATGGATGGATAAAAAGATAAGGATGGGGAGAGGAAAAGGATTATTTGGATAGATTGGATAGAGGGATAAGGAGTTGGATGAGGAAAAGGTTATTGGATAGATAAATGGATAGATAATAATTTGAGTGATGGAAGTGATTTCTGTGATGGATGGATAGAGGGATAAGGATGGGGAGATGGAAGGGATTGTTTACTAGATGAAGGATGTCTCCAAGGACTATATCACAAAGGAAGATAAGTGCCCCCACTCTAAATATGTCATGTGTCATGAGGCAGTAGGGATGGAGGATAAAAGGATAATCAAATAAGGGAGTGAGATGGATAGGATGCATGGATGAGGAAGGGAGATTAATGGTAGCCTGATGGGTGGAAAAGAAAGATACATGGATGCAAATAAGGACTAGGATAGTGTATGAATGAGGGGAATGAATTCCAAGAGGTTTCCAAAGCATGTTTATATGTTTTCCCATATTGATATATAGATCACAAGGAGGATGGAGGGATTGGGTTAAATAGGATATGATGGATAAGATGTGAATGGGAGGGGGGATGGAGGAGATGGTTGAAGGGGATGCAGTTGCCCCCAAGTGTGAAAGGAAACTAGATGGGGGATTTATGTTTGATGCCTTTTTTCTAGGTTTTCATCATGGTACTTATCCAAGGCGCTTATTTTCCAAGTTTTCACCATTGGACAAATTATTTCTCTTTATTATTATTTTTTTATTTTTTTGGAATTTTTTGGATAGCATGCGGAAGGAGATGGAAAAGGATAGGAATGTGGATAAGGGGATTTAGAAGATAAGGATATGGATGAAGGACTCAAGGATCAAGTTCCATATGACGTATTAAGAGCCCATGTGTGAAGTGACTATTTGATGTTGGTAAAACCTTATTAGGATAAATGGATTATGCAAGAGGATGAATTAGATGGATTTGATGGGGAAGATATGTGGGATAATGGATAGGATGCTGGAAAGGATATGGATAGAATAATGGGGTAGGTGTGTGATAGGGTGGTGATTTTAGTACCAACATTGACACATTTGGTGGTGTATGTGAAAGGATAGGAGGATTAATGGATGGAGAATGTGGGGATGATGGAGGAGATGGGATAGTGAATTTTGGGACATAAGGACCCAAAATAGATTTAGGAGATGGTGGATGTGAATGATTAGCTTTTGGATTAGAAACTTTGAATGTTGTTATGGATGCTTCATTTGAAGGCATTGCATCTTTTTTCTTTGGGATCCACATGGTTTTGATTTTTGTTTTGGTGGCCCTTTGTGGCCTACAGATTTGATTTGGATTTTGGATTTTATTTTATTTCTCTTCACCATGTATTTTAGAGGGGACATGGGGAGCTTTATATTCACGTGGATTTTTGGATTTATGCATTTTTCTTTGAGCATCCAAAGTGCTTTTGATAGCAATGGGATGGGTGCGAGGAGATGGATGATGTGGAGCGATAGAGGTAGGAGTATGGGGATTATGTGTAGATGAAGGATGTGTAGGTATGTGCCATTGTTGATCTTGATTAAGGAACATGAGAGTGGGATGTTTATTATGGGTGACATGGATAGGTGTTGGATAGATGAAAGGATTAATAGGACAAGATGGAGGAGGTGATTTTGGGATATAAGGGCCCAAAATAGATGTAGGATTTGGATGAAACATGGACGAAGTAGATGGAGGATGGGAGATGGTGGATGGAGTAGATGAAGGAGTATGGATGGTTGTTTTGAGGTGATACAATGGAGGAGGAGGGATGGCAACAAATGATCTAGTGGAGTGATGGGAAGAGCCTATATTTCTTTTGAAAGAGGCTCATTGAGAAAATTTGGAGGTTGTACCAACATCTTTAGATTGTGAGTCTTGGGAACTAGGTTCAAGATCTCACATACAAAGTTGTTCTTTGACCTGGATGGGCTCTAAAATACCTTGCTCATGAAGGCCTAAAACTTTTCCTTAATAGTTCATGTTCTTGAGCATTCGATCCATGATAGGATTTTTGTTATTCTGGAAGAATGATGTGAGTCCATTATTAGGAGGTGGATGATGGGTGGGGTTATGCCTTGCATAACCACCCCATTTTATTATGGAACAAAATGGGTCCCCCTTCTCTTTTTGGTTTATTTGCCTTTGGTTATTTGCTTTGCTCTTGGGAGTTCTTCTATTTTATGCTTGAGTTAGTTTTCTTCTTGCTAAGAATTCAATGAAATAATCATAAGCAACATAATAGTTTATTATAATATATTTTATATGCTCTGGGGACTAATGGAGTCATTTGTTTTATAGGATTGGATCGTGCACGTGATGGTATTCCTCAAGGAGCTTAGTTGGAAGGCATCTCCCAATCCAGTTTGGCATAAAATTGTTCTAAGGAGAAAGTCGACAAGACTCTACAATTGTCTTGCCGACTAGTGTTTTGTTCTATTCAAAGGAGGCCCATCAGTCACCTAGACATCCCTGTCGTCGAGAGTCTTTATGTGTCTCACCGACTGGGGATGAGCTCGCCAGAGGATTCTGCATTCGACATAACATCTCGCTGAAAGGAGTCAGGTCTCGGCAACAAAGAAGGTTGGCATTAGGGGTTTGTGTCACTAAGAAGTCTGCCCGATAGAAGGAGGTCCTACCGAAAGTTTGAGCTTGGCGATAATTTTTCCTTTGGCAGAAGGTTTGGGCGATTAGCAAAGGTCTCACCATCAGGGAGGCTATCGCTATGGTTATTTCCACCCAACAAAAGGTCTTGCCGATCCATTGGAGTCTCCCCGAAATGAAATGGCATCGGGGAGAGTGATTCCGCGTTTGGCATAAAGTCTCAGTGAGATCTTCACATCTCATTGACCAGTGGCAGGGGGATACACTTTGGCAAGAGTTGTGTCTTTGGTGTGTGGTCTTTCTGAGCGCTTTGTGTCTTGCCGATCACTGATAAGGATATACATCTCGGTGGGAAGCTTTTGCATCAGAGGGATGTCTTGGCGAGTGTATCTGGTCTCACCAACAAAGCATAAAAGGATTCCATCGGTATGAGGTCCTACAGTCTTGCCGACCCATTTTGTCACATCGACATATTGCTTCATCGGGGAGAGATCGAGAATGTTACAGTGACACATGTGAAATGAAAGAATACATATTGGTATGACTACAGAGAGGTCTCCCCGAAATGAAAAGATCGCCAAAGGATGATGCCTTCGGCGTAATGTCTGGAGAATGAAGGGAGTCACACCAAAGAAGGTTGAGCTTAGGGGAGAAAAGAAGAGGTCGCCATGAAGTCCCACCAATCGGTAGGGTCTTGCCGATATAGAATGAGCTTGGGGTGAAAGGTCTGACCTTGCTATGATCTCCTGCCGACAAGTGAAGTATGAGCGATAGAAAAATATATCGATATGACTAGTGGAGCTTGCTATGACTTCTGACCGATACCGATTGGCTTGCCAATGTTTTTTTTTTGTGGGCTCGATATGACTTCTATAGCTTGCTGAAAGGTCTCACCGACTATCATAGGTTACACCAATAACTATTAGGAGGAAAAATTACATCGGCGAGACATGATTAGTGTCTCATCGACATGTGATTTAAGGTGGACCACTTTTGATTTCCAGGGAATTTGGCGTGGTGTTTGTTCACCCAATCGAAAGGAACTAAAAGTGGGCCATTGACTGATTGACTACCACCTTGAAGAAGACCCACACAATGCAAATGATATGGACTCCTTCTGAGATCATAGGGCGATGGATCGGCTTGGGTGATGATGTTCAAATCTAAAGAGAGGTCTGATGATGCTTCCAGAGACGGTCAATGAAAGAAGGGTCTAGAGCATGAAGAAGGCCAAAAGGAAGAAACAACCACAAGTCTTAGGAACAATTGGAGTCTACTGGCAGAAAAGGGGTGGATTGGTATTAATGGAAAAACGCTTTAGAAAATTCAAGGCAGCCCTTCGAAGGAGTTGAAAGATAGACACAAATACTAGGAGTAAATGTTGCAGATACAAAAGATCTGAAGGGTTCCCCTGAGGTCAAGCCGTCATCAACATGGACAGTAGGGCTTCACATTGAATGTAGCATTGACTCTCTTGAAAAAGATCTGAGAGCTGACCCTCTTGAAAGCAGACATTTTGTAAACCCTAATACAGGGGGACATCACATTCTTTTGGTATAGTCTGTATATATGGCATTCTTGCCTCTTTGTAAAGGTTAGAACTTGTAGAGTAGAAAAACAAAAAAAATTAGAAGAGAGTTAGAAGAAGTTTTAAAATACATAGAGAAATAGAGGAGACAGAGTTGCATCCTGATTCTTTGTAATAGGAGCTTCTTTTTCCTTCTTAGTTAGGAGTTAGATTCAATAGAAGCCAATAATGTATCTTTCCAATTTTCTTAATATAAATGGAAACAATTTGGAGTCATGGATTTTCTGTACACTGGTGATTGTGCCAGATTTGTAAATGTTGCTTATCTGTTTCACTAACAGTAGAAGCAACTAGATTAAAATCTACTTCAAATTGTGTTTCAGAATGGTGTTTGTCTTAAGTTAATCATTTGATTTATGAAGCCTTCAGGGAATGGAATGTTATTTTGGTGTTTTATTTAAAATGGTAACTAGTATTCTATTGTAGAAATCAGCACTGTGAATGAATACAACTGTGTATTAATCACAAGTTAATTTTGTTCTTCAGTATTAGTTTACAATTCCTTGAAGGATAACAAGTATGGTTAAGATAGGTGAATTATAATTCTTTTCAGTACCAAATCCCTCATCTATCTTTTGCTATTTCTTTAAAACCTTGGTTAGAGTAGGTTTAAATTCATGCTTGATCTTAGAATAATCCAGAAGCCCAACACCAGTAGGCCCCTTGAACATTACTATTACATTGACCACTTAGCAACATCAGCACAGTTGAGAACCAAATACAAAGACCTTGGGAGCTAAGATATCCATGTGTTGTCTTTCTCTTTTAGGAGAAACATGATAGCAATATTATGTTTGCATGTTCTTGTGCCACCAAGACCATCAACAAAAACTGGCGCTAGAAGGAGGGCCTAGAAGGGCAAGCTGGATAAAACTGGGTTTTTCTCCCCAGAAAGGCCCCACAGAGTTCTTCGATTAGCTAAGAATCTGTCACCTTTCATAGAACTCAAGACACCAACAAGACACAAGGTTCGCAAAACTGGGGCAACTATCATACCACCCTTATCAGCATCCCTCACTCCACCAGGATTTTCACCAATACCCCAGTGGATACCTATCAATCCACCACCACATCCATCTCAATTGTCATCATAGCTAGTTCAACCCATCCATCAACTGGCTCAACCACCACCCCCACCAATGGTGTTCTTTCAGAATAATCCCTCTCCATTGGGGACTATTCCTAGAGGTTTTCATGATATGCCTAAGAACCCTGAGAAATTCTACCCCAAGTACATTCATGGCGAATCAAGGAGTGCTGAAGAGCACATACAAGCTTTTAAGGATGCTTGTACTAGAGCTCAAATAGCTCACCATGATGTATTTTGTAGGTTGTTCCCTTATTCTTTAGGGGACATGGCATACAACTGGTATCTTAATCTTCCACAAGGTTCTATTCTAACCTGGACAGACTTGGAGAATGCTTTCATTAATCAGTTCAGAGTTTATGTGGATCCAACCCTTTTGTATCATCAATTTGCTACGATTAGGAAGGAGCCATGTGAATCCTTGACCTTATTCAATACCAGGTTTCAATGAATGTATAGGAGGCTGAAGGATTCCTATCTGGTTACTGAGAATAGTGCCATTCTAACTTATTTTAGAGTTATAG
This sequence comes from Sequoia sempervirens, assembly GCA_007258455.2. NCBI lineage: Eukaryota > Viridiplantae > Streptophyta > Pinopsida > Cupressales > Cupressaceae > Sequoia > Sequoia sempervirens. The sequence goes on along the minus strand of VDFB02281492.1, from coordinate 278,621,280 downwards.
ACCCCTTGCTTGGCTTGTTCCTACAAAGGACTTATCAGCCCGCAGACATTGATTCTCTATCCAAAGTCTATCATCTGGCTATCAAGCTACAACAGAAAATTAGTTCTCAACAAGGAAGTTTGGGAGGTGGTTTTCCTTTAGTAGGGTATCAGATGCATAGCCCACCCCCTCTATTCAATACTGTCCCAGGGATGTCTTCTTCCCATTACAGGCCTATGTCTGAGTTGCAGATTCAACCTCCTGTTCCATTCTTCGTTAATGGAACTCTTGACTTCTTCCAACAACCACAGGTTCCTCAAAGTTCCCATGGTCATCATAACCAAGTTGGAACACCAAATCATGGTGGTCAGCCACTTGTTGGTAAGAGTGTGGAAAGTGAAAAGATAGTTAAACTTACAAATGAGGTAGAGACCTTGAAGAAAACACTATCTCAGGTTACAAATGACATGGCTTAGCTTCAATTGAACCCCTCCCAAAACCAAGGTAACTGCCCTAATCAAAACAACAACAATTAGGGTACTTATCAGAATAACAACAATCACAACCAAAGGGGTTATCAAGGCCAAAAATCCTCTAACCAAGGGTATCAAAATCAAAATAGAGGATATAACCAAAGGCCAAATAACAACAGACAATGGAATACAGAGCCCAATAATGGTGGAGTTTCCCACAACTATCAAGCTAATGAGGAGAGATCACATACTGCAAATGTGGCTGACCTCAACTTTATGACTAATTGGTGCAGGCTGCATGATACTGCAACCCATTCTGAGGTGAATTGCCCTGAAATGGAGAAAGGTTTCAAGATGGCATATGAAAATGCCCAAATGTTCCAAGGGAATCCTCACAAAGAAGACGGCTCAGTAGATACAACAATGACTTATGACCTCTTTGAGGAGGAACCTTCATTCTCGATGCAAAGTGAGAATGAACCTGAGGAAGATTCATATGATGCCCAAGCTTTTCAGACAAAGGGAGGACACTTCCTAAGAAATAAAAGTAAGGGTCCATTCACCTCATCAGCGCCACCTAATCACATGGTGCCTCTAAATCAAAGTGCTCATAATAACCCTCCTCCACCAAAAGGCCCGCCTAACTTCCATAGCAAGGGTAATTCCTCTGGTGTTTTCAAAGGTAGCGCAAGTTGTAATAAAAAAATTGATATTGTTTCTGAGATGCAGAAATAGAAAAATTATTTGTCATATTTTGACATCCTAAAGTGGTGCCCTACCAAACAGGAGATAGTGCTGAAGGCCTTGGAGCAAGCTAATTAATCAAAAGGGAAAAACAAGGTAGCCCTTGCTTCAAACATGAACACAACCTTGTACAAAAACAAGGTAGGTACTCCACCATTTCTTTTGAGTTTAAGAATTTGTGGGAAGAACCTACATAATTGTTTGTTAGATTCAGAAGGTTCAGGCAATGTTATGCCATTTTCCATATGCAAGAAGTTGGGATTGAACCCTGTTCAAATAAAAAAGAAGGTCATCCAACTTGACAAAATGGAGGTTAATGTAGTGGGAGAGTTGAGAAACATACATGTGCAAGTAGGGTCAGACCCTAGGATTCAAACCAATATAGATGTTCAAGTGGCAGACATTCCCGAGACTTATGGTATGCTGCTGAGTAGAGATTTGATGAAAGGTATAGGGGGGTATCTCTCCCTTGACTTTTCACATATGTGGCTACCATGGAGAGGAGTTCCTACACAGATTAGGATTGAAAGTGAGCCCCACCTCAAGCATGTCATCACTGAATATGATTGCCCCAATGAGGTAGCCTATTTCAAAACCGGGATAGGGGTTTATAAAAGAGAAGAAATTTTAGCCTTTTCTGTCCTTGATTCTAAAGAGCTGCCAATATCAAAATTCCCTGATTCTATGATTAATGAAAACCAACAAGCATTGATCAAGAAGCTACAATAGGATCAGCTGGTCTTGGGGGAAGACATCGATTTGCAAAGTCTTCTACTCCCTAATTGGTGTAGGGTGCATTACCAAAATCATTCTGAATTGACTTGCCAACCCGGCATTAGCATTTTAAATCATGTTTCATGAGGTAGAGAAGCTAGCTCAAGTCACTCTGAGGCCGTTGCAGATCACTTCTCATTTGAGGCCAAGGAAGAAATAATGTTAATCAGAGATAGGATACCTTCGAAGGAGGTTCCCTCTCAAATTGAACCTACCCTAGACACATGTCCAAATTAGCATATTTATGAGGAGCAACCCCAAGGTTTGTTCAACACCCCTACACTCATGAGTATACCAAAACCCAAGGGGTTAAGCAAGGGCACAAGTGATTGTTAGAAGGATAGCCACATATTATATGATATATCTGTGCAGCAATTAGAAATTACACCCAAGGAACCGGTTGAACGCCCATTCACTATATCTGATGCAAAAGATCAAGTAATCCCACCCCTGGCTCATTCTACCCAAGTGCCCACTATGACCTCAAAAGGACCAACTCCAGCTCATGATCAGTTGTGGACCCTCACGTTTGATGGATCTAAATCTAAAATAGGATGTGGTGTTGGGATTGAACTAACCAGCCCAAAAGGGAAAACCTTCTTGGCTTCTTACAGGTTGCAATTTGGATGTACTAACAACGTAGCAGAATATGAAGCTCTAGCTCGGGGGCTAATGTTTGCGCATAAGAAGGTCACTGCCCTGGGGGTCAAAGGAGATTCAAAAATAGTTGTCAAGAAAGTACGCAGCCAATACACATGTCACAATAGAAGGCTGGAAGCATATAGAAAGAAGGTCTAGAACCTGATCGAAGACTTTGATGCCTTTGGGATTAGCTTAATCCCTAGAGAAGAAAATCAGATAGCTGATTCATTAGCTGTTGCTGCAAGTACCCTAGAACCTATGCAAGAATCCAGGCTTAAGAAATTCTCAGTGGAATTGATATCCACCCCTGTTGTTCCTGATAATGTCAGGGACTTTCAAGTCTTTGATGATGATCAACATATCCTTTCTTTTCTAGCAAGTTCAGATGTTTTTGAAGGAAAAATTATTGATGAGTCCAATAGGGATCAAGGAGATTGGAACCTTGGAGATTGTGATACAGAGGGGGTCCTCAATCTAAAAGGTAATAGCATTCCAAAGGGAATGGTGGCCTTGGAAATAATTTTTGACTTAGACCCAAGGGCTCGAGAGAAGATATCAATTGAAGATAAAGGAGGTGAATATGAAACTATTAACCTAGCTTATTCTAGACCTGAAAGGAATGTCTACATAGGGAAAGCCTACCCTGAAGTAATCAGAAAAGATATACTGAAGGCATTGAAGAAAGATATTACTATGATAGCCTGCGGATATGAAGATCTAAAGACATTCGATGCTTCTGTAATGACTCACACTATCCCTCTGAAGCCCGAAGCTAAGCCATTTTGATAGAAACAACGCCCTCTCAATGCCTTGATTGAACCATTGATATTTAAAGAAGTTCAGAAATTGATTTCTCCAAGATAATTTTCCCTGTACGCCATTCAACATGAGTGGCTAACTTGGTCCCAGTCCGTAAGAAAAACAGAGAGATCAGGCTATGTGTAGACTTCAGAAATTTGAATAGAGCTTCAGAAAAAGATAACTACCTACTTCCTTCTTTGGATGAGGTCTTGCAAAATGTCAATGGATCTCAGATGATATCATTCTTGGATGGTTACTCTGGGTACAATTAGGTAATGGTTAAGTGTGAAGACAGGATGAAGACAACCTTCACTACAAAGTGGGGAAGGTTTGCATATAGAAGGATGCCATTCGGTCTGATAAATGCTGGAGCAACTTTCCAGCGCACCATGGACATAGCATTCAAGGATCTAATTGGTAAATGCATTATTGTTTACATGGATGACCTGATAGTGTTCTCCAAGGACCGATTGAACCATGTTGTAGACTTGGCTAAGGTTCTCGAGAGGTGTATCTAGTATGGCATCTCCCTTAATCCCAAAAAGTGTGTATTCAGGGTTTGTAAAGGAAAGCTCTTGGGACATATAATTTTAGAAAGGGGAATATCGATTGACCCAGATCGAGTTGAGTCCATTCTCAAAATAACTAGGCCAGGAAGCAAGAAGGAGATGAGATCTTTCTTTGGAAAGATCAACTTTGTGAGAAAATTCATCACGAGCTTTGCAGAAATTGTAAAAACAATGAACAAAATGATGAAGAAAGATGCTAAAACAAAGTGGACTGATGAGGCAAAGGCTGCATTTTCACAAGTCAAGCAATCCATTTCAGAAGTTCCAGTCCTCACTAGCCCTGACTACTTGAGGCCATTTTATATTTATTCTTTTGCCTTTGAACATTCTTGTGCAACTGTCCTAACCCAATGAAGAGAAGAGGAAGAGGACAGGCCAATCGCTTTCATGAGTTCTCCATTCAAGAATGCTGAAATTAAATATCTGCCTCTTGAAAAACAAGCTTTTGTGCTGGTCAGGGCTATCAAGAAGTTTAGGCATTACATTCTCCGAAGCTAAATCATTGTTGTAGTTCTTGACGCAGCTGTGAAGTCCTTATGCAGAGCGAACTGGGAGAAAGAAAAGGGAAATGGATGGCCATCTTGCAAGAATTCAATATGGAGATACACCCTATGAAACTAGTCAGAGGTACAGGCTTGTCTAAGTCCATGGTGAATGCTGGTGACAAAATCATTTGCCAGCAATACACAACCCAGTCCTTTTCCAATGACCCTTGGTATGCTGATATCATTTGATTTATGCTCAATAATCGGTGTCCATAGGGAATGAATGCAACTCAAAGGAGAGGGCTAAGAATGAAGAGCTCTCATTATATGCTCAAAGGAGGGTTGTTATATAGGAAGAATTTTGAAGGAGTGTACCTACGATTCCTTAATCAACAAGAGGCTAAACATGTGATCTCTGAGTTTCATGGGAAACATGGCACAAGTCATGGGTCTACAGATTCATTGGCACACCAGATCCTCAGATCTAGTTATTACTGGCCATTCGTGTTCAAAGATGCCCGTCAACATGTAAGGACATGTCACATATGTTAGATTTCTGCATCAAAAGAACAACATTCAGCCATGCCATTGCAACCCATCTATGAGGTAAGGCCATTTTCCCAATGGGCGCTGGATTTTGTTGGGGTAATTAACCAAAACTCTTCTACAGGGCACAAGTTTATTTTGACTGCTACTGATTACTGCACAAGATGGATAGAGGCTATACCTTGCAAGATTAGCACAATGGAGGTAGTCATCAAGTTCCTCACTAAATGCATCACAACTAGGTTTGGAGTATCCTTCACTTTAATATGTGACAATGGCTCTTCCTTCTCTTCTGCTGAGTTCATTTCATAGGCTTATGATCACAAAATTGTTTTAAAATATTCTTCAAACTATTACCCACAAGGCAATGGGGTTGCATAATCAACCAACAAGAATCTCTTAGGGGTGATTAAGAAACTATTAGAAAACAATCCTAGAGACTAGCATACCTAGTTGAGATTTGCATTATGGGCAGATAGAACTAGGATCAAGGCTGATTTAAAGACCTCACCATTCAAGCTGGTATATGGCCAAGAGCCTCTATTCCCTATCCATCTGAAAATACCTATCCTTGAGTTCATGCAAAAATTATACTCTACTGACAATAGGATAGAAGTAAGATTAGCTACTTTGTTGAAATTAGAAGAATAGAGAGATGCCACCTTGCAACAATTCTTTAGGCACCAGGCTGTTGTCAAACGTTGGTTTGACAAAAGAGCCAAAATCAAAGCTTTTAGGATATTAGACCTTGTGCTGTTATGGGATAAAGCTAGTGAAAAAAAGAGCAGTCACCAAAAGTTTGACAAACTCTGGTTGGGTCCTTATCAGATTGCTGAGATCCTAGGAGAAAATGCTTTCCAATTGAGTAGTTTAACAAGAGAACTTGTTCCATTTCCTGTCAATGGACAATTTCTTAAACACTATTTTGAGTCATGAAGTTGGTACTTTTGCTAGGTGATGCATTTGTGTAAATAATTTCTTCTTGTGAATAATTTCTGTGTGTAGATAACTCTGTTCTTTATGTGAATAATTTGCTGCTCTTTATGTAAGTAATTTGCTCTCTTTTTTGCAAATAATTTGATGTTTGTCTGTTTGTCCTTTCTTTCTGTCTTTCTATTTCCTTTGTTCTTTTGGTTTCTATTTTTGTTTTGTTCTTTGGGGTTTATCTGTTTCTTTCCATCTTGAAATGGTGGGCTGTTATCTGATGCATACTTTGGTTGATAGGAGAGAAGTGGTTTAGATATTTTCACGTTTTCTGATTGGATGATTTTCTCTGAAATTCGTTGTTTCATGCTTATTGTCAATAAGAGTTGTGGAAAGTTCTGAAAAGAAGGTGCAATGTAAATAACCTTCATTAGCCCCCCTGAATATGTCACAAATCATCAAGATCATCTCCTCTTGTAATGGTATATTTGTCCTAGGATGATAGTGATGTGAAGATTTGAGTGAAAAATTTGATCTCCCAAGTGTTGTTATGAGGTCCATGGTAGTTTTAAACCCAGAACAGATGTTAAACATTTGACATATTGAAACAAAAATTGAATGAAATATCTGAAACTCTATGAGAAAACAAAAAAAAAAGAGAACTATTTAAAAAGGAATGATGATTCAATATGAATGGGTGATTCCAGTATCTCTACCGGGGCTATGGACGCTTGGCTAGTAGTAGAGCAATATTGTGAGGAAACTAGAGGTATCTCCGTCGGGGCTATCGATGCCTGACTAGTAGCGGAGAAATGCCTAGGATATCATTGCACAACAGCTGAAAGGAATCAACTTATGTAGCTAAAATCTTGCACATTGTTATTCGAAAGATGAAGAAACTTTATAAAAGAGTGATGCACAAATTATCACACACATAGATTCAGGGGTAGCCATTGTTGATTTACATTTGAGATTCTAATTCAACCTTGCTTCTTATAACTGACCTAACTGGAGTTGTGATGTTCATGAACCAGGAGTTTTGGATAGCTGAATCCTTCAGTTTCATAAAAATGGTTAAACCATTTTCCCAGTTGAGTTGCCATTTGTTATGCCTTGCATAACCACCCTATTTTATTCTAGAACAAAATGGGTCCCCCTTCTCTTTTTGGTTTCTTTGCCTTTGGTTATTTTCTTTGCTCTTGGGAGTTCTTCTATTTTCTGCTTGAGTTAGTTTTCTTCTTGCTAAGAATTCAATGAAATAATCATAAGCAACAAAATAGTTTATTATAATATATTTTATATGCTCTGGGGACTAATGGAGTCATTTGTTTTGCAGGATTGGATCATGCACATGATGGTATTCCTCAAGGAGCTCAGTTGGAAGGCATCTCCAAATATAGTTTGGCATAAAATTGTTCTAAGGAGAAAGTCAACAAGACTCTATAGTTGTCTTGCCGACTAGTGTTCCGTTCTATTCAAAGGAGGCCCATCAGTCACTTAGACATCCCTATCGCCGAGAGTCTTTATGTGTCTTGCCAACTGGGGATGAGCTCGCCAGAGGATTATGTGTTCGGCATAAAATCTCACCGAAAGGAGTCAGGTCTCAGTGACAAAGAAGGTTTGCATTGGGGGTTTGCTTTGCTGAGAAGTCTGCCCGACAGAAGGAGGTCCTACCGAAAGTTTGAGCTCGGCAATAATTTTTCCTTCCGTAGGAGGTCTAGGCAATTAGCAAAGGTCTCACCATCAGTGAGGATATTGCTATGGTTCTTACCACCCAACAAAAGGTCTTGCCGATCCATCAGAGTCTCCCCGAAATGAAACAACATCAGGGAGAGTGATTCCGCATTTGGCATAAAGGCTCGGCGAGATCTTCATGTCTCACCGACTGATGGCAAGGGGATACACTTCGGCAAGAGTTATGTCTTCAGTGTGTGGTCTTTCCGAGCACTTTGTGTCTTGCCGACCATCGATAAGGATATATATCTCAGTGGGAAGCTTTTGCATCAGAGGGATGTCTTGGCGAGTGCATCCAGTCTCACTGACAAAGCATAAAAGGATTCCATCGGTATGAGGTCTTGCAGTCTTTCCGACCCATTTTGTCACACCAACATATTGCTTCATTGAGGAGAGATCGAGAATGTTACAACGACGCATGTGAAACGAAAGAACACATATCGGTATGAATATAGAAAGGTCTCCTCGAAATGAAAATATCGCCAAAGGATGATGCCTTTAGCATAATTTCTGGAGAATGAAGGGAGTCACGCCGAAGAAGGTTGAGCTCAGGGGAGAAAAGAAGAGGTCACCATGAAGTCCCACCAATCAGTAGGGTCTTGCTGATACAGAATGAGATCGGGGTGAAAGGTCTGGCCTCGCTACGATCTCTTGCTGACAAGTGAAGTCTCAACGATAGAAAAAGATATTGATATGACCAGTGGAGCTCATTGTGACTTCTGACTGATACCGATTGTCTTGCTGATGTTTTTTTTTGTGGGCTTGATATGACTTCTACAACTTGCCGAAAGGTCTCACCAACTGTCATAGGTTACGCCAATAACTGTTAGGAGCAAAAAATCGCATCGGCGAGACACGATTAGTGTCTCACTGACATGCAATTTAAGGTGGACCACTTTTGACTACCCGAGAATCTAGTGTGGCGTTTGTTTGCCCAATCGAAAGGAACTAAAAGTGGGCCATTGAATGACTGACTACCACCTTGAAGAAGACCAACATAATGCAAATGATATGGACTCCTTCTGAGATCATAGGGTGATGGATCACCTCAGGTGATGATGTTCAGATCTAAAGGGAGGCCCGATGATGTTTCTAGAGACGGTCAATGAAAGAAGGGTCTAGAGCATGAAGAAGGCCAAAAGGAAGAAACAACCTCAAGTCTTAGGAACAGCTGGAGTCTTTTGGTAGAAAAGGGGCGGATCGGTATTAATGGAAAAATGCTTTTGAGCATTCAAGGAAGCCCTTCGAAGGAGTTGAAAGATAGACATGGATACCAAGAGTAAATGTTGTAGCTACAAAAGATCTGAAGGCTTCTCCTGAGGTTAAGCTATCATCAACATGGACAGCAGGGCTTCACATTGAATGCAACATTGACTATCTTCAAAAAGATCTGAGAGTCAACCCTTCTGAAAGCAGATATTTTCTAAACCCTAATACAGGAGGACAACACACTCTTTTGGTACAATCTATATATATGGAATTCTTGCCTCTTTGTAAAGGTTAGAACTTGTAGAGTAGAAAAACAAAAAAAAGTAGAAGAGAGTTAGAAGAAGTTTTAGAATACATAGAAAAATAGAGGAGATAGAGCTGCATCCTGATTCTTTTTAATAGGAGCTTCTTTTTCCTTCTTAGTTAGGAGTTAGATTCAATAGAAGCCAATAATGTATCTTTCCAGTTTTCTTAATATAAATGGAAACAATTTGGAGTCATGAATGTTCTGTACACTGGTGATTGTGCCAGATTTGTAAATGTTGCTTATTTGTTTCACTAACAGTAGAAGCAACCAGATTAAAATCTACTTCAGATTGTGTTTTAGAATGGTGTTTGTCTTAAGTTAATCATTTGATCTGTGAAGCCTTCAGGGAATGGAATGTTATTTTGGTGTTTTATTTAAAATGTTAACTAGCATTCTATTGTAGAAATCAGCACTGTAAATGAATGCAACTATGTGTTAATCACAAGTTAATTTTGTTCTTCATTTTTAGTTTACAGTTCTTTGAAGGATAACAAGTCTGGTTAAGATAGGTGAATTATCATTATTTTCAGTACTAAAGCCCTGATCTATCTTTTGCTATTTTTTAAAAACCCTAGTTAGAGTAGGTTTAAATTCATGCTTGATCTTAGAATAATCTAGAAGCCCAACACTAGTAGGCCCCTTGAACATTACTGTTACATTGACCACTTAGCAACATCAGCACAGTTGAGAACCAACTACAAAGACCTTGGGAGCTAAGATATCCATGTGTTGTCTTTCTCCTTCACGAGAAACAGGATAGCAATATTCTTTTTGCATGTTGTTGTGCCACCAGGACCATCAACAGGTGGCATATATGCTTTGTTTTTATCCTACAAGGAGACCACCATGGAATAATGTGAGAGTACTAAGGGGATATAAATGTGGTGTGGGGGTGGTATGGTTAGACAATGGTGGAGGATCATTAGATGGAGATGAGGGGATAACAACATTTTGATAGAGACAAGGGAGTGGTTAGGGATCAAGAGAGGGGTTAGGTGACTTGATAGGATCTGATTTGTGGTAGCGGGTGATAAGAGCTCATGCGATGGAGATGGAGATAAGGGCTCATGATATTGGGTGGTGGAATCTTGAGTGACAAGGGGATCATGGGATGGAATGGATGGGAGACTATGATCTTGAGATGGGCTAGATGGGATGACATGATCTTGATGTGGATGAAGGGATATGGCATTCTTTGGATCAAGCTCTTGGCATGACTCATCATGTGCAAGAGGGATGATAATGGAGGAATGTTGGAAGGACTCCCCAAGTGGGGGAGATGGAAGGATGGGGTATTCATGAGGTTCAAGAGGAGGGATTTCATTGAGGTTAGGAGTGGAAGGAGTGGATTGGACTTGTGTGTCATTGATGGGTTCAATGGCTCTAGGAGATGGGGGTTCATTAGATTCAGTGGATGTGAGGATTTCAACTGTTTTTGTGGTGCTAGGGGTGGTAGCATCAATGATAGGCATGGGTTGGAGATGGGTCTCATCATTAGTGACTATGGATGATGGATTGGGATGACATGGTTCCATGACATCAAGACATGGAGTTGGGGACATCTTCTTTGTCATAAGTCCTTGGAGAACTTCTGGAGTGAGAAACTTACATACTCTAGGCTTGGTTGGGGTGATGGTCATAGACGAAGGATTAGGGATGGGTGGAGGACTAGGATTATGGAGTGGTGGACTAGGGTTAGATGGAGGAATGAGATTAGATATAGGATTGGATGGAGGATTGAGGTAGGGATATTAGAATGATGAATTAAGATAGGATATGGATGGTGGATTAGGACAAGAAGATACGACTAATGGAGTGTAGTAAGGGTATTGGGACAGTGGATTAGGATGGGGAGACACGGGTGTTGGATTAGGATAGGGAGATGCAGATGTTGGATTAGGATAAGAAGATGTGGATGTTGGATTAGGATACAGGGACATGGATGGGGGATTGTAATAGGAGTGTTGGGATGGCAGATTAGGATTAGAGGATGCGGGTGTTGGATAAGAGGATGATGTAGATGAAGGATATGATGGATATGAAAATGGGGAAGATAGTGAATATCCCTTGTCAAAGGTAGCATAAGGAGAATGATTAGGCATGGATGAAGACATAATGAGATAGCTTAGAGGATTAATTGGATTGTAGAAAGTGGGTGGAGAAAGCTTACTAGTGATGATAGCATCAAGGGGATCTATGTCATATTCCTTTTGATCGACAAGACTCTTGTTATCATCATCGACGTAATTAGGGTTTCCCTTGATTAGTATTGATGGAGAATAAGGATTCACGATGATAAAAGGATAAATAGGATGGATCAAAGATTTCAGATGGAAACAGACTAAACCTCAAGTCAGGATTTAGGTTAGGCTTAGATCGAGATTGGATTAAAGCTCATATTAGGATGATTGGATGATGCGATGGGATTGATTCCGATGATTGGATTTGATTATCAAAGGATGACTATGACACCAAATCTACTTCAAGATGGAAGTAGATTGATTGGGTTGAACGTGATTGGATAGGGATGTGATTGGATTGGATTGGATAAGATCGATCGATGATTGATAAGATCAAATGATGGATCAGATAGGATGCTGAAAGGGACTGTAAACCCCGTTCAGAGATTACCCTAGGTGACTTAGGATACTGATTGATCAGATTAAAGGATAGATAGATGATTGCGACACAGAATCCACCTTGAGATTAGAAGTGGATTGATTGGGTCGACGATGATGATTAACTTAGGATGAATGACAATCCTAAGCAGATGTTGATGATGACGATCAATTCAGACACTTAGGTCAATTCGGATAATAACCTGAAACAAAGTTCACAGGATTTGGATGGGGAAGATGATGATCTGATTGGGGAAATAGATGATAGAAATGGATGAATGGCTGCTCAGAATGATAGGAGGTTTAGAATAGATGAAAGATTACTCAGAACAAGTAAACGAATGATCAAGAGGGATGAATGACTACTCGAAATGAGTAAACGACTGCTCACAACGGATGAATGATTCTCAGAATGAGAAGATGAAGGTTTGAAATGAATGAATGATTACTTAGAATGAGTCAAGGAATGATTGAGAGGGATGAACGACTCTCAAAATGAGGGGATGAAGATTCAAAACAGATGAACGAATACTCATAATGAGTGAACAAGTGCTCGGAACGGATGAACGAGTACTCGAACGAGTAAATGATTGATCGAAACAGCTGAAAAAGAGCTCAAAATGATAGAAGAAGGTTTGGAATGGATGAACGTTTACTCAGAATGAGTGAATGAGTGCTTATAATGGATGAATGATTACGCGGAATGAGGGAAGGAGGTTCAAAATAGATGAAATATTACTTAGAACGAGTAAACAAATGATCAGAACGACTGAACGAGAGGTAAAAATGATAGAATGAGGTTCAAAATGAATGAAAGTTTACTCAGAATGAGTAAACAAATGATCGAAAAGGGTGAACAAATGTTTGGAATGGATGAATGAAAGCTTGAAATGAGTAAACGATTGATCAGAATGGATGAACGAATGCTCAGATTGGGAGACTGACTCTTGGAATGGATGAAAGAATACTAGTAATGATGTGAATAATGCTCAAGATGCGAAGAAGGGTGCCCGAAATGACTGAACGAAGGGTGAAATCAGCTATTTGAGGGGCAGGTTCGGCCAAGGTAGGGCAAGTGCAGATTATGATTTTGGTTAAAGCTTAGATTGAGAGTAGATTAAACCTTAGATTAGGATTGGATTGAGGCTCATATTAGGATGATTGTATGATGTGATGGGATTGATTCTATGCCAAGTTTAGGGATTTAAAGGACGTAAGGTGTTGACAATAAGATTTTTCCAGATTTGGCAGTTTTCAAAAATTGTCAAATTTTGCCATTTTAGGAAACTTCACAGACATACTTTTGAGAGTCTAGTTTTTTCCCAAAAAATACCCAAAACTAAGATATGATGAATTTCCAACTAACATCCTAAGTTTGAGAAATGTGTTTTGAGTTATTAACGAAAATGATTTTTAAAAAATTAAAAAAAAATACTAAATTGTGATTTTGAGGGTCAAGATGAAAGTTTGAAGGCCCAAAAATGTGTCAAAAAAGGGTCCAACTGAAAGTCGGTTGGGAATCCACATGCCACCTCATAATGCAACCATCCGTAAAACTTTAGCCCAATCGGACACCCAAGTCAAAAGTTATGGCCTCTGGAAGTTTCGACATAAAAATCAAAACCCTCAAAACGAAGTCTAGATGATTGGGATGGATTATTTGATGATGGATATGGACTCTAATGATGTTCTAAGTAGCACCCATGTGGTTTGGTCATTGAAACGATGACTTGTGGAAAAGTGTTGATGACGGGTAAACGGGTGCTCGAAATGACTAACAGAGGGTGGAAAATGTTTTTTTTGGGTGGGTCTGCCCCTTTGTTTTGGGCAGGTCCACCCTTGGTTGGGTAGGTCTTCCCTTGGATGGGAAGATCTGCCCTTGGGTGGGGAGGCTCCCCCTGGAGGTCAGGTCCACCCCTACTAGGGTAGGTACACCCCTGGTAGTGAAAACAGACAAAAACAACTGTTTGAAACAGGTAAATAGGTGCATGAAATGAGGAAATGGACGCTCAGATCAAGGGGATGAATGTTCGAGATGAGGAATGGATTCTCAGAATGGGTGCACAAATGTTTAGAATGAGGAAATGAGTGATTAGAACGATGAAACAAGTGCTCAAAACGATGAAACGAGTGTTCAGAATGATGAAACAGGTGATAAAACTGACTGCTTAAGGGATAGGTCTGCCCCTGGAGGGTAGGACAACCCCTGGAAGAGGCCAGGTCTACCCTTGGAGGTCAAGTCTGCCCTTGGAAGAGGTTAGGTCTACCCCTAGAGGTCAGGTACGCCTGTATGACTAAAGGTTGGACAAAAATGATTGAAACAAGCTGAAAAGGGGCTGGTTTACAAGGCAGGTTTGCCTCTGAAAAAGGTCAAGTCTACCCTTGGAGGGCAGGTCCGCCCCTAGACAAGTCTAAACTTGGTTTTTTGAAAAAAAAATGACTAAGGAAAATGACCCAAAACACAACAAATAGTAATTAGAGGATAAGGCTGACTTGATTGAACAAAGAATTACTAGTTTTGCATAAGGAAAATAGTTCAAGCAGCACAATCCTAATTTTAGTAGAATGGGTATGGTCGAAAAAGTCTTCTATTCTAGGCTAGACATGGTGCTAAGGAGTCCTCGATATACACTCGATACATGAGGCCCAAACCATGAATACCAACCCGTCACAAGCGTGATTCGGGAACCTTAGCGAGATACTAAAGGCTCATACCAACTCTTCACGACATCCCGATGCTTTGCTCATTACGACATGGTTGGATTGGAGTACAGCTTTGGCTCTCCCCCCTTTATATACCCTGTCGGTACACGTGGTTGGGATCGTCCCTTAGAGTGATGAAATCCCCAAGCAGGTCCCCTAATAAAAAGAAAATAGGTGACACAAAAAGGACTTGGTAATCTATGATTTCTCATCACCTAGGATCGCCAAATGGTGCAAGGGGATTGGATACGTCAATAGCTTACTGAAAAAATGACACATAAGGTTAATTGACTTCCCCTAATTAATGTATGTTCCTAAATTACTGAAAAATGATAAACAACAACTGATAAAAGTTTCAAAATAGATAATCCTGCAAGAAACTTGTTAGTGATTCTTTTTCGTTTTCCACCAAATGTTGATCAAATTATTGCATAGACACAAACGACACACATTAGGGGGTCAAAAATACTCAAAACAACTAAAAACAATGCTTAAATTTTAATTTTTACCTTTTGGAAAAAGCTTTTTTGGTCAAGTCCGCCCCTTTGTTGGGTGAGGTCCGCCCCTAGAAGAGGTCAGGTCCACCCCTCTACTCAGTCAGGTATGCCTGTCTACTCGGTCAAGCTTGCCCTTGGAGGTCAAGTTTGCCCCTCTATGAAAAAATTGCAAATCTTCAGTTTCTAGAGTCTGTGGAGGGCAGGTCCGCTCCTGGGCAAGGTCGGGTTTTCCCCTGGAGGTCAGGTCCACCTATTTGTTAGGTAAAGTCCGCCCCTGGAGGTCAGGTCCACCACTAGATGGGTAGGTCCACCCTTTGATGGGAATGTTCGCCTCTTTGCTAGGTCGAGTTTTCCCCTCTACAACCTGCACCTACAAACAGTGAAAAAATAGAAAACATGAAAGTACTAGACCCATCTGTGGGTCTCATCGGGCGTGCCAAAAATGTGATCAGGTGAAAATATAGTTCCAAAAATGAGCAGCAACACTAAACATGCAAGAAATAATAAAAGCACCTAACACGTCAAGATGGGGCAAAAATATTGAACTTAACAAAATAAGTAGAACGTTTATACCTTGCTAAGTTGTTCCTTTGGTTGGCCCTTGATTTTTGATGTTGTGTATGCCCCTCTTGATGAAAAAAGATGTTAAGATGAGATGCAATATGGATGCGTAATGGATTCAAATGTTGTGATGAAGGAAAAATGTGAAAATATGGCTAAGTATGGCTCAAATGACCAATTTGCAAGAGTTTGGTTATGGGATGCAAAATTTTCTAAATAAGAGAAAAGAGGGGGTATTTATAGAGGAATTTGAATTCTCTAGAGAATTCAATGGTTGTAATTAAACCAACAAGGCCAAGATGAAGGGCTATGGTGAGTTGAGGACTCATAAGTTGTCACATCTTGACATGTGGAATGTGAAGTGGCTTAGAAATGGTGATGTGTAAATGAGGTAGAAGGAGGGTACATGATGTGGAGGAAGGACAAGTAACTTGCAAGTACCTTGGGGGATGAGAAGATTTCCTCAAAAAGGAACTTCTTGTTTCCAAGTGGGAATGGAAGTGACTTTTGAGGAATTTTAGAATTTCTCAAAAATCTCCATGGGGATTGAGAAAGTAGTCGAAAAAATAAATTTGAATTAAAAATTCACATACTTGGAAGAATCTCATGGACAAGACAAGGTTCCAAAAAGGGAAGCACTTTTCCACATGTGACTTGATGTGACATGTCAAAGATTTTAGAATATGCATGGGAAAAGGGGAAGAGTCTACATGTGACTTGATGTGACAAGTCAAAGATCACATGGGGAAGAAAAAAAAAGGAATTTAATATTCCTTGGAAGGATAAAAGGAATTAAAAATTCCTTGAGAGGTTGATTAGGCTAGTTAATAAAAGATTAGAGGAGGGTTAGATGGCTAAGAAAGATTAGGGGCCAACTTGCAAAAGTTGGAGGATGTGACACATATTAATCAAGGATTAGGCATGTGCACATTCCTAATGGTGGAATTAGGAGGTTGATTAAGATTAAGGAAGGGATGTGATATGTAAGGAATTAAATAAATGCCATATTTATTTAATTCATTTGATGAAAGGGGGATAAAGGGGTAAGGAGTTTAATTATTTAACTAGATACCTTAGGGATTAGAAGAAATTTAGAGGTATTAATTAAATAATAGTGATATTACTTAATTAATGTAGATAAGGGGATGTTTAGATGAAAAGGGATAAATTTGGATAAATTAAGTGTCCAAATTTAGGTGTCTATAGATTTAATTGCTGCTTTAATCTAATGAATAAGTTAAATACTTTAGTTAAGTCATTGATTCATGCTTGTGTCATTTGGATTTGGTAAAGTAGTCACAGGAGTTTGGGTGTTAATCTATAAATTGTAAGACAATTGCAAAGATCATGAATGCTCAGGATTAAATCTTCCTTGTAGTTCAATTTTCTTTGTTTTGACTCCATGCACTAAGATATGTGTTGGGTTTAGTGAAGCCAAAATTAGCAAGTTTCTCTCACAATTTGAAACAGTTGCGTTCTTTGTAATAACTTCTTTTGGCATGTGTTCGCCAATTTAGAAGTCTGTTTCAAATGGATTTTTCTAATTATTGGAGTTGAGACTATTTTATAAATACAACTGCTGGTTGAATATGTAATCAATTGAGAATTGAGAATTAATAAAGAGATAATCCCTAAAAGTGGATGTAGCCATCTTTGGGTGAACCACTATAAATATCATGTTCTTGTTCTGTGTAATCTTTTAATTTTTGTTCTCTTTCTGCAATTTATTTTCATTTGCTTCTGTAATTATAATTAACAATTGGTGTCAGAGCTTAGTGGAGAAATTTGGTGCTAGAAATCGGTGAATAATTTTTGGAGCCATGGAAGATGCAAACAAATGGAAGTTTGAAAAATATGCATGTCAAAATTTCAGTCTGTGGAA
The DNA here is from genome assembly GCA_007258455.2 of Sequoia sempervirens. Taxonomy (NCBI): domain Eukaryota; kingdom Viridiplantae; phylum Streptophyta; class Pinopsida; order Cupressales; family Cupressaceae; genus Sequoia; species Sequoia sempervirens. The sequence continues at coordinate 278,603,832 of VDFB02281492.1, read as the reverse complement.
GGTGCAGATGGAGTCATTGCTCATCAAGAAATATCTCCCAAATGCATTGGTTGGAAAAGCCAAAGGGCAAGGTTCTTTATCAGATGAAGATTGGGAGAAACTGGACAAAAAGGAAAAAGATACAATTTTCCTTTCACTGTCCAATAATGTTTTATTTAATGTCTTAGCTGAGAAGACATAGCAGGAGCTATGGGACAAACTCTCTTCAATGTATGAGATGACATCAGCTTCAAATAAGGTATTCATTATGAAAAAGCTATAGAATTTAAAAATGCGAGAAGGAGAGATTATGTCAAATCATTTAAATGAATTTAATACATTAGTTACCCAGTTAATTTCTGTGGGAATTAATTTGGATGATGAGATCAAAGCTATTTTATTATTGTGTTCTTTACCAAATAGCTGGGAAGGTGTGGTGATGGAAGTGAGAACTTCCATGGTTGCCAAAAGCAAATTGAAATTCAATGATGTTGCAACCACTCTTCTAAGTGAAGATATGCAGAGAAAAAATTAGGAACCCTCATTCAGCGAGGCATTAACCACTATAAGTACTAGTAATAGAGGTAGAAGTAAAGAAAGATGCAAAAATAATAATAGAAGGAGGTTAAAATCTGCACATAGATCACAGTCAAGAGGAAGGACTGGTGCCTGTTGGTTTTGTGGCAAACCGGGCCACACAAAGAAAAATTGTTGGAATTATAAAAAGGCACAAGACAAAGTTAGTAACAATGAAGCAAACATTGTAGCTGGATAAGATGATGGTGTCTTGGTCTTGGCTACTAGAGACATGATTACAAACTTGTGGGTACTTGATTCTGGTACTTCTTTCCATGCTACTTCATGCCAGAAAGCTTTTACAAATTTCAAAGAAGGTACATTCGGTAAGGTTTTTCTTGGTGACATGAGGAATGTGAAATTGTTGGTAAGGGTGATATAATTTTGAATTTGAAAAATGGAAATCAATGGATTTTAAAGGATGTGAGATGTGTTCCTTTGTTGAAATGAAATTTAATTTCTGTAAGTCAACTTATTGCTTTTGGGTGTAATATTAAATTTTCTTTAGACAATTGATGAGTAAACAAGGGAGTTTTAGTACTTGCAAAGGGAAAGAGGTTGGGTAATATTTAAATTTTAAAATTCCATGGTGAAGTGGGAGCTGCCATGCCAGTTATGGACAACAATTCTGAAATTTGGCATAAGAGGCTTGGGCATATGAGCAAGAAAGGGCTTGAAGTAATGTTTCAATGAGATCAACTTTCCAACTTAAAATCGGTGTATTTGAAGTTATGCAAGTATTTCCTTTATGGAAAACAAAGTTGGGCCAGCTTCTTGAGGACATGCCATGATCAGAAAACCACTCCCTTGGAACTTGTGCATTCAGACGTTTTTGGTCCCATTGAGGTAACCTCTTTTGGAGGTGCAAATTATTTTGTTACTTTCCTTGATGATTACACTCAAAAATTTTGGATTTACATGTTGAATAAAAAATCAGAAGTTTTTTCAAAATTTAAATTTTTTAAGGATCTTGTTGAAAACCAAATAGGGCATAAAATTAAATGTCTTAAAACTAATAATGGGGGAGAGTTTTTCTCCTTGGAGTTTGAATTTTTTTTTGTAGACAACGACATTCATAGAATAAAGGTGGTCCAATTCACCCCTCAGGAAAATGGTGCAACTGAGCAGTTAAATCAAACGATTCTTGAGAGAGCTTGCTGTATGCTCTCCAATGTCAGTTGTGGAAAAGAGTTTTGGGCAGAGGCGTATAACATTGTAGTATATTTAATCAACTATGCTCTATCATCTCGTTTGGATTTTGATATTCTAGAGGAGAGATGGCTTGGGAAAATAATTTCATATCACCATTTGCGGGTGTTTGGATGTGAAGCGTTTGTGCATATTCCCAAAGAGCAGCTAACAAAACTTGATTTCAAATCAAAGAGGTGTATTTTTCTAGGCTATGGAGAGGATTAGTTTGGTTTCAAGCTGTGGGATCCCATTGCTAAAAATATTTTTTGCAGTTGAGATGTTGTCTTTAATGAGAAAAAAATTCTAGGTTTGCAGACTCATGATACATCTTCAGATGAATATTTTGATGTTGATTTATTTGATAATGGCCATGTTAGGAAAACTTTTATTACTTTTTCCCAGCCTTTAATATTTTCTTCAAGCTCTTTGCCTTCAACTATTGGTTCCCCTATTTATACTATTACACAACCTTCATTTGTCCCTTCGCTACCTTTAGAGGACTCACAGTCTTCATTGGCTCATTCACAGCCCTTAGAATCTTCAATTATTCAAGCACTACCTCCTTTATGTGATTCACAACCTTTAAATCATGCCATCAATCCTTCATTAATTTAAATGCATCCCTCTCAAAATAATGTGCCTTTAACACATTCATTGCTGCCTCTATTAGATAGTTCACAACCCATTCAAAGTTCTCTACATCATGCATAGCCTTCAATGATTAATTCCCTACCCCTCACATTTCATACACAACCTTTTAATAATCCATCTCTGCCTTTTCAAGTCAATTCGCAGCCTTTTCCAAATGATGTGCCTCCTCCTTTGGCTTATACACACCCTCCAATGGACATTGCACAACCTCATTCTAGTCATTTGAAGTTATTTGCCATTAATTTACAACCTCCTCAAGTGGGAGTTGATGGTCTTCTTGAGCAGAGAAATTTTGGTGCTCAAAGTAATAAGCAATAGGGTAGTATTGTGAGACAGAGCATTGGAGGTATATAGGGGTAGAAAATTAGAGGACATGTGCAAGAACAAGGGAGTGTAGAAAAATAGAGTAATGAAGAAAATGTAGAGAAACAGGGTAATTTTTAGCCTGCAATGGGTCCTCAAATAAGGAGATCAACCCGAAAGAGAAAGCCACCAACAAAATATGATGATTGAGTTATTGTTATTTGATGATTATGAATTTTTGCTTTGTGTTGAGGCAAAACTTGTAACATTTAAACAAGTTTGTAAAGATGAAAATTTAGTAAAATGGATGAAGGCGATGAATGAAGAAATGGAGTCTTTATGTGCAAATGAGACATAGGATTTGGTTCCTCTTTCACCAAATCGAAAACCACTAAAGAATAAATGGGTTTATCATGTGAAAGAGGAAGATGGAGGTCATAAACGTTACAGGGCTAGATTGGTTGTGAAAGGTTTTTCTCAAGAAAAAGTCATTGATTTCAATGAGATATTTTCACCAGTTGTGAGAATGAACACCATTAGAGTAGTGTTAGACTTGGTAGTTGTTTGGGATCTTGAACTTGAGTAATTAGATGTCAAAGAAAATTTTCTTCATGGGGATATTGAAAGGGAATTATACATGGAGCAACCTAAAGGTTTTTCAAAGTAGGCTCAAGAACATTTATATTGTAGATTGAAGCAGAGTTTGTATGCGCTCAAGCAAGCCCTTAGGCAGTGGTATCTAAAATTTGATAGCTTCATGACTCAACAACATTTCATTTGTTCTGAATCAGACCCGTGTGTTTATTACAAGAAGCTTGCTAATGGTGAGTTTGTTATTCTATTACTTTATGTTGATGATATGTTGGTTGCTGGCACTAGTGTGAGGGTAGTTCGTGAGTTGAAACAACATTTATTTTAAATATTTTCCATGAAGGATTTAGGGGCAACAAAGAGGATTCTTGGGATGAATATAATCAAGGATATAAATAAGAGAGAACTTAGATTATGTCAAGAAAATATATTCTTAAAATCTTAGATAGATTCAACATGAAGAATGCCAAATTTGTTAGTACTCCTTTGGCTGATCATTTTTGGTTATCCTTAGCTATGTGTCCTAAAACAGAAGAGGATAAAGAACACATGAAGTGTGTTCCATATTCATCAGCAGTTGATAGTCTCATGAATGCCATGACTTGTACTCGTCCAGACATTGCTCATGCAGTGGGAGTTGTGAGATTTTTTGAGTAATCCAAGTAAACCCACATTGGTAGGCGTAGTGGATCTTCAAGTATTTAAAAGGTACTTATGATCATGTTTTATGTTTTGGTGGTAAGGAAAATCAACTTCTGAGGTTATGTAGATTTAGATATGGAGATATGGATAAGCGATGTTCTACTACCAATTATGTGTTCACTTTTCTAGGGAAAGATTAATTGGATCTCGATCTGCAATTGGTTGCACTTTCTTCTCTGAATGAATATTACTCTCTACGAAGGATCAAAGGAAATGATATGGTTGCGGTGGTTGTTAGGTGAGTTATGGTGTAAGCAATCAATTTTTACTCTTTTGTGATAGCAATAGTGCTATTCACTTGTCCAAGAATTACGCCTTTCACAATGGACCAAAGCATATAGAGCTGCAATATCATTTTATTTGTCATGCTATTGAAGAGGGTAAGTTGGTGGAAAATTGACACAAAGTTGAATCTAGCTGAAATGTTGACAAAGGTAGTACCCGGGAGAAGTTTGAATTCTATAGAGCTTCTCTCGGACATGTCCAACTCTAACAATAAACCTACAATGGAGGGATATCTCTAAGAAACAATTTGGTCTTCAAGTGGGAGATTTTGGGTTCAGTGAAGCCCAAATTAGCAAGTTTCTCACAATTTGAAGCGTTTCCTTTTGTAATAACTTCTTTTGGCATGTGTTCACCAATTTAGAAGTCTATTTTGAATGGATTTTTCCATTTATTAGAGTTGAAACTATTTTATAAATACAACCAGTGGTTGAATATGTAATCCATTGAGAATTGAGAATTAATAAAGATAATCCACGAAAGTGGGCGTAGCCATCTTTGGGTGAACCACTATAAATATTGTGTTCTTGTTCTGTGTAATCTTTTAATTTATGTTCTTTTTCTACAATTTATTTTCATTTATTCAATTATAATCAACAATATGGCACTAATCTTAAGATGTTGAATACATTTCTTGTGATTACGGTCTTTGATTTGAGACAATTATTCATAAATGGGTATGTGGGATCATGGTGCTTAAAAGTGGCAATATTTGTAGGGTATGTGGTGTGATTTTTTCACCCAAAATTAATGAAGCGAAAAAGGGTTTTTAGAGGAGATTCTCAGCTTTCCAAAAATATAAATTATGATTTAATTTGAATTTAATAAATAATTATTATTCATTTTCTATTAAATTGACTAAAGTCTGATCGATAGGCTGATTGAAAAACATCTATAACTTTCAAGCGGTATCATATTTTTGAATCCAAAACATGCATCAATTCTATGCTTCACATACTATAGGATTAAAAAAGAAAAAATAAATTTCATGAATTTTTGACCAAGTTAAGGTGGTCGGACAAGTTTTTATATTTTCTAAAAGTTGTAATAAAAATTTATAATTAATTATTTACTTGGAAAGAAATTACAAAAATATGCATCACATCGGACATGAGTCCTCTATATATATAAAATCTTACAAAAAAATATTATCATTTTATTATGGTTAGGGGGTCGGATAGACACCTACTTCTTATTTTTCCCTGAAATTTAGTACTACTACATTGAAATTTCAAATTTTCACCAAATAGATTTTATTTATTTTTAAATAAACCTAGTATTTTAGAAACTACATTCAATTTTCTACAAATTCTATTCTTACATATTTTTGAAATAATATAGATAACCTATTCAAATATTTACGTCAAGTTGCCTAACACTGATTTTTCTGAATTTTTTGCCACTTAAAGGCCTATTTTTTGCATGATGATCCTGCACATACCCAAATACATTTTCAATCGACCTTTTGTTGTGGCATTTGAGAATTCTCAGCTTGTAGTTGTTTAATCTTTGAGGGAATTGTCAACTTCTTTAAAGATTTCATCTATTCAACAATAATTGAGAATGTATCTGCTCTATATGCAATGTACATGGGGATCTTTTGAAGGAATATTGTGAGTGCATTGTTGCATTGTAGGATCACCCTTCTGGGTTTTACAGAGCCCGAAGTGTAGGAGGAAAGCTTAATTTCTTTCTCTCGTTTGTTGTCCCAACCTATTTAAAGTTGCTGACTATTGGAATTGGAGAATCCATAGGCTTCTCGAAAGATTTGGCTGGTATTTAAAAGAGCCAACAAAATGGTGACTCTTCTGGGAGAAGCAGAGAGATATTCATTTGCATAGAGTCAAGAATTTGGTGAATCTAAACATCTGGTTCAGATATTGAGAATTTTTCAGACCTAGAAGTAATTTTTTTGTAGTAGATTTCAAAGAATTATATGTGGTGCTCTGCTGGTGAAAGGAACTCAGAAAGAAATTCATCCTCGAAGTATCTTCATATTGCTTGAAGCTTAGTCCTTTGTGAAGAGAGGTGACGACTCTGTCAAAAGGACCTGTTGAAGATGTGAAGAAAATTTCCAGATCTACAATATTTCTAGTCAGGAAGAGAAATTTGTAGCAGTTCCAACATATCCAAGTATTTCTCATTTTCTGGTTTTCAAGAAAGATAAAAATGTATATGAAAACCACATTTGAAGTCCTAGAAAACTTTGGTTCCCTTATTTAGTGAAATTGAGCACTACAATCAAGGGAGGTTAAATATTGTAATTGAATAGTGTGTGATCGATTTTAAGTGTGCAATAAATGTAGATTAAAAACAAATCAAACACACCAATAAGACATTATATTGAAGAAAACTAATTAAAAACTAAAGAAAACTCTTAATAACAATAGTTTTTTCAATGACATCCCATTGTCCACTATCTCCAATATTTTTTCGATTGAAGCTTGCTCTCAGATCGTGTGCTAGGCTCAACAAACGGTCTTCCTAAGATTTGAAGATGAATGCAAGGTATGCTAAGATATGATTAACATGCTTAAACTAAACATAATTGCTAGAATGTAAGATGAAAAAATTATGAATGGTAAAGCTGATAATGACAATGCTAAAATGCTATTCACCTGAATGCAACTAATCTCTAATGCATGTCTCTAATGTGTGTGTGTAACCAATGCTTGGATTCATGGGGGTATTTATAGAGTTTTCGAAAGATTTTGATTGGCTGATGTGATCAACAGTTGAAATCAAGCTTGTCAAGATGAACGGTGAGAGATTTTGGAAGTTGAGAGAAAGATGGAAGGTTGAGAAAATAATGGAAGATGTTTCCTTCCCACAAAAACTTTCACTCAAAAATAGAGGCAACTTGCTATTTGTCATCTTTAGTTATGAGTTGGTTTTGTAGTTGAAGATAAATCCCATAATTAAATAAATAAATATATTTAATTACATGTGACAATGAATTTAGAAGTTTTCATAATTAAATAATTAATATTTAATTATGTGTGAGAGATGAAAATGGAAGGTAATTAAATATTAAAAATATTTAATTATGTGTGGAGTGAGAAAAGGTGTTAAATTAAATATTTGTAATATTTAATATAACTATGAGATGAAGGTGTTTGGAGGAATATTCCATTATTTGAATTCAAATATTCAAATTTAGAATAATATGATAATTAATATAAATAAATTATAAAATTTATTTAATTTAATTAAGAGGAATATGGAAGGTGGTAATAATTAAATAAAGTTATTTATTTAATTAAGGTAGAAGAATTATAAAAGTGAAGGATATAAATAAATAATTAAATTTATTTATACGTAGATGACTTTAGAAGATTAATTAAATAATTCATATTTAATTAATTAACAAGCTTAATTAACCATGACCATTTTTAGATGTATACATTTTTCCCCTCTTTGAAGTGATGTGTGAAACACATTGCTTCAAAAAAAATATTCCTGCCTTTGAAATTTGTTGTGTTTAATTTTTTCCCTAGTTGGAAAAAATATGACTGATATGTCCTTTTGATTTGACTCTGATATGTTTCTGATTGAAAAATGCTGCTGATATTAATGATGCCCCCTCAGGAGGTAAATCACTGATGATGAAAAAAATGTTGAGTTGATGATGGAATTTGGATGATGAGAGGGATGCAGTGATTTAGCTCCTGATAATTGATTAAAAGATGCCCCAGTTTGAAAAATAAGGTCAGAGTTTGAGAAAAAGATAAAAATAAAAATAAAATGCCACAAAAACCCACCTTGGTTGACCTTTAAAAGGTAAAAGGGGTAAAAATGGAAAGTCATTTTCACCTTTTGACTTTAATGATTTTGTTGCTTTGACACTGACTTGGCGAGATGGAGATTCTATATCATAGACATAGATTCGAGTAGGCCCACAGGTACCAGAGACCAACCACGTATGGACCACCAGTGAGTCGATGCAACCCTTGTTTATTTGAAAATTTGTGATTGTAACTAAATTTTTATGCATTTTTACACGGATTTAGGTTTGAACAACCCATTTTAGCGCATAGAGTAGTTAGGTTGAATATATTGTTTGATTTGCTAATAATTTTTCTTTAGAAAACAAAGAGTAGATAGTTGATAACTTCATTTCCAGTGAAGGAAAAACAAAGAGTAGTTAAATTGAGATGATTTCTTCTTTCTACAATAGAAAAAATAGTAAATGATTGATATGATTTCTGATAAATTTTCTTTCTGCAATAGAAAACAAATAGTAGATTATGTGTTTGAAAACATATTTGCATTCGTGACTGAAGTACAAATAGGAAGATGATTTGATTGTTGATAAATTTTCTTTCCTGAAAAAGAAAAAAATAGTAAATGATGATAGAGTAGATTGATTTGATATAAATTTTGCATTGATTTCATGATATGAGTCACTTAAATAGAGCATTTGATATGGTTCACTTGATATGAGTCATTGATATGGGTCACTTGATATGAGTCACTTGATATGGTTCACTGATATGGGTCACTTGATATGGGTCACTTGATATGGTTCACTGATATGGGTCACTTGATATGAGTCACTTGATATGGTTCACTGATATGGGTCACTTGATATGAGTCACTTGATATGGTTTACTGATATGGTTCATTGATATGAGTCACTTGATATGGTTCACTGATATGGGTCACTGATAGATAGATATGAGTCTGATTGATTTGTATGATGTGAAGTAGATAGATCACGTTGATATGAGTCGATGATATGAGTCTGATTGATTATCTTTGTGATGACCAAAAATAGGAGGGTTTCAAAAACCTTTAGATTAGAGAGTGCTTCCTTGTGGGTTGGGATCAAATACGAAATCTGACACTTGCAGATGTATAGTTGATAGTGGGATGTGGGTTGAGACCTTTATTGTTTATGCCTCTGATTCAAGTCAACAGGGGATTGTTGACCATACTAGTAGAGAGATGGAATTCTGAGCATAATACCTTTCATTTGCCGATGGGTGAGATGACTATAACCCCAAAGGATGTATATAGGATTTTGGGGATTCTAGTGGTAGGTGCTCTTGTGGTTTATGACCACAAGGAGCTAGGTGGTACAAACACACTCAAGAGGGTGTTTAGGGATGCTCATATAGCAGGGTATTGGGTGCCATGGGAAGATTTGAGGGGATATCCAGCCTTACCTTTTGTTTTGAGTGCATTCATTGGAGGCTTCCTTTGTCTGGACCACTGGTCAAAGGGACTATCAATTGGGTGGGGAAGGATCATTGAGCAGATGATAGGTCAACAAAAAAGATATTCCTGGGGGAGCTACATGTTAGCACATTTGTACCATGACTTGCATCAGGTAGTATACAAAGGATTGTCTAGTTTGTCTTGTGGTGTTACCCTGCTCCAGATCTGGGCATGGAAGCATATTGCTATTACGAGACCATTATGCCCTAGATCTGGTCACTAGGCATACCATATGTATATGCATATTCTAGTGCACTTGTCCAACCCAAGCTGGGTAAGCTGGAGTACTAGAGATGGATTCTGGATGATATAGATTCAGTGATATGGAGGGCATACACAAATTGTGAGGCATGGGATACTGATCATCTGGAGATGCCATTTGTATGTATGCCCCAGTATCTAATAGGTCAGACCTTGTTCATTATAGAAAGATTTTTGGCATTGCGAGTGCAAAGATAGTATGGCTATATGCAAGGGATGCCTTAGGGCGTTGCACACTATGGGCAGTGCAAGGATGATCCTGGATGGGGGCCATGCATTTCATATTAGGTGGTGTATATAGAGTATACTAGTTTACAGCCCAAGGCATGGGATTACAAGCTAGATATTCCTAATGCAGGGATGTCAGATGAGTACTCGACTCATGTTCACACACATCCATTCCATCGTTTTACATGTCCAAATGATTATGATGGAACCTCAGCCAGGGGATAGGAGTTAGGAGGATGTGGTAGAGGGGAGCATATAGTTGGTGGAGGAGAGGAGGATAGTGGAGATGAGGAGAGCTTAGGCGATGGTGGTGAGGATGATGGCGAAGACAAAAAAGGGGATGAGCAAAGGCTAGTGAGATAGAGGCCAAACATTTTGGGTAGTGTTTAGATCATGTGGAGGTTGAGGACTAGAACTGGCCAGTGGACAGTGATCAGGGTCTCCTCTACAACACAAAAGGCGCAAATATATACTTTGCAGGCCCAGGTACAGATGCTTCAGGGGCAGCAAGTGTAGTTACAGAGCCAGTTGGCTCAGGCTCAGAGTGTTGTAGTGCAGTTACAGGCACAACTTGTGTAGGCACATGCACAAATATAGGCACAGGCGCAAGCACCTCCTCTTGCTCCAGACCCACAAGTGGCCTAATTGATAGCAGAGAGAGAATCCTTCAGATGAAGGGTATTAGAGGCAAAGGATGTTGTCGAGAGACTCATGGGAACTGTTGAGAGCACATATTTGCGGGAGGCCATTGCAGAGGGATTCAAGATTGCTAAGGAGGCTAAGCATTATTAGATTAGATATGAGGAGTTGTACCCTCCCAAGCACAAAGAGCCCTACCCTCGATCCCACAACAGATCCAAGAGTAGATCATGGACTATGACACACAACAGAGGGGTCATAGGGCCTCGACAGGATCCTAGCGCAAGGGGAAGTGGTAGGCCACCATCCTCTAGACCAACTCCATTAGGGGCTTAACCAACCAGCCTTGATATGTGATTTTGATTGATGCATTATTATTGATGTATATTATTTTTGGAGCATGTACCTTGTTTTTTTTTATCATATCTCATGTATCTCTCTAGACTTGTCAGTTTCATTGGACATTGGACATTTGTATTTATTTTTGATGAGCGATGATATGTAGTGGCGATGAGTTTTGATGATGTGCATTTTTTATGTGATGATGATATGGATATGCATTTGTTTGTATATGTTATGAGATCGATTTATGATGCTTTTGATAGTTCAATGCCTAACGTATGATGTAGGATGATTCATGATATGCTTAGGATGACAATTTGTGATGCATACTAATGATGTCATGCAGGTGGATGACTTTATGATGTGATTAATGAAAATATGCAATGGGATATTTGATATGCTTATGAAAAATGTAATGTTTTGCAAATGATGTCGAGATGTAATGTATGGAATTTTTGTTTTTGGATTTTTCAAATGGAAGAAAAAATGATGATGTGATGAAAAATGGATGTTGTGGTTATGAAATGCATCATGAATTTGTAATATGGATATGGATTAGGAAATGATATGTGATATGGGTCAAATGTTATGTGAAAGGTGACATGATGTTTAAATGATATGAAGATAATAGATGAGTGAAGATATGATATGAATGTAATGTGACAAATGATAAATAATGGGATGAAATGAACATGATTAATAATAATGAGATGTATGATAAGATGATAAATGACACGTAATGAAATGATGATGAAATGATAATAATAAATAATAATGAGATGTATGATAAGATTATAAATGATATGTAATGAAATGTTGATGAAATGATATGAAATGGAGGAAATGATAAGTGAAATGAAATAGATTATGAAATGATGACACAAAGATAAAACATGAAAATGAAATGGTAATAAAGATGATAAATGGTATGCAACTGTGTAAAATGAAAATGAAATGGATATAAAAATGATAAGTAATATGTTAATGACATGAAGAAAATAGATAATATGAAAATGAAAGTGATATGAAACACCTAATGGATAAATGAATGATAGGAAATGATAAAGGATCCAAATGATATGCAATAAAACGATATATAAAATGAAGATGATATAAAATGAAAATGATCAATGGTATGTAATGAAATTATATGATATGAAAAAATGATAAATGACATGATAATGCATAATGATGGATAAATAAATCATAAAGGATAAAAATGATATGAGAATGACTGATAATTGAGAAACTATATGATATGTACATGACCTAGATGAAATGATAATGATTAATGAAATGGTGATGAAGATGAAAAGTTGATGATGAAACAAATGTTCAAATGTCCTCCACAAATAGTCCAAAGGAACATGAGAGTCATTGATTTTTTTGTCCAGTCTTTCAAAACTCTGATGCAAATCCAATATGCAGATATATATAACGATCTAAATGAAATGCAACAAAACAAAACCAACCGTTTGTTGAGCCCTTTGTTAGCTTTCTTGAATCATCATAGAGAATTTAAAATGTTAGAAGTATGTACAAGCATCAGAGGGGAAATTAGCACCAATGATGACCTGAGTGCAACTTTCATGATTTTTGGTATAGCAAGTGAACACAAGCATCAAGGTATAAGTGAACCGAGATGACCTGAGTATTTCTTGCATAAACAGACAAAGATTAACTACTTTCTAATGAAAATTTGGAACTGTCATCAATGATATGCTTTGGAAATCATGTCTCGCGACATATTTGCAATAGATTGATAGTTAACCTCAAGACAACAGACAAAGAAAAATCATCCTCTTTCCTCACCACTCTAGTTCAGTACATCATCGAGTGTGCTCCAGAGGGATGATATCGAAAGTCAAACAACCATTGTTCAAAATATAATACTGATATTCCAAACATTTATTTAGATTTTAGATCATCCAGATATGAGTCATGATATGAAATTTGCTAAAAACTGTTATGATATGGATCAATGATTGGATAGTTGTTCATTGATTTGATTGTTTGTTCACATCATTGCATTTTATGTCATTGTCTAGTTGTTTTGGTAAACTCTGAAAATTTATTTCCCCTAGTATGTCAATGTTTACCCCCAATATTGACACAACTTGCTAAAATGAATATGTACAATGATCAAGCCATGGTAAGACGTTATCGCTCTAGGAAAATGATGACCGTATGATGTTGTTATGAACCTAAGATGATGGTGAAAAGATGCATAAATGAAGGCTCAAAAGCTATGTGTAGAGCATGAACTAATAGATGGAGAGCTACAAATAGCGTCTATTTGCCAGATTTCACTATCTGTCTTTATTGCATTTTTCTGATTTCTTTTTGATGTTTTGTATTTTTCCTGTCTATAGGTTGCCTATTGCAAAGTTTTCACCCTATGACAATTTTTTGATTTTTTTTTTTGTATTTTTTTTTATGGGTTTTTTCAGGACTTGTATGGATGATGATAACTGCTTCACACATAATAATTTTTCAGGTGCATGTTGTTGATGGGTTCGTCAAATAGGTCCCCTTCTGGTGTTGACAACTTGTATATTCATGAACCGTATACTGCTATGGACACATATTAACCCAGCCAATTTGGTTCAAACTTTCCTTTCTTCTCTCTATCTTGCTAATTTCATGAGTTTTCCTTCAAAACAAGATCACCAACTTGAAAGATATGTGGCTTGAATCTATGATTATAGTTGCAAGACATCATCTGTTGATATTCTTTCAAATGATTAGTTTCTCATTGTCCCTTCTCATCGAGGAGTTCTAGCTCTTGCAGTCAGGAAACTCTGTATTCATCATCTATTGTGAGACCCTTCAATGATACCCTAAGTGATGGAATCTCAACCTCTAGAGGTAATATGGCTTTTTCTCCATAGACAAGAGCATACGGTATTGCACCTGTTGGCGTTTTGATGCTATTTCTATAGGCCCATAATGCGGGATTGAGTTGAACATTCCAATCTTTCCCTGCATCATTCATAGTCTTCTTCAAAGTTTTCAATATAGTCTTGTTTGAGGCCTCTTCTTGGCCATTCCCTTGTGGGTAGTAGGGTGTTGAATATCTATGCTGAATATGGAATCTCTCATAAATTTCTTCAATATCCTAATTCTTGAATGGTTGTTCATTATCTGTGATGATGGAGTTGGGAATGCCATACCAACAAATGATATAGTTGAGTATGAATGATGAGATTTGTTTGTCAGTAACCTTAGTGAGAGGTACTGCCTCAATCCACTTGGTAAAGTACTCTGTCGCTGTGATGATGAACTTGTGTTCATTCAATGATGAAGGATGAATCTTTCCAACTAGATCTAACCCCCATTGAGAGAATGGCCAGGTTGGTGTGAATGGTTGTAGTTCATGTGTTGGTGCATGGATGAGATTCACATGTATCTAAAATTTTGAGCACTTCTTCACAAAAGTGAATGATTCTCTTTCCATTGTAGGCTAGTAGTAACCCATTCTAATCAATTTCTTGGATAAGGTCAGTCCACTGGAATGAGTACCACAAATGCCACCATGAACTTCTTGTAAAGCCTTGTCAGATTCATCACGTTCAAGACATCGAAGTAAAGTACCATCAAGACCATAGTGATAAAGGGTGTCAGCGATAAGAGTATAGCGAGAGGATTGGCAGATAAAGTTGTGCTTTTGGTTTCAAGATAAGTTAGGTGGCAAGATGTCATCTTTTAGGTAGGCATAAATCTTTCCATACCAAGGTGAATTGGGTCCAACTAAATGACAAATGATTTGGATTTCGGGTGTGTCATAGGTAGGTGTAAATGATTTTTCCACCAGAAATTCATAGTGAGCCTGATTTTCTGGGAGTTGCAACAATGATGCGATCGTGGCCATGAAGTCAACTGCTTTGTTACTAAGTCTTGGAATTTTTATGAACTTGATATCCACGAAGTACTTCTTGAAGTCATCAACCATTTTCTTGTATGGCAACGGTTTGTCATCTTTGGTCTGATAATCATCATTGATATGACTAATGACTAACTGTGAGTCACCATAGACTTGTAGCTTTGTGATCCTCCATTCCAATGCTATCTTGATTCCAGTGATTAAAGCTTCATATTCGGCTATGTTGTTGGTGCATGGAAACATTAGCCTATATGACCGAGGAATGGTATGTCCTTGAGGGGTGACAAAGAGTATTCCTACCCCCAATCCATGTTCAGTGAAATAACCATCAAAGTATAATGACCATGGTTGTTTGGATTCTACACTGAAAACATCAGCATTTGGAAATTCAATGTGCATGGGATGCTCTGCTTGTAGTGGTGCATCAGCTAGTTGATCTATGATAACTTCTCCTTTGATTTATTTGCGATCAACATAATGGATGTAAAAATCACTTAGAATCATAACCCATTTTTCTAACCTTCCTGTTAATGTATCCTTGCTTAGCAAATACTTGAGTGGGTCAATCTTTGCAACAAGATTGATTGTATGAGTTAACATGTAGTGCTGAAACTTCTATGAGGCAAAGAATACTGCTAGAAACACCTTGTCGATGAAAGTGTAGTTGAGTTCATGACTTGTTAGTGTTTGGGTATGTGCAAGATCATCATGGAAAAAATAGGCCCTTAAGTGGCAAAACAATCAGAAAAAACAAAGTTAGGCAACTTGACGTAAAAAATTGAATAAGTTATCTATATTATTGTAAAAATATGTAAGAATAAAATTTGTAGCAAATTGAATGTAGCTTCTAAAATACTAGGTTTATTTAAAAAAAATAAAAATCTATTTGCTGAAAATTTGAAATTTCAATGTAGTAGTACTTAAATTTTAGTGAAAAATAAGAAGTAGGTGTCTATCCTAACACCCTAACCACAATAAAATGATAATATTTTTTATAATATTTTAGACATCAAGAGGACTCATGTCTCGATGTGATGCAAATTTTTGTAATTTTTTCCAAGTAAATAATTAATTATGATTTTTTTATTACAAATTTTAAAATATAAAAAACTTGTATGTCTAACCACCTTAACTTGGTCAAAACTTCATAAAATTCATTTTTTTTTTAAATCCTATAGTATGTGAAGCATAGAATGTGATGCATGTTTTGGATTCAAAAAATGTGATACTGTTTGAAAGCTATAGATTTATTTCAATCAACCTATCAATCAGGAGTTTAGTTGTAATTCAAATAGAAAATAAATAGTAATTATTTATTAAATTCAAAGTAAATCATAATTTATATTGGTGGAAAGCTGAGAATCTCCTTTAAAAACCCTTTTCATTTCATCAATTTTGGGTTAAAAAAAGTTGTCAGCCACATACCCTACAAAAACCCATCATATCGCCACTTTTTGGCCCATCATGATCCTGCACATACCCGTTTGATTGATGTAATAAATTGTACGTTACTTTCCTGTAGAGTCCCCCTGTGCTAATAATGCCCCCAAAGATGTCTCTACTGTGACAATATATAATATTCGAGGTTTGTCCGGATTTGGTGGTACTAGAACCAATGGGTTCATTAGGTACTGCTTGATCTGTTGAAAGTCCATTTCACTCTTGTCATCCCATTTGAAAGGAACATTCTTATGTAATAGATGTGTGAAAGGTAGAATTTTATTTGCCAGCTGTGCGATGAACCTTCATATAGATTGAAGTCATCCCTATAATGACCTCAATTGACTGATATTCCTTGGTGGAGGCATTTCCATGATTGCTTGTACCTTGGCAAGATCTACTTCAATTCCTTTTGTTGATACTATGTATCCCAAGAGCTTTCCAGATGTGACCCCAAAAACACATTTCTTGGGGTTGAGGTGAACTTTGAACTTTTCTAACCTTGCAAAGATTTTGGATAATACTTCAAGATGCCCTTCTCTTGTGTGTGATTTTTCCAATATATCGTCTACATAATATTCCATGAATGTGTGCATCATGTCATGAAAAATTGTAGTCATAGCTCTTTGGTATGTAGCCCCAACGTTCTTTAGACCGAAAGGCATGATGGTCCAACAATAATTCCCCCATGGGCATGTGAAAGTTGTTTTGTCTTGGTCTCTTGATTTGGTTGTAACCAGAAAAACCATCAATTAGTGAATACATGGCATTGCCAACTGTCAAATCAACTATGGTGTCAATGTTTGGAAGTGGGAAGTCATCCTTAGGACATGCTTTATTAAGATATCTAAAATCTGTGTACACTCTGATACATCTATCTGGTTTGGACATAGGAAAATTTTTGGAGATCCATTCTACATAGTCGATTGATCTTATAAATCCCACATCAAGGAGTTTTCTGATTTCTTCTTTAACTAGTAGTGCAACATGAGGATGCATCTTTCTTAGTTTTTTCTCCATAGGATTAACCCCCAGTCTGATAGAAAAGTGATGCATTATGAGATTTGGATCAAGACCTGGTATGTCTGCATAAGACCAGGAAAAGTTGACTTGATTTTCTTTTAGAAATTCCATTAACTCAGGTACTTCTTTATATGTCATTGACATAGCTAACTATAGAATCCTTGGTTGTTCTGTAGTTTCAAGATTAACCTCTCTTCTAGGCTCAATCAAGATAGCTAATCGCTCATGATAGTGCTCAGGGAGAGTGTCAGACTTCCCATCATTTAGTGCCTTAAAAAGGTTTTCACCATTTGATACGCTCTTTGTTTTATCTTTTGTTTGATCTAATACTGCCAGATTCTGGTTTTCACCATTAGATCTTTCTTTTTGATTTTTATTTTTGTAGCTAGGAGACTTGACACTCTCCTAATTAAAGACTCTATTTTGAAAATCGCTAGTGGAACAATCATTTGTGTCGTCTACGGAAAGGAAGTTCATAATAGATTCATCGCTTGGAAACATAAGTATATCAATAGGTTCAGATAAATCCTAGTCAATGAGATCGGGATTGATCAAAGGTAGTGGGTCATTAGGCTACGTGAAATCAGCTATGGTTATGACCATAATGGAATTGTCTGTAAGATTCGAGGTATTAGGTGGATCAATGATGGTACTATTCCCATGATAGTCTTGTTCGTTTAATCCGACTTAGTATCACTAGAATCATAGTCACCTTGTAATTCAGATTCTTGCAGTTGGGACCCTGACCCTTCACCTTCGATTAGAGTTGGGGTGTATTTGTGTATCACATCAACCTTTTTTTCTTTCCAGAACTCATCACTATAGATGGTGTCCCATTCATATTCACCAGAGTCTGTGTCAAATTTATTATCCACAAATTTTTGAATTGCTGTCAAACATGCTTCTCTTGTATCGAAACCTTCTTGCAATGTGAGGACAGTATTGTCCAGCTACTTGGATTTTATTTCTTTTGAGTTAGTATCATAGCCTAGTCCTGTTTTATCTTTTGCAACAAGGCCTGAAAGGTGAATAGGCTCAACTACCCCTTCTTTTGGCTTTCCAATAGGACCATTACCATCATAGCCCATCTTTTGCATGATTGAATACCCTTTTCTATATTGATCAGTTGGTATTTTGACATTGAGGACTATTTCGTCTTCATCTTTATAGAGCCATTTTAGAACTTCTCTATCCTCAGGATCTTCCATGGGGAATTTTTCTTTGATAAATTTTCCATTAAACTTTTTACTTGGCTCTATTGGTAGTTGTGTTGACGTTGATGCTACAAATATTTGTTGTTGTGTGATAGAAGGTTGTCCATGTGATCGAGGAGATGTAGGTAGATTAGCAAGATAGAGAGAGTACTCCCCTACTCCATTGTCCTTGAACTATATTTTCTTGCCAAATATTTTGGTTAACTGATTGATTTGTGTATCAACTTTGGGAGAAGTACTAGCAAGAGCTTCTTGATTGTTGGGTACCAACGTGTCTTGACTAGCTTTGATGTTGGCACAAGTTTGACTATCCGAATTATCAGCTGGTATTGTGATCTCCTATCTGTCATAAGAAAACTTAAGACATTGATGATATGTGGATGGGAAAACTTGCATTTCATGGATCCAAGGATGACCCAACAAGATGTTGTATGCAATATCACGATCTAGCACTTGATAGAAATTATTCTTGATAACAAGTCCCACTCTGATCAACAACATGATTAAACCCTTGGATGCTCTTTCCTCATCATTGTAGGTTTTAATAGTAATCTTTCTTCTGGGATCAATAGAATCCTTAGAAAATCCCAAATCCTAAACTGACTTCATGGTACATATGTTCAAACCAGCCCTTCCATCTATTAGGACGCGTCTGACATGAAACTTGTGGATCATGACTTCTAAGTATACTGATGAATTATGGGGATGATTTATGGAAACACCATATTTCTTGAATAATGAGAGGAATTTGGGTGAGGACAAGTGTCCCACCATGGATTGAAATCGGTCCACATCTAGATCAGTGGATACAGTTGTTTCAACGAGGGCCTTTTCTAGAATTTCCTTGTGTGCTGGGGAAATCTTCAGGAGTTCTAAGATAGAAATCTGAGCAAGAGTTTTTCAAAGTTGATTGACTAAGTCATATTGATGTTGAGGTGGGGGCACAATGGATTTTGAAGAAGCACCTTTTAAGACAACTTTAGCTTGTGCCCTTGTTGTTGCATTGACTTGTCTATATTCCATCTTTTCCTTAACTTTTATAACATTGAATTGCTCGTCGTCAGTGTAGATATGGTTGATTATATTATTGTTGATATGATTCACACTTTTTCCAGAAGCCTGGCCCTTTTGATAGTTGGGAAAAGGGTTACAAAATGCTTGGTGGTCTTCGTTTGATTGTTGGTGTCCTTCTATTGTGATGGTGCCATTTTCAATTAAGTCTTGAATGACATTCTTCAAAGCTTGATAATTATTGGCATGATGGCCCTTGTACTGATGATAATCACAATAGTATGCATCATTCCATGATGGAGGCTTCACACTGAGCTCAAAGTTGCGTTAAGGTGGCAAGAAAATTTTTAGCCATCAACTCTTTGAATGCAGATTCTAAAGATTGACCTAGTGGAGTAAAGGTTATTTTGCTAGAGAAGAATGAAGATTGTTGCATATTTGTGTTTGAGGTATTTCCTAAGGTGTTGTTTTTTTTTTCACAATAACCTTGATTGTTGGCATTCCCTTGATTGGGAGTAAAATTTTGATTCACGTTGTTCCTTGGAGGAGGAGGATTGTTTCCTTGATTTGTGACTGAATTAAAATTGTTATAGTTATTATAGCAAGGAGCACTTGGAGTACTAAGAACAAATGGCTTAGTCAAGACATGATTTTCATCTACAACACCATCATTCACCACGTTTTCATTGCGAGTCCAAAAATTAGATTTGTCATTGTTGTTGTGATTTGAAGAGCTAGTATTGTCCTTATCAAGTTTTATTATCCCTCTCTGGATTAAGGCACCTTCAATGGTGATGGTATTTTCAATCAATTTCTGAAAAGAGGGAGAAAAATGGAGATTAAGATGATAGCTCATCTCTTGATCTAAGTTGTTTATGAAAGTGGTGATCTTTTCCTTTTTAGGAACATGACGTGGGTATCTAGCGAACAATCTTCTCCATCTCTGAAGAAATGCAATGAATGGTTCACCAGGTTTCTGTTTAGCCTTGTAGAGATCAATCATGGTTATTTGATGTTGTATGTTGTAGGAATATTGTGATATGAACTCGTTAATCAATTCCTCAAATGTCTTGACAGGCGGTGTGATTTTTGATAGAAATTCCATAGATTGGCCTCCAAGACTCCTCAAAAACAAACGCATCAAGTATGTGTCCTCATGAGAAAACTCTAAAGTCATATTTTGGAAGTCTCTAATGTGATCTATTGGATCCGATTTCCCATTATAACGATCAAACTTTGGAACTTCACAATGTTTGGGAAATGGGATCGTGTTGAGACGTCGGTCAAAAGGATAAGGAAAAATGTCATCAAGAGCATATTTCTTCATTGTGGTTCCCCCTTGCATGCCTTTAATTTTTCCTTGTAGAGCTTTAATCTGTTGGGACAAGGCACTAAGATCAGACAAGGGTGTTTCATCAAGACTTCTCTTTAAGTTATCAATATCAAAATCATGAGGAAATTTATCTCCTTTGTTAGAAAAATATAGGAAATATTTCTCTTTGTTGCGCTCTAAAATATTTTCTAAGGCTTTGTGAAATTTGGGATCTTGCTCGGCCTCTCTAAGGTGATGTTCTTCATCTTGTTCATCATCACTATCTATAGGAGTTTTGCTCATGTCCCTGTATTTGTTGTAAGAAAATGGATTTTCTTCTCTGTTATCCATTTTGTTGAAAAGGGGATTATGACTCACACTATAAAGGGGATTACTACTTTCACCTTCTTCTTGAGTTTTTTAGGTACGATCTTCTTGTTGAATATCCTCTTTTAGCTTATTTTATTGAGATCTTGTAAAAATAGGCATATGATTTCAAAATTTTCTTCTAAACTTAGATCACAGTTTGATAAGTGCGAGAATGATGGTGTTTTTATCCGATAAGATGAAAATATTATGATATGATCAAAGATGTTCCTAATTCTTGATTGTAGCTTCCAATGATAAAGGATGTCAGAATCCTGTTGGGGAAGTCGAACCAATAATCAGATTTTTTTTTGAAAGGTGCACTTTTAAGATTTGATCCTTGTTTTTGAAGAACAATAAGTATATCAAATAGCCTAATTGAAATCACTAAAGGATTTGGCTAGGATGTGTTAGATATTCAATGGAAGGTTGTGGTAGATAATCGAAGTTGAGAGGTTGATTGTGATTGTGTCATTGTCATAGAGCTCTTCTCTGGAAATAGGCTCGGGAATATAAAGGCCCTATAGCGTACTTGTTGGTAAATCCCCTAAAAAAATCTTGGTACCTATGGAGAAACTCACGGTAATGGAGCAAGACGTTTCAAATTTTATACAAACACTTTCTTCATTGCAAGGTTTTCGTGTAGCCTAAATGTTTCTTGGGTTTCTTGATCCTATTGACAATCGATTTCTTGAAAAATTTGGTTGATTTCCACTTTCTAAACATGGGAGGAGTGTCAGGATGCTACTGGACCAAGGATGTTACAAGCTCAGATCTGTAAAAAATTCTGAAAAAGTGACAGATGCGCTACTCTGTGCCTTATATGCACTGCAGAAATAGGGATATGTGCTACAATATGCCCTAGATGCGCTAAAACAATTTTCTAATGCAGTTTTCCGAATAGCTTTGAACAGTTTCAGCTAAATTTTTGTAGGTTCATTTTGGATGATCTTTTATCTGAATTCATGTGATTGAAAACACAACAAACATTCTAAAAATAGTTGTTTTTAAGCCCTATACTAAACATCAATTGTATGTTCAAAATGTTTTTCAAAAAGTGTTTTCATAGGTTTTGTACATAACACACAATTTAGGTAGACTCACTCTTAGTACTGAAGTAGGTCATCATAATAACCGCAACCCACATCTTAGAACTATGTCAACTAACACAACCGTGTCACCCTCGAAGGGGCGCCTGTGTTTTTGTCTTTTCCAGGCACGTACTTAGAGTGACGGAAGTGGATACTGGATCCCTTGAGCAAATGGTCCTTGGTAGTTATATGGTGAGTGTCTTGGGGGCAGATTCTTCCCTCCCCTTGTACTGTGATTATTAGGATGTTTGAAAATTGACATGGTTTGCTACTACACTAGGTTCTTAGTAAGGGTTTCTGTTCAGTGTGGCAATAATAAAATTCCTCAGGAGACCTCCCAACATTTAGAACAAAGGCTTTGGGGATGGTTATCTTGCACACTACCAGAAAAAGTGGGTTTCCCTAGATTTTCTTTAAATTTTATAGTGGGGTGGAATAACCTGGCTTTGGTCTGAACCCACTTGGGTCGTTTCTCTTGGGTGAGTAATTTTTTCCACAAGAGAAGGCCCTCTAAAGGATGTAATAAAACATTAAAATTGCAAAAATTGAAAAGACAAGTCTGGTATTTTGATCACCCAGTTAAGGGGAGAGCATAGACCTATTGCCACAAAAAAAGAAAACAATGTTATTTTTAAAGCCCAAATGACAATGATTTAATCTATGTGAAGATGTTGCTTCACAACAAGCATTGGATTCATTTTAACCGAAAAATCAATGTGTGGTGACTACCCTAGGATTGCTTCATTTTATATTCCATGTCTATCCTAGGGTTGGTTCATTTTAAATTGTTGTGTCTACCCTAGGGTTGCTTCTTTTTAAGTGAGAAAAGGTCCTGTCTGTGGAAGGCATTAGACTCAGAACCTTGTTTAGTTACAACTAGCATGTGCTAAAATATCATACATATGCGCTAAAACATACCTCATAAGCACTGTAGAAAACCTTAAATGTGCTAAAAGAAATCCTAAATGCACTAATCTAAGAATGCAATTTTTTTTTAGACAATTTTAAATGAAGTGAACTAAATGGATGCGCTATTTTGTTTCCTAGATGTGCTAAAGAAATTGTCGGATGTGCTGAAATAGTTCCTGGATGCACCGAAAGACCTGCAGAAGCACTAATAGAGGCCCTAGATGCTCTAAGGAAGCCCACATATGCGCTGAATTTTTCTGGAAAGCCGAACTCCAAAACGTGAAACTCTGTAAAAAAAACTTGCAAGTAGATGTTAAAAACGGGTAAAATGCCCCACAATGGGCGCCAAAAATGTGTGATCGATTTTAAGTGTGCAATAAATGTAAATTAAAAACAAATCAAACACACCAATAAGACATTATATTGAAGAAAACTAATTACAAAACTAAAGCAAATCTCTTAATAACAACAGTTTCTTCAATGACGTCCTATTGTCCTCTATCTCCAATGTTTTTGTTGATTCTAGCTTGCTCTTAGATCGTGTGCTAGGCTCAACAAACAGTCTTCCTAGAGAATGAGTTTTGAAGATGAATGTATGCTATGCTAAGATATGATTAACATGCTTAAACTAAACATGATTGCTAAAAGGTAAGATTACGAAATTATGAATGCTAAAGCTGATAATGACAATGCTAAAATGCTAATCGCTTGAATGCAACTAATCTCTAATGCATGTCTCTAATGTGTGTGTGTAACCAATGCTTGGATTCACGAGGGTATTTATAGAGTTTTTGAAAGATTTTGATTGGCTGATGTGATCAACGGTTGAAATCAAGCTTGTCAAGATGACTGGTGAGAGATTTTGGAAGTTGAGAGAAAGATGGAAAGTTGAGAGAATAATGGAAGATGTTTCCTTCCAACAAAACCTTTCACTCAAAAATAGAGGCAACTTGCCATTTATCATCTTTAGTTATGAGTTGGTTTTGTAGTTGAAGATAAATCCCATAATTAAATAAATAATTTTTTTTAATTACATGTGGTAATGAATTTAGAAGTTTTCATAATTAAATAATTAATATTTAATTATGTGTGAGAGATGAAAATGGAAGGTAATTAAATATTAAAAATATTTAATTATGTGTGGAGTGAGAAAAGGTGTTAAATTAAATATTTGTAATATTTAATTTAACTGTGAGATGAAGAAGGTGTTTGGAGGAATATTCCATTATTTGAATTCAAATATTCAAATTTAGAATAATATGATAATTAATATAAATAAATTATAAAATTTATTTAATTTAATTAAGAGGAATATGGAAGGTGGTAATAATTAAATAAAGTTATTTATTTAATTAAGGTAGAAGAATTATAAAAGTGAAGGATATAAATAGATAATTAAATTTATTTATATGCAGATGACTTTAGAAGATTAATTAAATAATTCATATTTAATTAATTAACAAGCTTGATTAACAATGCCCATTATTAGATGTATACAAATAGTTGTAGAGGGAATCAATTTTCATTTGTAAAATGTATGTTTTTTTTAGTTCTCCCTCTACAAGCTGTAATATCTTTCCTGGAACACAATCCTATCCTCAAAGGAAGGTGTATGACAGTGAAAGATACAACCCTTTAGATTTTAGTAAAATCCAAGGTTACCCACATTTTGTCCCAAGAAGAATTAATGAATATTTGCCTAAGTTTAGAGATGATTTTGAAGAATCAACATGAAGACATGTATAGTGTTTCATTAATTTGATGAAAGATTTTCAGATTGAAGAAGAAAATGTTATCATGAAATTTTTTGTAAGAACTTTAGAAGGTATGGCTGAAGGTTGGTTCACTTGCTTACCAATGCATTCCATAGATTCATGGCATGAGCTTAGAATGCGTTTCCTTTATTATTTTGAAGAATAGTCAATAGTGAATGATGAATGCTTGTTTGAAGAAATAAATCTATAAAATCAAGAATAATTTGAAGAGAAAATTGCAAACAAGGTCGAGTCCATATCATATATTGATGCAGTGCATGATATATAAAGATTGGAGGATAAATCCATCTATGATTTTCATGATAGATTCATGAAATTTCTGCTTGCTATACCAAAATTAGACAGGCCTGATGAATCATTTTGAATTGATTTGTTTTGTGAAAGACTTGAGCTAGGTCTAAGTACCATGTCAGTTCACTTGAAGCCCCCTAGCCTTAAATGCATATATCAATGGCTTTCAATAATTGAGGAATTGATAGATAAATATTGAAGTAATCTCATAACTCAATTATGTGATGGTACTTTTTCAAGAATTAGTCCAATGGATGCAAATGGTATAGTAGAAGACAAGAATGATGCATTATTATGCGATGATGAAGTTGTTTTTAAACAAACTACAAAAGAAATATACACATATAAAGATTGCAGTCATGATGGTCATGAAGAGATAGATGAAATATCTGAAGTTTCCTCTATTTGTTTTGAAAATATAGAAATAAAGACTAGATTTTCTGTAGCAAATGAAGGCTGCAATGATGCAGATGATACTAAAAGTGTTTTCTCATCTATGGATTTTGAATATGCAGTTGAAGATTAGGTTGATTTTGGAGTTTCACATCTTCAAGATGAGAGCAATGGTGTTGTAGATGGAAGTTTGCAACCAGCTGAAAAGCATCCTTGTATGGGTGATGAAGAGGATTTCAACTCTACTTGCAACTCGAGTAACTGTGATTCATTTCAAGAGGAGGAGGTGGAATTAGTCTCCTTGAGTGAAAAGTATTCTAATAAAGATGATGACAATGTTTTTGAAGGTTCATAATGATAAGAAGATGGTGGATATGAATTAAATATCTTGTTTGAAGAAGACATGTGTAATAAATAGTATTATGATGCACTTGATTATACCAATCTTCTTAGCGTGTTTAGCATTGATGAAATCTTTCATGATGAGACAAAGATGCCTGCATATTTGAAGAATGCATTTGAGAGCATTGGTGTATCAACTGCAAATGACAGAGTATGCAAGGATTTTTAGTCAAAGCAAGCATGTGTGAGAAGTTACAATGAAGAAAAAAATGATGATTTTCACTTTGAAAATGAGGAGTGACACTACTAATTGTTGTAGCAGTATGAACAAAGATGAAGATATGCATGCAATAGATTCATTGGATGAATCGGTTCAAGTAGTTGATTATGAGGAGCATGCATATGTTGCTAATGATAAACAAGGAAATCCTATTTTGTTTGATGTTTCACCTTCTTCTATTCCTTTTTCTTCCTTTGAAGCCATCATTGAATGTTTGCATGAGGAAAGCATTCATGTAGATATACATGAAAGTGCAAATGTAGAGATAAACATTGGTACAACTAGTGATAATTTCTATGATGAATTTGCACATGAAGAACGTGATTATGTCTATCATATAGATGCATATAAGGACCTTTTTTTTGAGATCTACAACTCATAACGTCTCTCATGAGCAGTATGCTTCATATTTTCATGTTGGAGTAGGGTGATCCCACAAAGTTGGTTTACAATTTCTAGGAGATTCTGATTTTTGCTGAAATCACATATTTTTAGAAAATATAATGATTTAAGCCTTAAAAAGTTTTATTTAAAGCATTCCAATTGATGAGGGTTTGATAAAATTACCTTAGATCAAACCCCCTTAGATAGAACCTCGCTAGTTTTAAACCATACCTATAATGGAGTCTCCTTTACACCTATCAAAATGCTAATAAAAAACCACTTTTGATTTACCTTTTGGGGGATCAAATGAATTCATTTTAAATTTATTTTTTGTATGAATTTCTTATTATAAGCTTCCCAAAAAGTATAATTTTAAATAAATTTAATTTTATTATTATATTTATTTTTATTTCTTGTGAATGTAGGTTTTTCACTGAAAATCAAGTTTTTGTTCTGCACATGTGGAAAAATAGAAGATTATAATTTTTTTAAAAAAATATTAGTGCACCAAATATTGAAGTCCTTGATCCAACTAAAAAAAAATTGAATTTCGATACATACAAAAAAGTTATGTGTTATACGGTCGGCTATGTCTAAATTGTAATTGGTTTGACTTGAAACTTGATTAAAGAAAAAATATTCAATAAAAACTTATCTAACCAAGTGGAAGCACTAGATATCAGAGTTACAAATCTAAATTCAAAAGAATTAGAATTTTATCTTTCATGAAAAAAAAGTTGTGTTATACGGTGATCATCACTTTTTAAAAATGTTTTTTGTTTAAAAAAATTAGTTTTCAAGGGAGATGGAAAAAGAAGTGCAATCTAATTCCAAAATTTTTGAAAAAAATATATTTAGAATCTACAAACAAAAATGTCATGAAACTCTAGTTTGCATCATCTTCAAATTCCTCACGTTTTAGCCGGTATAGGTGCTCGAAAGTGAAGATTTAGTTAAAAAAAAATATTGCAGTGTCCAGTTTGGCCAAAAATTGTAAACCACTATTGTGGGATCACCCAACAACAAGAGATGATGTTGATTTTGATACACCTTACATTGGTGAAAGCGTTTTGAACACTCACTATGATGAATTTGTTGCAAATGAAGGTTCTCATGAACCTGTACTTGAAGCTTGAACCCTTAGTGATAACATATGGAGTGCTGATAATCTTGTCTTTGAACCTGGAATGGAAGACATTCTTTGTGTATGGGATGCTGACAATTCTTCTAAGTGCCACGATTTGAATGAAGATGAAGGCATTTTGGGTGTTGATAAATCTAATTTTCAGAACCTTGAGCCATGTAACAATGTGTTTGGGTTGTGTTGTTGGGATAAAGATAAACCTATATGTGATGCAATTCAGTTGAATATGTTACAAATGTGTGAGAATTTCATTCTCAATACACAAGATGATTGCACATTATTTTTCAAGCATGATATTTTCTCTGAGCATAATCATTATGAGGGGGTTGGTAAATGTGATAAGACCATGTTTCCATGTGGTTTTGATCACTATCTTCAAATGTTGCCACTTGATACAAAATCAGAGAATGAAGGAAGTGGCAGTGATGTGGCTTATGTGATTTGGTTTCCATGTGATAACAAAGTCGAACAGGAAGAAAATTTCCACTCATACAAAGGCAGCCTGACTCTTGTGTTTGCAGAGGTACAAGTTCTCATGTTGTTGTGGTTTGATAAAAGAAAGTACGAGTTGAGGGAGATCAACTCTTTTAATAGATTAGTGTTTGAAAAAGTTAAGAATTGATTTCCCCTTTTCATTTGGTGGCCTGGGGTCACCAAGTGAAGTTGAAAAAGAAGGTTGAATAAGGAGCAATTCGAGGGCACCTAATGGACTCAGCATTTGGTCTACTCCCCTGAGATCTGGAATCTTGCTATGCCCATAGGGGGAATACATCCCCAGTTAAAGCCATTGTTGGGATTGCCAAATTTTGCAAATTTGAAGTGCCCATTTCAAAAAATTTCCTATGCACTCTCAGAAGTGCACTTAAAAAATCTGCCTAAGTGACCCACTTTGGAAGGTCGTAATTTGGAGCCTATTTATTTTCATGCAAAACCTATTTGTGGACACACTCATGTGACATATGTGAACATGCATGTCAATTTTAAGCTTCCCACAAGTAGTTTTGATAGGGTTTTGAAAAGCGAAGCTAGAGGGTTTTGGTACTTTTTTGCTCTTTACAAACTTTTGGTTTTGCAAAGTAGCCTCCTATTCGGGCTTGCATTTCACAAATGGGTGATTTTCATGTAAACATGATTTTTTCTCTTCATTCTCCATACCAAAGTGTACTCCCCTATCTAATTTTAGAGCCTCAGGATCTAATTTGATATTTTTACCAAGCCAAAAGCAAATGCAATTTGTTTGGTTTTGCACCTGCATTTTTTGAAACTTTTCAAAGTGGTCAAGTTTGACCCTTAATATCTGGTGGTAAACATGGAATGAGGTAAATCCCTCTTTCACATGTGTTCAGTGTACCTAAATGAGCTTATGTTTCCATTGGAAGCCTCCCAAAAGTTGTTTTGATATTTTTTCAAAGTGTTGACTTTGAGAGCCCTGATTGGTTCTAAATAGGTAGAATTGTAGAAATGTCTTATTGGGAAAATTTGTTGATTAATATCTCTCACCTTGGGATCTATTTTTCTGAATCTTCTTTTGCACTCCATTCTTGGGTCAATTGTCTACTCGCTTGTTCAATTTCGCGTCTCCAAGATAAGTTCTGATGGGTTATTTAATTACTTTTTGATCGTGACATGGCCAAAAATGGTGTTCTAGAAAGTGTCAAATTTTGCAATTCTAATGACAACCAATTTCTTCTTTTGGTCTAAAACCTCTACAGCTCCATTTTCATTGAGAATGGAGGTCATTCGATACATTATTTTAATGTATTTTGAGTGTGGCGAACATGTCCCGGGGGCTAGTTTACAAAGGAGGTACCTAAATTTTAATGGCTGGAAAAAATTGGAGGAAATGGGTTTTCTCTAAATAATTGATTATGATCACACGCAGAAATTCACGGCTCCAAGTGCCATGGTTTACTCGTAGTGAATTTTCTTCAAATGGCCGACAAACGTAATTAGAAGTCACAATTTTTCTAAAGTTTCAAATGTTAATATTTAAAATATCTTGAATATATTAAATATTGTGCAATTATAAAGGGGGAAATTTAAAGTGCATTTCAAATGTTTTTGGACCAGAACAAGTTTAATTCTTAGCTTTGATTGGTCCAGACATGACTTTCACGGCTTTCACGGTTACCCATTCGCCTCAATTGAAATCACTGATGCAACGTTTCTAGCAAATAAATTTTGATATGAAGGGTTTATTTAATGTTTTCCTTGGTTCTAGAAAACTTTTTGGCTGCACGGCAACACTCCCATCGCCCGTCACGTGAAGGCCTCTATTTTTCAATCACCAACTCGTGATGAGCGATGGCGTAGGATTTCCATCACCCATCACTGGTTTGTCTTGCATTTTCCCTAGCAACATGCCATGAGCAATGGCTTTTCATTCCCATTGGGAAGCCATTCTTTCCTCCATTTCCCTAAGTAATGTGTGAAAGGTGATGCCAGGTAAAAGATTGCTGGGAAAAGCATGTGGTGGGCCCAATGAATTAATTGGAAGGTACGGGTAAATGTTTTTCTTGAGGAAAATTTCAATCTCTGAAATGCCAAGGGGAAATATTTTATTCAAAATATTTGAGATATTGTGTGCACGGAAAATGTTTTCTTTGGCTGCGGGTAAAAACAAGGTAAAAAGCTTTCACGAACATAGTGTATTTTCTTTGTTGGAGATGAGTATTGTAATGTGCAACACAGTAAAATGAAGGAGATGAGTAAAATATTTTCACCGGAAATATGAAATTATTTTCAGCTGCAAAGGACAAAGTATTTCATATCCGATGTTTTATTCTCATCGCCCATTGCCAGTTGCCCATTTCTTTTCCTCATATGACAAGCAATGCATAGGAGGTGATCGATGGCATTTGGTGGGCTTGAGAAAACTTTTAAGTGCAGTACAAAAGGGTATAAATGAATTTTCATTGGCTTGGTGGAAAATTTAAAATGCCAATATTATTAAAAGATGAATTTATGGTGGAAAGCATATTCAAAGGCCTCCACCGTGAAATGGATTTTTTTTAATGATGAAATAAAAGGGGTAAAGTGGAGGGCTGAGGAGTAATAACATTTTACAAGTGAAAATGAGCAAGTGCACAAGAAAATAAAAGGTAGGGTAAATATTTTTATAGGTGAAGGTTTGTTTTCCTCGAGGTAGATCAATTTGGTGGGAAATTTTTCTGTTTCAAATATAAACGCCTGGGGTAAGTGAATTGAAATTTATTCTGAATTGCAAAGAAAATGAAATGTAATTTTCCAATAGCTCGATGTTTGTTTTCTCCTTGTAATATAAAAGGAATTTAGGGCTATTTGGCAGGGGTCTTTTTTCAAATTCTAGATCTGGAAAATGCATAGTGAAAACATAGAAATATATTATGAGTCTGTAGCTTAGGCTTTGAGTTAGATGAGTAAATTTTGTCAATTATGTGGCTTCTGAGCATACTTGAATATAAATGTTGATCTCTCAAGTCTGTTGTCTCTCCATTTTGATATTGTGCATGAATTATTAATCAATTTGGATCAATGATCTATTTGTTAATTGTCTTAGTCTCTCACTCTGACATATGATTTAATTGTTGCTCTGATCTAATGGATGAGTTAAATGCTTTAGTTAAGTCATTGATTCATGCTTGTGGCATTTGAATTTGGTAAGTAGTCATAGGAGTTTGGGTGTTAATCTATAAATTGTAAGGAAATTCCAAAGATCATGGATGCTTAGGATTAAATCTTCCTTATAGTTCAGTTTGCTTTGTTTTGACTCCATGCCCTGAGATATGGCACTAATATTAAGTTGTTGAATGCATTTCCTATGCTTCTAGTCTTTAATTTGAGACAATTATTCATAAATACATTTTCAATCGACCTTTTGTTGTGGAATTTGAGAATTCTCATCTTGTAGTTGCTTAATCTTTGAAGGAATTGCCAACTTCTTTAAAGATTTCATATATTCAACAATAATTGAGAATGTATCTACTCTATATGCAATGTACATGGGGATCTTTTGAAGGAATATTGTGAGTGCATTGTAGGATCACCCTCTTGGGTTTTGCAGAGCCCAAAGTGTAGGAGGAAAGCTTAATTGCTTTCTCTCGTTCATTGGCCCAACCTCTTTAAGGTTGTTGACTATTGGAATTGGAAAATCCATAGGCTTCCCGGAAGATCTGGCTGGTATTTAAAAGATCCAACAAGTTCTTTTCTCCTCTAGGGAGTATGGTGCATGGGCACCCTTGGTTTCAGGTGCACTTTGAGTCATAGGTTGAAGTTTTGGTTTTTTTCATAAGAATGCTCGTTTCATGTTAATAAGGTCTTTTTAGGCCATTGTAAGTCCTTTGAAGTCATTGTTGGGTCTTTGGTTGCAAGGTGTGCACAAAATGTAAATGGTGTCAAAGCTGCGCAAAAGTTGTCAACCAACTTTTGCAACTTTTTGCAAAAAAGTGTAAATAGGGTGATTTGTTAAGCCACTAACCAAGAAGATGGTTAGAGATAATTGAAATATGGTTGCAAAACCTTAAATATGTTTTGTATCCTCGAATTGAGAGGTTGGTTGGAGATTTTGAAGAAGAATTCCTTTCTTGCACGTGAAAATTCTGAGTTTTCTTTCTTTTATGTAACTTTTATCACGTTGTATGGTCTGAGTCTTGTCAGAATAGATTGAAGGTTGTTTGCATCATGTAAAGAATTTTCATACAGTTCTTTTTCATAAAGAATTTTATTGTAATCTGCTCTAAACCCTACCTAAGGTTCAAGGAAGCACAAAAAATTATTTTGCTTGTGTTTCCTCCATGATCTAGCTATGGAACTTGGTAGTTAGGTATTTCTTGATGTCCTTCAATGTCTTGCAAGATTTTGAGTTTGGGTTTTGTACATGGGAGGAGAAATTAACGACAGATGCTGCAATTTTTTTCTGTTGACAAACTTGAACCCTCTTTGTGATTGTTTGTCAAAATTTTAAGGGTTGAATCATTGGATTAAGATTGATGAACATTGGAACAATTGGAAGAATGATGTTCTACACCCTGGAGAACTGGTGGACTACAATTTCCATTGTTGATTATTGTGTTCCCCTTATTTAAATGAGACAAAGCATTGTCCCATGGTGTGCTGCCATGTTTCAGTCTATTCCCATGCATTTCGAAGTTTCCAAAAACCTTTTGAAAGGTCTGTTGGATAATTAGTTTCATCATTACATGCTATCCACACTGTTGAGATGTTGTTCTACATCATTAAGAGGATTGCTACTCTTGAATATTAAAAGGTATG
This sequence comes from Sequoia sempervirens, assembly GCA_007258455.2. Taxonomy (NCBI): domain Eukaryota; kingdom Viridiplantae; phylum Streptophyta; class Pinopsida; order Cupressales; family Cupressaceae; genus Sequoia; species Sequoia sempervirens. The sequence continues at coordinate 278,570,759 of VDFB02281492.1, read as the reverse complement.
TCATGATTGTAGAAGTTTTCCCCTGTCATAGTTACTCATTGAACCTTAAGAAGATGAACCCATTGTTCTGAAATATGGTATCAATCATATAGCCTCTACCCTACTATGCATCATTTTGGTATCAGAGCCAAACCAAACCAAATCAGAAGAAGGATTGAATTGAAGTCAAGTTGCAATGCCTCCAAGGGTGAATATAGACAGGATAGTTAGAGAGGTGAGAGACTCTCTTGCACTAGATTTGAGGGCCATAAGAGAAATCCTTGATGCAAGACTTCTAACCGTTGAAACCAACCAAAGAAGATGAGTGGTTGTAGGGGACTTGAGTGACTAAGAAGATGATGATGAAGAAGTGACTGAAGAGACACCACAAGGAGAAGATGATGAGGAAAGAGATTTTTAGGAAAAGAGGTTGGAGAGGTTGCTAAAGGCAGTAAAGAATGATTGTTCCAATATCAAAATGTAACTCACTGTATGTAGGAATTCTGAATGGAGAAGAACTCCTAGATTGCATAGGAGAAGTTGACTAGTATTTTGAGTATGAAGAGATACCTGAGGGTGAAATTGGCAAGGACAAAACTAAAAGGGCATGCATCCCTATGGTGGAACTATGCACGAGAAGAGAGGAAGAAAAATGGCAAGGAAAATATTTCATCTTGGGATAGAAAGGTTGCAAAATTGAAGGGTAAGTTCTTACCTAGTGATTATTCCATTTAGTTGTATAGGAGGTTGCAAAATTTAAAGTAGAAGGACATGGATGTGAAAACATATACTGAAGAATTCTATAAACTAAGTATTAGATCAGGCCACATGGAAGAGGATGTGGACTAGGTTGCAAGGTACTTGAATGGGTTATAGTATACTATACATGATGAATTAAGTTTCACAATCCTAAGAATAGTGGAAGAAAATTGGCCATAAAGGCTGAAGATAAGTTGAGGAGAAGATAAGAAAAATAGAGTTGGGGTAGAGGAAGGATTTTTAGAGGAAGAGGTACATTTACTAGTTTAGGACAGTCACATGAGGGTGAAGGAGAGACAAGTAGAGTTCAAGAACAAAATTTTGATTCAAGGGGAAATTTTAGGGGAAGATTTGGGAGTAGAGAAGGATCAAGTGGATTCATTGGGAAATGTTATAAATTCAACAAATTTGCAGGCCACCAAGCATGGAAATGCACTAAAGAACAATCATCTACCTCTTTTGGGGGAAAAATGAGGAATAAAATTGTACAAGGTGAGGATGATGAAAGTGTTAATTCTCCATCATACAATGCTGATCTAGAAGTTGGGGAGTCCTTGCTGATGAGAATAACCTTGATCAAAGTTCCCATGGAGAAGGAGCCACCACAAACAAAGTCACTCTTCAGGACTACATGCAAATACCAAGGTAAATGTTGAAAAGTTGTTATTGATTCATGTAGTACTGATAATTTGGTTTTTGTTGAAATGCTAGAGAAGTTAAAGTTGCAAAGATTACCTCATGCCACTCCCTATAAGGTCTCTTGGCTTAAAAAAGGGAAACAAGTATTTGCAAATGAGAAAAGTTGGGTAGAATTTCACATAGGGGGTTATAAGGATAAGGTCTTGTGTGACATAATCCTAATGGATGTTTGCCATATGCTTCTTGGTAGGCCATGAAAATATGATAGACAAGCAGTTCATGATGGTAGGAAAAACACCTATGCCATAGAGAAGGATGGGGTTTCTTACACCTTAACACCTTTAAAATAAGAAAGTCAAGAATCAAAAGTGGGTTCTAGTGTCATGTTGGTAAGTGAGAAGGAGTTGTTACAAACCATAGAAAGGGAAGACAAAGGGTTTGCAAGTATAAACATACCCAAGACTGTTATGACAACAACTAGGGTTGATCAGTTACCATTGGAGGTTAAATATTTATTGTAGGAGCATGTCAATCTGATAAGAGATGAAATTACAAGGAAATGTACTAGTCCTCGTGTAGGGTTTCTAGAGTGGGAAGACCAACCTTTTAATTTGATTGAAGATACTTAGCATTTGAAGTTGGAATATGAGGATGCAACCCAAATTATCTTTGCATTGCTCAGGTAGTTTGGTGAAGGTAACCCACTACAAGATGAGGTTAGGGGGCCCAAATTATTTTTTCTATGTTTTAACGCCTAGATCTAGGATGCAAATGTAGCTTTTCAATGATTTGCAATGAATTTAAGTGCAAAAATGCAAGCTAAATGAGCTTTTCACTAATGCAAATTTTGAAACCCTAGAATGCAAATTAAATAATGCAAAACCCAATTCAATGCTAATGTAAATTAAAACTAGGATGTCAATGCACTCCAAGTCAGAAATATGGTGCTCTATAAGCAAGTTCACCAAAATTAAATGAAAAAAAATGGGATGGAAAGGTGTTTTATTTCACTTCTAGGGTTTTGAACCTAAAAGGAGAGAGACACTCCAATTTTTCAACCATTCACTCAAGAACAAACCCTTGAGATTTCGATGCAAAGGAGATTGAAATCTAACAAAGGGAAGGTTCTAGGGAAATGATAACAAAAAATGAGGGGTCACCACCAAGTGTAAACTTGGAAAAGAATAAATGTTGGGAAACACAATGTGATATGAAAACCGATGTTAAATGACTAAAAAATGCTCAAGAAATGCAAATGGTGTGCACTTGGAAAAATTAGATAGACTAGAAATAGCTATGAAATTATGGAAATCTGGTCTTTTTATCCTATTGGGACTCACTCACCAACTTGGGCGAATCAGTCCTAGATCTTGTTTTCTGCACGAGAGTCTATTTTGAGAAAGAGGGTAGATTGAGATCTGCAAATAGATTTGATAGACAGCTGCAATGGGACTCATATGCCACTCCTAGCAAATCAGTCTAGTTTCACTTTTGTAAAAGTTGAAGATTTTATTTTGTACCTTAACACCTGCCCTTTCCTTCTAATCCGAGTTTTGAGTTCAGATCTATGAAAAATACCTACAAAATAGAATTCAAACGGATTTTCTAATGGGGGGTTTTCCTTGGTAAAACCCCTAGTTTGGTAATTAAACCTTGGTAGAAATGAAGAAATGTGCATAAAAACCCTAGCCTTAAGTGTGTTAAAGACTAGGAAATCTAGGACATGATGCAATCCTATTCTAATGTGCAAGAATATGATGCAACAATGGAAATGTAAGGATGAATAGCTCACTTGTAATGATCTCCAATCACCCCAAGTGAACTCTAATGATTCTTATACCTTCCTTAGGATGAAATGCAGAGTAACAATGGAAGATGGAATCACTTAGGAAACAAGTCTTTAGGCTTGGCTTGATGGCTATTTGCATCTCCCTAACCTAGAATCCATCATGGTTCACTATAGGAATCCATGATCAACCCTTGGAAATGCTATATCTTGATGAAAAGTGAGCTTGAAGACTTGCAAAATACTCTAATGCTACTCCAATGCTTCAACTTTGCTTGGTTTTGGAATTAGAATGCTCTTGTGGAAGATTGCTTGAAGACTCTTAATGCTTGATGCTTGTTCAAAGTGCTTAGAAATATGCTTAGATTGTGAAAATGATTTAGGAGCTTTCTTTTATAGGCATTATCACCTAATTGACTATTATTTAGATCTCAAAGTCCAACATTTACCAAAAATATGAATTAAATTGATGAATTCCTGCTCAAATTTGAAAAAGACCCCAAATGGGACTCATTCACCACCCTTGACGAATGGGTCCCACCAAAGGGTACTGATTCGTCCAAGGTGGCGAATGAGTCCCACCTAAGGTTTTTGCGGTGGGTTTTCGATATTTTTCGGGTATTTGAATGACTTTGTGATTTATATGATTTTTGAGTAAAATGAGCCTCGAGATCCAAAATAATGGGTCTTAGGGGCCTATATATGATGATTTTAAAGGGGAATTAACGCAAGGGTGCCCAAATAGGTCTAAATTAAGTGTGAAATTTCCTATTTCTTCAAGAGTTCCAATTTTCTACACTACATTCTCCAATGAAGAAAGTAGACTTCACATCCATATGATAAACTTTAAAGTCTATATGTGCTGCAAAGGCCAAAAACATTTTGATTGCTTCCATTCTAGACACTATAGAAAATGTCTCCTCAAAGTCTATTCCTTCAACTTGTGCATAACTCTTACACACAAGTCTTACCTTGATTCTTACCACTTCTCCATTCTCATTCACCTTGTTTCTAAATGCTCACTTAGTTCCAATAATGTTTTTTGTTTTTCAGGTCTAGGAATCAATTCCCAAGTTTGATTCTTCTCAATTTTCATAAGTTCTTCTTCCATTTCTTTTATCCAATGTTCATCTTTGCATGCCTCACTTACTATGTTCAGTTCAATTTTAGAAAGTAAACACAAATTTACCTCCACTTCAATAGCTCTTCTTCTTGTCAACACACCTTTTTTTTTGTCTCCTATGATATGTTCTTCAAAATGATTTCTTTGTACATACTTAGGGGTATTAGGGGTCTTTTTTAGAGTTTCTTCCTCTTCATTTTGCACTTCCTTTTAAATTTTTCTTCTTCTTCTTCTTCTTCTTCTTCTTCTTCTTCTTCTTCTTCTCTGCAAGCAGGCTCATCCGACTCATCTTCATCAACCTTAACACTTGCACTTTCTAGAATCCTTCTTAGTATTTTATTGTAACGTGTGTAAGTTTTTCTTTTTCTAGAATATCCAAGGAAGACACCTTCATTAGACCTTGCATAAAACTTTCCCAAGCTTTTATCATCTCTTCTAATATAGAATTTTCTGCCAAACACTCCAAAGCACTTGACAATAGGAATCCTTTTGTACCACAACTCATAGGGGGTCTTTGTGTTGTCAGCTTTTGTTTGAACTCTATTAAGTATATAAATATAAGTATGAATTTCTTCTCTCTAGTAGACTTCTGGTAGGTTTTCTTCTCTCATCATAGTCCTTGTAGCTTCTTGAGCAGTCCAATTTTTGCTTTCAACTACTCCATTCTCTTGAGGAGTCCTAGGGGAAGACAAGCGCCTCTTTATGCCACGATTCTCACAAAATATGTTAAATTAATTGGAGGTGAATTATCCACCTCTGTCATACCTCAAACATTTGATCTTAAAATCCATTTAGTTTTCAACCATAGCTTTAAATGCTTTAAATATATCTAGGGCTTTATATTTTTCTCTAAGAAAAGTAACCTATGTCATTCTAGAGTAATCATCAATAAAAATAATGAAATACTTGTCACCTTGAAGACTTCTCACTCTTTTTAGACTAGAAAGGTCTGTGTGTAGCAGCTCCAACAATCTAGTAGAATATTGTTCTTTTCCCTTGAATCTACTTCTAATTTGTTTTCCAAATTGACATTATTTTCAAATAGTATTGATAGGATATGTAATCCTTGGTAGATCTCTCACTCCTTGAACTAAACTAATTCTAACCAGGTTATCAAAGTTGATGTGACATATCCTATGCCATAACCAACTATCATTTATTTGAGTCATAAAATAGTGACCATCAACACCCTTGAGTTGATAGATATTTCCATATGTCCTCTTTCTAGCAACAATATTGTTCCAGACCATTTTTTGATCTCACATCCAATTTTCCCAGCAATCAGGAGGTTATGTCTTAAACCTTTAACATCATAAACATCTTCAATATTATGCTTTCCATCAAAGTTGATTAAACTTATAGACACCTAAATTTGGACACTTAATTTATCCAAATTTGTCCCTTTTCATCTTAACATCCCCTCATTCACAATAATTAAGTAATATCACTATTATTTAATTAAAACCTCTAAAGTTCTTGTAATCCCTAAGGTATCTAGTTAAATAATTAAATACCTTCCTCCTTTTCATCAAATGAATTAAATAAATATGACATTTATGTAATTCCTCATATGTCACATCCCTTTTTTAACCCTAATTATTCTCCTAATCTCATCGTTAGGGATGTGCACATGCCTAATCCTTGATTAGGATGTGTCACATCCTCCAACTTTTGCAAGTTGGCCTCTAATCTCTCAGCCACCTAACCCTCCTCTAATCATTCATTAACTAGCCTAATCAAACTCTCAAGGAATTTTTAATTCCTTTTATCCTTCCAAGGAATATTAAATTCCTTTTTCTCTTCCCCATGTGATCTTTGACTTGTCACATCAAGCCACATGTGAACTCTTCCTAATCTCCCACTTGCCTCTAATATGTCATTAATTTGTCTAATTAGGTACTTGCACAACCTTAATCACTTAATTAGATCAACGTAATCCCCATGTCATTTATGGAATGTGTCCTAAGTCAACCCTATTAAAGGCTTTCTCCTTTTGGAGAAGACACTCCATTCCCCATGTGAATTTTTAATTCACATTTAAACCCCCAATGCATTTCAAATAATTTTAAATTCTTTCTCTCATCCCCATGAGGATATTTGAGGAATTCTTAATTCCTCACATGTCCTCTCACCCACATGGGGACAAAGACCTCCTTTATGAGGAGATCTTGTCCAAATCCCAAGGTACTATGTAGTACCTCCATGTCATGTACTCTCCTTCCAAATCATTTACACATCATCTTTCTCAAGCCACTTCACATGCCACATGTCAAGATGTGAGGGCTTGTGAGTTTTCAACTCACCATAGCCCTAAATCTTGGCCATATTGGTTCAATCTCAACTATCCATTTCCCTAGAGAATTTAAAATTCTCTATAAATACCCCCTCTTTTTTCTCTCATTTTGGGAGAGATAATTGTGCTAGCCAAACTCTTGCAAATTTTTTATTTTAGCCATACTTAGCCAAAATAGTTACATCTTGCATCCACTTTCACTCATTTTCCATCCATATTATAATCCACACTTGCATCTTTTGTCATCCAAGGAGCATACACTACATCAAAGATTGAAGGGCCAACCAAAGGACAACTCAACAAGGTAAAATGTTCCATTTTGTTTTGTTAAATTAATCATTTGTTGAATCTTGAGGTCTAGGATGTTTATATTTGTTATTGGCACTCTTGTGTTTATTGTTCATTTTCTAACACACGTATTTTCACCCGTTCACATTTCTAGCACACTCGGTGGGACCCATAAACGGGTTTGTATCTTTCAGGTTTGTTATTTTTTCACTTTTTGCAGGTGTAGGTTGTGGAGGGGCGGACCCGAACTATAGAGGGGCAGACCCAACCATCCAGGGGTGAACCTAACCTCGAGGGGTGGACCTGACCTGAAAGGCAGGCAGACCTAACCTCCAGGGGTGGACTCGACCTTGCTCAGAGGTGGACCTACCCTCCACAGACTCCAAAAACTATTTTTTTGTAGATTTTTCATAGAGGGGCGGACTTGACCTCTAGAAAGGTAGACCTAACTTGACAGATAGGTGGACCTGCCCTCCAGATAGGCGAACCTGACTTGGGAAGCTATTTTTAGAAGGCAAAATTTTAGTTTTTAGCACTTTTGTTGGCTGTTTTAAGTGTTTCTAATCCCCTAACATGTCTTGTTTGATTCTGTGCAAGCATCTGATCGACATTTGGCAAGGAACAAGAACAAGATTCACTAACAATTTTCCTTGCCGGGTTAGTCATTTATCAACTACTACTTATTGTTTTGTATAACTTAGGCACATAGTTTAACTAGGGGTGTCAATTAATCTTGTTTGTTGTGCTTGTTGGTAAGCTATTTGACAATCCTGGGTGATGAAAAATCATAGCTTGCCAAGTATTTGTGTCTCCCTTTTCTCTTTTATTAGGGGACCTACTTGGGGATTTCATCACCCCAAGGGACGATCCCAACCACACATACCAACGGGGTATATAAAGGGGGGAGAGTGAAAGATGTACCTCAATCCAACAACGTTGTAATTGGAAAAGCATCAGGATGATGTGAAGAGTTGGTCTGAGCCTCTAGTATCTCGCTAAGGTTCCCAACTCACGATTGTAACAGGTTGGTGTTCATGGTTTAGGCCTCACGTACCGGGTGTATATCGAGGAATCCTTAGCAACCATGTTCATCCTAGAATAGAAGACTTTGTCAGCCATACCCCTTTCTACTAGTCTTAGGATTGTGCTATCTGAATTGTCTTCTTTGTGCAAAACTAGTAATTTTCTATTCAGTCGTATCCTTTTGATCAATGTTTGTTGTGTTTTGGGTCCTTTTCCTTAGTCATCTTTTCAAAACTCAAGTTTAAACCTATCTAGGGGTGGACCTGCACTTCAGGGGCGGACCTAACCCATCCAGGGGTGGATTTGACCTTTGAACCAACCCTTTTAAGCCTGTTTTAACCGATTTTGACCAACTTTTGTCTGATAGTCGAACCTGCCCTCCTGACAGGTGGACCTAACCCATCCAGGGGTGGACTTTACCTTTGAACCAACCTTTTTCAACCTGTTTTAGCCAAATTTGACCAGATTTTGTCCCATAGGCGGACCTGCCCTCTAGACAGGCGAACCTACTCTCCACAGGCGGACCCGCCCTCCAGACAGGTAGACCTGCCCTCCACAGGTAGACCTGACCCATCCCAGGGGTGGACATGACCCTTGACTGGTTAGTTTTATCATATGTTTCATCATTCTAGACACCTATTTCATCGTTTCATGTGCTCGTTTCATAATTCTGATCACTTGTTTCCCCGTTCCGAGTAAACGTTCACCCATTTCAAACCTCCGTTCATCATCTTGAACTCTCGTTCTATCATTTCTATCATTAGTTTACTCATTCCAAGTAAACATTCATCCATTTCAAACCTTCGTCTATCATCTTGAACTCTTGTTCTTCCATTCTGATCATTTGTTTACTCATTCTGAGTGAACGTTCATTTATTTCACACCTCCTTTCATCATCTTGAACTCTCGCTCTATTGTTCTGATCATTTGTTTACTCGTTTTGAGTGAACGTTCATTTATTTCACACCTCCTTTCATCATCTCAAACTCTCGTTCTGTCATTCCGATTATTCGTTTACTCATTCCGAGTAAACGTTCATTTATTACACACCTCCTTTCATCATCTTGAACTCTCATTCTATCATTTCGATCATTCGTTTACTTGTTCTGAGTGAACGCTCATCTATTTCACACCTCCTTTCATCATCTTGAACTCTTGTTCTGTCATTCTGATCATTCATTTACTCGTTCCAAGTAAACGATCATCTATTTCACACCTCCTTTCATCATCTCAAACTCTCGTTCTATCGTTCTGATCATTCGTTTACTCATTCTGAGTAAACATTCATCCATTTCAAACCTTCGTTCATCATCTTGAACTCTCGTTCTTCCATTTCGATCATTCATTTACTCATTCTGAGTGAACGTTCATCTATTTCACATCCTATTTCATCATTCCAAACTCTCGTCTTGCCATTCTGATCATTCATTTACTCGTTCTGAGTAAATGTTCATCCATTTTGAACCTCCTATCATTTTGAACTCTCATTCACCCATTTCGATCAATCATTCACTCATTTTGAGTAATCTTTCATTCATTTTGAACCTTCTTCTCATTCTAAGAATCATTCATTCATTCTTAGTAGTCGTTTACTTGTTTCAAGTAGTCGTTCATCCCTCTCGATCACCCATTTACTCGTTCTGAGTAATCTTTCATCTATTCTAAACCCCTATCTCCTCGTTCTGAGAGTCGTTTGTCCATTTCGAGTCATCGTTTACTCGTTTTGAGTAAACATCCATCCATTGCGAACCTCCCTCTCATCATTTCGAGAGTTGTTCACTTGTTTTGAGTCATTGTTTTCTCATTCCAAGTAAACATTCATCCATTCTAAACCTCTATCTCCTCATTCCGAGAGTTCTTCGTCCATTCTGAGTCACCGTTTACTCGTTCTGATTAGTCATTCATCCATTTTGAGCACTCGTTCACTCATTCCGAGTACTCATTCTTCTATTTCAAATCTTCCTCCCCTCATTTCGAAAGTCATTCATCTACTTCGAGTAGTTGTCCATCCATTATGAGCATCCATCTCCTCGTTTCATGCACCCGAACAACTTTTTTTTGACTGTTTTCATCTAGGGGCGGACCTTCCCTCCCAGGGGTAGACTTGCCCCCTGTACAGGTGGACCTGCCTAGCTAGGGGCGGACTTTCCCCCTTGTACAGGCAGACCTGCCCTCCTAGGGGCGGACCTGCCCCCTTGTATAGGCGGACCTAGCCCTTGGACAGGTGGAACTTCCCTATAGGTGGACCTACCCCCTTGGACAAGTGAACTTGACCTCATCTAGGGGCAAACCTGCCCTTCAAACAACATTTTCCACCCTCCGTTCAGTCGTTTCGAGCACTCATTTGCCTGCCATCAACACTTTTCTGAAAGTCATCATTTCATCATAAAAATCACATAAGTGCTACTTAGAACATCATTAGAGTCCATATCCATCATCAAATCATCCATCCCAATCACCTAGACTTTGTTTCGAGAGTTTTATTTTTTATGCCAAAACTTCTAAAGGCCATAACTTTTGACTCAAGTGTCCGTTTGAGCTGAAATTTTACGGGTGGTTGCATTATGAGGTGGCATGTGGATTCACAACCGACTTGTGCCACATTTTCAGGGCCTCAAACTTTCATCTTGACCCTCAAAATCATAATTTTGTGTTTTTTTTTAATTTTTAAAAAATCTTTTTCGTTAATAACTCAGAATGCATGTCTCAGATTTGGGATGTTAGTTGACAATTCATCCTATCTTAGTTTTGGGTATTTTTTGGAAAAAAATTGGACTCTCAAAAATATGTCCATGATGTTTCCTAAAATGGAAAAATTTGATAATTTTTGAAAATTGCCAAATATGGAAAAATCTGATTATTAGCACCTTACGTCCTTTAAACCCCAAAAATTGGTGTAGAATCAATCCCATCACATCCTCCAATCACTCTAATCTAGGATTCAATCCAATCCTAATTTAATCTTTAATCTAATCCCAATCTGAGCTTTATTCCATCTACAGTCAAGATCTTTGGATATCGAAACAAATATTAGGATCCCTCTCTCCATCTTTAATTTCATCATATTCATTCTTTCATCCATTCTGAGAGTTATTCTCCCAATCTGAGCATTCGTTCATTCATTCTGATCAATCGTTTGCTCATTTCAATCTTTCATCCATCCATTCTGAACATTTGTTCGCTTTTTTTCAATCATTTGTTTACTCATTCTGTGTAAATATTCATCTATTTCAAACCTTTGTCTATCACCTCAAACTCTCATTTATCCATTTTGATCATCCGTTTACTCATTCTGAGTAAAAATTGATCCATTTCACACCTCCTTCAATCATTTCGAACTCGCATTCAACAGTCCTGATCAATAATTTACTCGTTCCAAGTAATCTTTCATCTATTCCAAACCTTAATCTTCTCATTCTGAGAATCATTCATCCGTTGTGAGCAGTCATTTACTCGTTCCAAGTAGTTTTTCATCCATTCCAGTCAATCGTTTACTCATTTTGAGTATTCGTTCATCCATTTTTATCAGCCATTTCTCCAATCAAATCATCATTTTCCCCATCCAAATCCTCTGAACTTCATTTTAGGTTATTATCCAAATTGACCTAAGTGTTTGATCTGATCGTCATCATCAACATCCGCTTAGGATTTTCATCCATCCTAAGTTAATCGTTATTGTCGGACCAATCAATCCATTTCCAATCTCAAAGTGGATTCGGTGCCACAATCATCCTTTTATCCATTAATCCGATCAATCAACATCCTAAGTCACCTAGGGTAATCTCTGAATGGGTTAAAGTCCCTTTTGTCATCCTATTTGATCCATCAGTTGATCTTATCAATCATCGACCGATCTTATCCAATCCAATCCAATCGCATCCTTATCTAATCACCTTCAACCCAATCAATCTACTTCCATCTTGAAGCAGATTTAGTGTCAAAGTCATTCTTTGGTAATCAAATCCGATCATCATAATCAATCCCATCACATCATCCAATCATCCTAATATGAGCTTTTATCCAATCCTGATCTGAGCTTGACCTAAATCCTGATTTGAGCTTTAGTCCATTCCCATCCAAAATATTTGATCCATTCTCTTTATCCTTTTATCATCATGAATCATTATCCTCCATCAATAGTAGTTAAGGGAAATGCTAATTATGTCAACGATGATAACGAAAGTCTTGTTGATCAAGAGGTATACAACATGGATCCCCTTGACACTGTCATTGCTAGTAAGATTTCTCCGCCCACTTTCCAAAATCCAATCACCCCTTCGAGTTATCTCATTATGTCTTCATCTATGCCTAATCACTCTCCTTATGCTACCTTTGACAAGGGATATCCATCATATCCTACATCTATATCATCCTCTTATCCTAGTCTGCCATCACAATACCCCTATCCTAATCCCTTGTCCACATCCTCCTATCTCAATCCTTCATCTACATATACCCACTACCCTAATCTTCCATACCAATCTTCTCACACTAATCCTATGTTCACACCTTCCTATCCTAATCCAACATCCACACCAACCTATCCTAATCTAACATCCACATCTTCTTATCCTAATCTGACATCCACATTTCCCTATCTCAATCTGCCACCTCAATCTTCCCATCCTAATCTACCATCCCAATACCCTTACTACAATCCACCACCTGCATCCTCATGTCCTAATTCACCATTCAAATACCCCTATCTTCACCCTTCATCTAATCTTAATCCCCCATATATTCCCAGTCCTACATCCAATCCCATTCCCCCATCTAATCCTAGTCCACCAATCCATAATCCTTCATCCACTCCTACCACGTCATCTAACCCTAGAGTATTCAAGTTTCTCACTCCAGAAGTTCTCCAAGGACTTATAACAAAGAAGACATTTCCCACTCCACACCTTGATGTTGTGGAATCGTGCCATCCCAACCCATCATCCACAATCATTAGTGACGAGACCCTTCTCCACCCAACACCTATCATTGATGATACCACCTCTAGCACCACTCAAACCATTGAAGCCATCACATCCTCTGAATCCACTAAGCCCCCATCCCATACCATCACATCTACCGAATCCATTGAATACCCACCTCCTACTTCGATTGTTGTCGAACCCATCGACGACACCCAAATTCAATCCACTAAAATCCATTCCCATGAATTTTTTGAATCCTCTATCCCTCCATCTTCCCCACTTAATGATTCCCACCAAGACTCCATTATCATGCCTCCCACACACGATGAGTCATGCCAAGAGCCTGATCCAAAGCATGCCAACATATCCTCTTCTCCAGATCAAGATCCTACCATCCCATTTAGTCTACCTCAAGATCACAGTCCCCCATCCATTCCATTCCATGATCCCCTTGTCATTCAAGATTCCACCGCTCCATCTCCATCTCCATCACATGAGCCCACTACCACAAATCTAGATCCTATCATATCCCCTACTCCCTCTCATGATCCCCCATCATCGCCTAAAACTGCTATCCCCACACCGCTTGCATATCCCCTTGGTACTCTCACATTCTTCCATGGTGGTCTCCTCGTAGAAGAAAAACACAACGTATATACCACCCATCATCCTCCACCTAATAATGGACTGGCATCATTCTTTCAGAATAACACAAATCCTATCATGGATCACATGCTCAAGAAAATGAACTATCAAGGAAAAGGTCTAGGCCTTCATGAGCAAGGTATTTTAGAGCCCATCCAAGTCAAAGAACAAATCTGCATGCAAGGTCTTGGACCTATTTCCCAAGACTCACAATCTAAAGATGTTGGTACAACCTCTAGATGTCCTCAACAAGCCTCTTCCAAAATAAATATAGGCTCTTCCCATCGCTCCGCCAGATCATATGTTTCCATGCTTCCTCCTCCATCGTATCACCTCAAAACAACCGTCCATATTCCTCCTTCATCTGCTCCATCCATTTTGGGTCCTTACATCCCTCCATCCACCATCTCCCATCCTTCATCTACTCCATCCATCTTGGGTCCTTATGTCCCTCCACCCACTATGTCTATTTTGAACCCTTATATCCCAAAATCACCTCCTCCATCTTGTCCTATTCATCCTTTCATCCATTCATCACCTATCCATGTCATCCATCATAAACATCCCACTCACATATCCCATAATCAGGATAAAAAAAGGCACATACCTAATCATCCTCCATCTACACATAATCCCCATACTCCTACCTCCATCACTCTGCGTCATCCATCTCCTCACACCCATCCCATTGCTACTAAAAGCACTTTGGATGCCAAATTAAAAATGTATCAATCTAAAAATCCACATGAATCTAAAGCTTCCCATGTCCCCTCTAAAAGTCATGGTAAAGAAAAGGTAAATAAAATCCAAAATCAAAATCAAACCCATCGGCCACAAAGGCCCACTAAAGCAAAAATCAAAACCATGTCCAGATCCCAAAGAAAAAAGATGCAATGCATTCAAATGAAAAATATGTAACAACATCCAAAATTGCTCATTCACCCTCTCCTAAATCTATTTTGGGTCCCTATGTTCCAAAATTCACTATTCCATCTCCTCCATTATCCCCACATTCTCCATCCATTAATCCTCTTATCTTTTCACATCCACCACCACATGTGCCAATGTTGGTCCTGAACACATCTCCCCATCACACATCCACCCCATCATTCTATCCATACCATTTCTAGCATCCCACCCATTACCCCACATATCTCCCCCATCAAATCCCTCTAATTCATCATCTTGCATAATCCATTTATCCTAATAAGATTGTACCAATGTCCAATGGTCACTTCGAATATGGGCTCTTAATACCTCATATAGAACTTGATGCTTGATTTCTTCATCCATCTCCTTATCGTATGTCTTCTAAATCCACTTATTTTCCTCCCTATCCTTATCCATCTCCTTTTGCATGCCATCCAAAAAAGTCAAAAAATCCAAAAAAGTCAAAAAATCCAAAAAAATCAAAAAAAAAAAAGAAAAAAAATAAAATAAAAATAAAAATAGTAAAGAGAAATAATCCGTCCAATGGTGAAAACTTGGAAAACAAGCACCTTGGATAAGTACCATGATGAAAACCTGGCAAACAGGTGTCATGTGTAAATCCCCATCTGCACTTGGAGGCAACTTCCTAATATGCATTCCCTCCATCTGGTATGCTTCCTGCTATGCTTCCAGCTATGCACCCATCTTCTTTCTATACATCCTTTTCATTCATCCCCTCCATCCTACCTATCTTACACATCTTTCTTGGCATATCTCATTTATCCCAATCCTCCCATCCTCCTTGTGATCTTGATAACGATAGGGGTAGACATATAAAAATTCTTTGGACACCTCTTAGCATACATTCCCCTCATCTGCACACTATCCTAATCCTCATTTGCACTCGTCTACCTTCCTTATCCACCCATCATGCTACCTTCAATCTCCCTTCCTTATCCATGCATCCTATCTTCATCCATCTCACTCCTTTATTTGCCTATCCTTCTCTATTGCATCCTTCATGCCTCCTCATAGATGGCATATCTAGAGTGGAGGCATCTATCTTCCTTTGTGATATATTCCTTGGAGACATCATTCATTCCATCAAAGCAATCCCTTCCATTTCCCTATCCTCATCTCCTTGTCATTATATCCATCTCCCCATCCTTATCTTTTATCCCTCCAAACAATCCTTATATCCATCTCCCCATCCTTATCTTCCTATCCTTCCATCATAGCATCCCTTTTCATCTATCCATCTGGTAACCTTTTCCTCATTCAAATCCTTATCTTCCTATCCATCAATCCAACAAATCCTTTTCATCTCCCAATCATCATCTCCTTCTCCTCATCCCATCTTATAATCCCTTTTCATTGGTATCTAGCTATAGGCTACTCCCCATGCAATCCAATGTCATCTACCTTATCGCCATCACTTCTGCTTCTTTTTCACATCTTTTCAATCTCCTATCCTTTCTCATCATTCATCTATCCATCTTGTCGTACTCCCACTTCATCTTCACTGATTTGGATAACTATCCCATCCCTGAGCTTTGTGTAGTCACCATCCTCTGATCCAATCTAGTAGGTCTATCCAGTCCCATCGTGTCAATCCAATCATTTTATCCCCTTATCTAGGGTTATCTCATCATCCTTTATCCATTGTCTATCATTGGTCTTTTGTCAAACTACGTTGCCCCTGCACTTTCACGTAGGCAAGGTTGATCATTTGATCTACCCTTGGGGGCTTTGTCCATTTTCTTTTTTATCGTCTATCATCGTTCTTCATCGTCCTCTGTCTCCTTTTGTCCATCCTATCTTTATCATCCATCAAAGTCTCAATCATGGTCAGTCCTTAGCATTTTATCGAACTACGAGGGCTCTGCGCTTTCATGTAGGCAAGACTAATCTTGGATCGACCCTCGAGCCTCTAGGTTGCTAGGATTTGTTAGTCTCCTATCTTGTGTCATGTCTCTTGTGTTGTGTCATCAAGCTATGCACTTATCTAGCTAGTTCTTAACAAACAAGATCCACTTGTATCATCAGATCCAATTGGTTCTGAATATCCTACGTCATATTGGTCTTTCAGTTTAGTATCCATCATCAGTCTCAACAGGATGCATCCTTCCTAATAGACATCATCAATTCCATCCAACCCCTTGATCCTATGGCAAAGAACGTTTGAAATTGATTGCGATCTTTTGATGCTTTTGGCTTTTGTTTATTGTTTGAGCTCCCTATCATCACTTGTCATGGTCGCCTTGATCCATCATATCATGGTGTGATTTGACTAGTCAACATAGGGGCGTATCTTGATCTTTTCTTTGTTGCTTTCTTCTTGGTTGTCCCACGTAGTACCCACCAAGATCCCTGAGGTCTTGTGTTACACTGGGGCATCCTTGTGTGCTTGTGGTTATTCCAATACCTGGTCCGACCAAAGTCATCGTGACTTTGGGGTGTTGGGATAGCCTTCTTGTTTGATGCGTTTGTTTCATGCATTAGAAAATAATTTTCCTTGGTCCCTTATACCTTGGTGTATTGTGTCTTTTGCTATAGAAAAAATCAGTGCTCCTAACGATGGAAAATTGCATTGTATTTCATCTCCATCCTCTCATCTATTAAAATCCCCCCCATCCATTCATCCTTCATCACTCTCCCCTCCCAATCTCCTCCTGCCTTTTCATCCTTTCTTACCCATCACTTTGCATCATCTTCCTCATATACCCTTTGCATCATCTTCCTAAAATACCCCTTGCATCATCTCCTCCATTTCAAGAGCACACCCGTGTTCTCTTGAACCCACATGTCCTCTCGAGGGGGCATCCTTCATCCCTAATTTTCATCATTTTTTTCCTTTCTTAGTCACTCCTTTGAATGATTGGGGCATCTTTTCCAATCTAACAATCTTCTTGTAGGTTCTTTGTTTTAATATTCTTTGAAATTATGCTACTTCGTAACACCATCTCAAAGAGGGAAAAAATGTAGACACTTAAATTTGGACACTTAATTTATCCAAATTTGTCCCTTTTCATCTAAACATCCCCTCATCCGCAATAATTAAGTACTATCACTATTATTTAATTAATACCTCTAAAGTTCTTCTAATCCCTAAGGTATCTAGTTAAATAATTAAATACCTTCCTCCTTTTCATCAAATGAATTAAATAAATATGACATTTATGTAATTCCTCATATGTCACATCCCTTTCTTAACCCTAATTATTCTCCTAATCTCATCATTAGGGATGTGCACATGCCTAATCCTTGATTAGGATGTGTCACATCCTCCAACTTTTGTAAGTTGCCCTCTAATCTCTCTTAGCCACCTAACCCTCCTATAATCATTTATTAACTAGCCTAATCAACCTTTCAAGGAATTTTTAATTCTTTTTATCCTTCCAAGGAATATTAAATTCCTTTTTCTCTTCCCCATCATGTGATATTTGACTTGTCACATCAAGCCACATGTGAAATCTTCCTAATCTCCCAATTGCCTTTAATATGTCATTAATTTTTCTAATCAAGTACTTGCACAACCTTAATCACTTAATTAGGTCAACCTAATCCCCATGTCATTTATGGAATGTGTCCTAAGTCAACCCTATTAAAGACTTTCTCCTTTTGGAGAAGGCACTCCATTCCCCATGTGAATTTTTAATTCACATTTAATCCCCCAATGCAATTCAAATAATTTTAAATTCTTTCTCTCATCCCCATGAGGATATTTGAGGAATTTTTAATTCCTCACATGTCCTCTCACCCACATGGGGACAAGGACCTCCTTTATGAGGAGATTTTGTCCAAATCCCAAGGTACTATGTAGTACCTCCATGTCATGTACTCTCCTTCCAACTCATTTACACATCATCTTTCTCAAGCCACTTCACATGCCACATGTCAAGATGTGAGGGCTTGTGAGTTTTCAACTCACCATAGCCCTACATCTTGGCCATGTTGGTTTAATGTCAACCATCCATTTCCCTAGAGAATTCAAAATTCTCTATAAATACCCTCTCTTTTTTCTCTCATTTTGGGAGAGATAATTGTGCTAACCAAACTCTTGCAAATTTTTCATTTGAGCCATACTTAGCCAAAATACTTACATCTTGCATCCACTTTCACCCACTTTCCATCCATATTATAATCCACACTTGCATCTTTTTCCATCCAAGGAGCATACACTACATCAAATATTGAAGGGACAACCAAAGGACAACTCAACAAGGTAAAATGTTCCATTTTGTTTTGTTAAGTTAATCATTTTCCCAATCTTGAGGTGTAGGGTGTTTATATTTGTTGTTTGCACTCTTTTGTTTGCTACTCATTTTCTAACATGTATTTTCACTTGTTCACAGAACCTATTACAAAATTCTTAGCACTTGAATCATATCCAAATTTAAAAAGTCCTCCATCATATTTTTCAATCTTAAAAAACTTACTCTTTTCTGCAATCATATGATTTGAGCAACCATTTTCAATAACCCAATAGTTCTTGTCATGTCTAACATGAAAAGTAGATACCAAGGTACCTTCAATTTTATCATTTTTCTCTAGAAACTTTCCTTCATACAACTCTCAAAGTTAGTAGAATTAGATTCATGTTTTAAAGCCAAGAATAAGTATTCATTATCATCAACATTTGCATAATCAGATTCATCATAAAAAATACTAGCATCTTCTCTAACATAGTATCTTTTCTTGATCATCTTTCCTTTGTTTCCCTTTTTCTTATTATTCATTGATTTTTTGGACATCTTGAAGCATAGTGACCTATATTTCCACAACTAAAGCATTTGAAGGGTAATTTACCTTTGTACTTACCGGTTCCCTTTTTCATCCTTCTTACAAAGTTAGTTTCCAAATCATCAAGATCATCTTCTCTAAATCTTCAACCTTTTCTGATTTTCTGGTCTTGAAAGTAGTCTCCATTTTTAAACCATTTTTCAAACCAATTTCTCTCATTTCCAATGTAGTTAGTGTTCCATACAACTGATCTCTAGTGTATGTATTAAAACCAACAACTTCCTCAATAGAAGAAAAAATTTCACTATAATAATCAGGAAGAGTTCTGAGAATTTTCTTTACCACTTTAGGTTCTTTGACTTGTGGACCAAGATCTCTCATAGTACTTACCAGCTCATTAACCCTCTGCATATAAATTATGATTGTTTCATCATCAAACATCCACAAAGTCTAAAATTGTTCCTTCAAATTCTGTAACTTAACTTGTTTGACCTTATCATCTCCTTCATAGATACTTTCTAGTTTATCCCAAACCTCTTTAGTAGTTTTTAGATCCATAACTTTCACTAATTCAGTATGTGCAAGACTAGTGAAAAGAACAAACCTTGCCTTCCCATATGTTTCATAAGCCTTGATTTCATCATTCATGTGTATACCATTTGTAGGTATGGTGTATCTAGTCTTTATTGCGTTTGCTACTTCATATCAGAGATAAATTAAATAGCCTTCCATCTCCACCTTCTAGAATGCATAGTTTGTACCATCAAAGATAAGGATCTCCTTCTTGTTCACCATTCAGATCTACCTCAAGCAGGTAAAATTTCTCTCCAAGGAACCTTGCTTTGATACCAATTGTTGAATGAACAAGACAAATAAGAGGGGGGGTGAATCAATTGTACCAAATTAAAACATCAAAACCCTCAACGATAATTAGATCCACATGCATTCATTAAACCCTTAATATATTATAATGCTTAAACATGAAAAGAAGATAACAAAAACTGAAATAACCAAAACCATACACAAGAGAACACCAAATTTACATGGAAAACCCTATGAGGGAAAAACTATGGTGAGGATTAGCTCACAATATAAGTAATTGCAAAACTGGTACAAGGAGTCTCACTGCCAGAATATGACACACTGTCCAGAAAGGCTCACAACCTAGGCTCACTGTCGAAATATAAAGAAGAAAGAAGATAGAAAGTTACACAAAGAACATTATCTCAATGCAATAGAGAATCCACCACAACAACTCGAACACACACTAGCTCAGTCTTCAAGAGATCAAGATACCTCAGCTAACTACATTCAACAATCTTGCATTAAATCTCACACTACAATTCACACTTCTACACTTAATTTGGTATCACAAAACTTGACTCTATTCCACACCCTTCCTCACATCAAACCATCTAGCATTTATACCATCCACAACTTGAAAACATCTTCAAGTTGGAAACACTCTTCTAATTCAAATTAGTCGGCACTAAAAATTCCTATGGTTAATAGGATTGAAAAGTGAACCAAACAAAACTTAGTTGGGACCCAAATTAACTCTCACATGCCACACCATGCCTTCATTAATACTTGGACATCTTTGAATGTAGTGTAAACACCATGTCGATTGTTGCCCATGCAAACACCATTAAACTTTGAATTACACACTTCCTCAAATCTAAGGATGAATTGTGAACCACATACCACACTTCATCACGATCAAGAATATTACTCTAACCTTTTGAAATCCATTAAAATCCTTCACAACAACTCACACGTTTAGAATGTACACAACTCGTACACTCAGAATACACTACCAAACAATGCAAATCTACAATCCAACATCAAAAGTACCAAACCACAAATCCTCCTTACATAGGAAGGATATCAACTCTATTAACATACCTTCAGAATTGCAAGACCTGAAGAAAAAATGTGGGAGAAACGCGAAGCAAATATATTTCTCCTAGACACCATTACAAAACCAGTTCACACACTAGTGAACTTAACTTCCTTTGAACTTCGATCTAGAATCCAAAATTCTAGATTTAGAAACTCTAAACACAGGTCTATCCAACATATCCAAGCCACATAAGTAGATCTTCAACCCAGAAGAAATGCAAAGAAAAACCAGAATACCTCCGCAACACCTTGTTTCCTTATTTTATCAAATTTCTCAACATCCTTGACATCTAAACCTTAAATAGAGGCTTATCAAAGCAACACCAACGGTTAAAATCAACAACTTAACTAATGAAAACATAATACAACTAATCAAAACAACAATCTATTCTCAACTACTGCAAAACTATCATCAATGACAACATAGGCTTGTTGACATCAATGACAACACATGCTTGTTGACATCAATGACAACACTTTCATACTTGCAACAAAATAATACAAAGTAGAAGCAGAAGCAATAAAGGAAGAAAAGAAGGTAAGAGATAGTGGTTAACCAACATTTTTTTTTAAACTATTAGGTAGGTACACCCTCGTGAGAGGGGGTTAGGAACTTAAGGGATGACAAATGGGAAGGGGGAAGGGATCTACAAAAGATATCCTTGAAAATATGTAATTGTTCAAAAATTGAAAATAACCATGGGATATATAAGGATTAATGGAAATTCATATGAAAAATAATAATGGATAAGAATGTGGGTATACAATAGAAGATAATACAAAAAAAGGCTAAGACATGCCATTGTATTTGTCATGTGAATATATATATGGGGTTATAAGGATTTGGTCAATATATGCGTTATAGATGAATATAGTTCTTATTTAAGTTTCAAATGGAATGCAGTTAGATATAGTTTCCCTTCCACAAATACTCTTTTCTCTCATTGTATCCTCTAGGGTATAAGCTACCTACATAGGGGATATTAGGTTACAAATCTCCAAACTGTAATTCCTCATTTCCTCTTGCCAACAATAGACCAAATAAACCATTATTGGCATTTCTAATATTTTGTGGGCACTTGGGGTTGATGATTCTAGACTATTTGGGTGCACATTCTTGAGTGTAAATTGTCTCATTTTTCATGGTGCATTCTTTACCAAGGTCTTTCACTTGGTTCTCATCTATCTCACCTATGGTTCTTAAACCCTTATTATCATTTTTGTGAAAAATTAAAGTCTCTCAAGTATCTTTTCTAGTTATGCACTAAAGTTTAAGAAGCTTCGAGTTGGATACATGACTTCTTCAATCCTTTTTAGCTCAAACACTTCACATGACATATGCCAATGTTGTTGGGAAATTAGCTCAAACTCCCATTTTTAATAGATTTTATATAATTTTAGAGTTGAAAGTCTCTTCAATATTTGGAAGATAGAAATTCAACTCTTTTTTAGGTTGTTCAATTGATGTTCTTTTTTTTTATGCACTAAAGATATGATTTACTCTAATGTTCTTATTCAAACTTAGGTACAAAATCACAAATCTTTCCATCTACATGATATTTTTTATCACTAGGGCAATGCTCCTTGCACGATTGATAAAGTTCCAACTCTTGCATCCTCTCCACCTTGTGGGCACATGCTTCACAATGGTCAATATATTAGACAAGATTGAGGATCCTAGTATCAAGTCTCTGAATCATAAGGTTTCAGGGATCATGTTTCCTATGGTTGGTATCTACCCTCTAGGCCATCTTCCCCCTCTTCTCATGGATGTAGTGATCCTAGCTAGACAAATTATAGGAATTATTCTCACCAAGAGATGGTTATTAAACTTATTCATGCTTAGTAGCCTACTAAATATTAGGAGAAGGTTTTTCTTACTAGTTGGGAGCCTATTGTTGATAGTTCTATCACCATTGATGTATGGACTAAATTTGATGATATGATCCCACTCCTATTGGTGTTGCTCTTGTTGCTTATCATTTTTATTTTATATTACTATTGATCAAGACCTACCATTTATATTCTTTCATCTTTTATTTAGACTTGACGATATGCCCTCTATCTTTAGATTTGTAATTTGTTTCTATTGGACATGGTTTAAGTACCTCCTAGATCATTTTATTTCTTAAGGATTGGTTTAAGATATTTCTTTACCCAATTCTTTAGGTCAACTTGTTAATGACCACTTTGCTAATAATTCTTTTCTCACTCTTTCAAAAGATACAAATGATATAAAGTAGGCTCTTTAGTGTTCATATATTTTTTGCAAGGTCTCAGGTTCTACCATTTGATGGAAAAAGACTCAATATTATAGATAATCTCTCCTTTCCATGCCTTCTTGGATTAATTATTTTGGCTAGAAGTTGATTAAGCATGGTGAAATTTCTAGATATTTGGGCATCTCTTTTTCTTTTCAAGAATCTCCAACCTTTTTGTCGCAAGTTATTCTTGCTAGAATTGATTTTTTTTGGCTTATTGGGTCAGCAAACCTTTATCTCTAGCTATTTTTTTAAAATTTATTCCAAGATTCTTGTAGCTACCTATTTCTACTACTCTTCTTGTTGGGTTCCCTCCAAAGCTTCTTTGTGATTTTTTTTGTTCTTCTTGTATCAAGTGGCTAGGGAGTTTTTTTGTCTTCTCCATGAATCAATGGGTTAGTATTGCCCTCCACTCAATTCAAGGTTTGGCCCTCTGCACTAAGTGGATCATTTACACTCTTGAGGGTAATGAAGCTTGGAATTTTTTAGTGAAACATTACATTTATTTTAGTCATCTAATTGATCAACCAACTTGGAAGGAGATTGGTATTTATAGCCTTCTTATTATGAAAGATGTTCAATTTTAAAAGACCTTTATGGTAAAAAATATTTGGTAGGCTTGGGAAGTTATGACGACTTGACTTATTTAGAATGGTTCTAGTTTTTTTACCGATCAAATTCATTAAACCAACAAAATATTTGGTGGTCTCCTATTTTCAATGTCAGAATCATCCTATTACTAAAAATACTTTGGTTTGTGCTTTGATATTTTTAAAAACGGCATCAAAATGCCTCTAGATATCTTCTTTAGAACCACTATGAATCTCTTTTCTTGGAATGAATTCAAGGCTAAATTTTATATTTTTAGTTACGATCGTGAAACTTTTGACACAATTATTGAAGCAATCCTAGTTGTTATGGTTTACAAATTTGGTTTTAGACCCTACACACCTTGGTGGAAAGATTGGAAATGGTATCCAAGTATTGTTTTTCACAATTATAAGCATCATTAAATATATCATTGGCTTTCCCCCCATTTTTCCATGGTGCCCACCTTGAATCAACAATATCATTTGTAATCACTAGTGTTACTATAACAATGCAAGTTTCACACCATTTGGGCAACAGTGCTAGAGCCTACATTAGCTCATTTTTCTTGATGTCTTCTTTTTCATGGCCTCCTCATTGGTTCTAGATTATCCCATTTGGACCTTCCTAATCCTCAATTCCTTTTTTTATAGATAATAATAGTCACTCAAACATCACTTATAGTTTTGTTCGAGATATCAAGATGTTTGGTCTTGGATACATGACTTCTTCAAGCTATTTATACCTGAACCATTTTATTGGCATAAGGTCTTATTAGGGGATTAGCCTCACATCTCTCACAAATTCATTTAGATCTAACATGATTTTAGAGAGGATATTGTGTTTAATAAATGGAAAGATAAAAAATTCTCCATTTTTTCAAGTTGTTATATTGATCATTAGTTTTCAATTTATGTTAAAGTTATGCTTTATTCTAATGTGTTATTGTAGATTCAAGTGCAAGAAAATAAAGTTACACTTGAGGTGGGTCACTTACAATTGTTGTTGGATCACTAAGGTAATGCCCCTTATATTGTAGCAAGGGTACCTCTAATTCTCACCTCCTCGAGGGTATCATTGTGGACATATCCATTCTTCTTATGGCCATCCAGAGGCTCAATCTTAGGTTTCTCCGTCTCTTGTGAGAGGGGATCATTCTCAATGGGGCTAGTCATATTTTGCTAGTACCTCCTCTACCTCTTTGTTGTTTGTTGGTGGAGGAAATTTTGGTTGGCTTGATTTTAACAATTTTCCTCATCTAGCTCTTGCCATTCCTTTTGCTTGAGTGATTGATGAAGAAAATAAAAAAGAAAACGTTAATAATGATAATGATGGATGAGAACCTCCTATGGTTACATTAGACTCCGTTGATGTATGGGGCAAATTGGATGATTAGGATCCCCTCCTCCTCTTTCTACTTGTGCTCTAACCACTTAACGACTTGTTTTATCTTTTTTATTTTATTGCTCTAAATTGATGCTAAGAATTACGATATTTTATAAAAAAAATATTTAGAAACATTATCGCAATCCTGTACGAATGGACGTTCAGAAAGTTTTAAAATAAAACAAAATTTGACGATATACCTTAGATATGAGGAATCCGGATGTAGATAGAAGCAACAAGAGTGCAAAAGATTAGCCATTTCCAGGCAATATTAAAATCTGAGCAGAAAGAATATTAAGGACATTCCAAAAGGTAGTGGACGAATCTCCGATTTCCTACTTAATCAGGTGCAGTCACGGGTCAGAGTTGAATAAAAGCAAGGCCATGATTATGAGTAGTTGGCATGGAATATAATATACAAGATTTTTTGGTTTGGAAAAGATGTACTACCAATCTCAATGATCTATGTCAACATATGGTGATGGGATCCGATGAGACGATTGTGATATTGTCAAAGTGCGCCTGTACCACCAAATGTATCCCTCCCACTATCATCCAAATTTATTGGATGCCCACTGCCCACGCTCCAAGTTCACTCTTCTCTCTTCTCTAATATCTATTTCTCTCTGCCTTTGCTTACCTTTGCTGCTTTGCTTTATGCGTGCTATCAGACAATTCGGGTGCAGGGGAATCGAAAAGTGGGCTGACTTGAGGCAACCAAAATATATATAATATGCCCGAACCCCCACGTTCCTTATGAATCCGTCAGTCCTTCCTTGGGGTCATCTGCAGAAAAGGTCAGAGGTTCTGCTGGTTCATTATAAGCTTTGTGGGCAGGTCTCTTCACTCACGTGGCCATGGGGTTTGGTGCCACTGTTCATGCATCATATACGCCATGCAGAGAGTCTTTAACTGGGAGTTTCTCACCAAAGAACACTTCGATGTTCCAGGAAGTCTCTTCTATCTGATTCGAGCTGACAACAACATAAGTTAAGGAGGCACTATGCCTCTTGACCATGATCAAGTCAACAATAAAGGTGGGCTAAAGTTTTGGTCCGTTGTAGTTTATGTTTAGGGTAGAATTCTAGATTCAAACCAAATAATGGTAGTTGGTGTGGGGGCCACTCACTAGAAAGGGAAAAGGTAGCTAAGCACTTTATGTCTAAAGTTTAATAATTATAAATGATGTATAGATTTAAATAGTAGTCGAATTGTTTGTATTAGTACATTATTTTTCATTTACTTTTGTGTTTATTTGAAGGAAATATTTATTTATATTGATAAATGATGTAATATCATGTAAAATTATATTTATCTTTAGATATACATATTTTCATATATTTAGTTCTAATTTTTATAAACACATTTATTACATTTTTTTTTAATAACTCAGGGGTATCCCTATGATCCAACCTAACCCAACGATTCTTGGCCAACCTTATCTTTATCTTACTTTTATGTCAAGTTTTGGGGTACGAAAGAGGTGAGATGAGGCAAGACTAGTCCCCTGGGGGTTAAGACTGCACTTGACATGACCCTAACCGAATTTCATTTGGGGGAGAGAATCGATCTCGGGACCTATATGGGAGGAACCCAAAGCCCTTAACCAACCACACCACCCGTTCGGTTCTTATTACATTTATCCATGCACCTACTTTCATATAATTGTTAGCTACCTAAAATTGATCATTCACACATTTACTATACTTATAGTCTCCTCATTTACATATTTATTACCTTTATCCATGTGCCTACTTCCAAGATTTTGTTAGCTACCTAGATTTGATCATTTATCGACTCAAAGTCATTTTCATAGTTATAGAATTGACTCTTTTCTTTTCAAAATTTAAAATTTAAATTTTGCCAATTGGCTCCCAAAATTAGTATAAAACCTTGTTCTTACCACCTAAGAATTGATTTGATAACATTTTGATAACAAATAAAAGGAAGTTGGGGTGTGAAAATTCTTTCTACTCTAATCTAATATGAGAGATGGATATAAATATGATTTAGTAGAAATCAAAAGAAAGAAAAAACATAATCAATATCATTCACCATGCAATATAATGTTGTGTCATAGAAAACCTTTTCAAGAAAAATCCTACCCTCAAAATGAAAAACTCAAAACTAATGTACTAATCAATAATAATATTGATTTCAATATAATATAGGTAAGGAAACTTCATAGGAGAGAATATCAACACTTAGATCCCAAGACATCATATCAATACCTACAAAATACACCATGTAAAATTCCTTTCCAAGAATCAAATAATTATAGAAACCAATACATGAAACCACAAAAGGGAAATCACAAAACCATGAGATAATACCACCCAAAAGTGGCACCCAAATACCAAGAAGAGTCTACTTGTCATAAGTTGTCATAGTTATCCCCCCAACATGGGAACTCCATATTTTCTTATTTAGACCCTTCAAATATGCTTTATGGCACTTATAACGATATATTATATAATTTGGTGAATGTTTTTTTTCAACATTTATATATCCTTCTTAGAGTCTCTTATGCGTCATAAATCTTCTCATATTCTTGAAGTTGTATCATAACTTGTAGGGGTTATAAATTTTGATCTACAAATTTGATTAAGCCTCATTTAAAAAAATTAAAGATACATCATTATAACCCACCTTAGTTGGTTAAATCTTGTTTTGATAATTTCTTGGGCCAAAAATGATCTTTATTTCCAAAAGAATACACTTGGGTAGTATGTAAGGTTGAGATACTTTTCCTAACCCATATATCATTCTTAAGAATTTTCCTAATTTCTTCCATTATTGTGCACATTATTGGAAACTAGGATAAATTGTCTCCTATGAAGAAACATCAACCATTTTAATGTATTGTTAAATGTTGTCCACTCCTAGATATCAAGAGAGAACAAAAAAAACATAATATTCAAGTAATAAATAAATAAAAGTTTTATATTATGTAGGGTTGAGTTTAAATCCAAAGGATATTCACCCATAATTGCAAACTTGGCCTAAACTTGTGGAATTTATCTTAGAGTAGAAATCTAGCATAGATTTTGAGGATCACCTTTTTCTAAGTATATCTTATTCTAACTATATAATATTAATATCATTTGTACGTATTCTTTGGTCATAGAGCTAAATATCATCCTTCTAAGCGTGCTTACTTTCCTAAAATAATTATTACAAATATCTTATTCATTAATTTCAATCATTATTATTTAATATGCACTAATTTGTGCTTAGTTAATTATATTTATTCAATTAACCTAGGTTAACCATAAGAAATTATTACTTTCCTTTATAAAATTACTATGTTTAATATGATTATTGTATACATAGATTATTATTTTATTTTAGCTTATTTATTTAGAGGATAGTATACATTTTAATCAATTTTATTTAATATATTTGAAATGAATCACAAATTGAGGTGGTCTTATATGTGTAGAAAGAACTATCCAATTATAACCTGTTTTATGTGCTATCTTATCAAATTGACTCTTATGTCCTAAATTATTATGGGTTGAATTATAATGTAAGACTTTAGCAACTTTTAATCATTTCTTATAAAAAAAATGTTACTAATGTCAACATGTCCTATCTCAATATTGGTCTGTGCTTAACTGCATAGTCTTTTTTTAATAAAGTTTATATTTAACTCCTAAGTATAAGGGACATATTATATTATTGTTTATGGGTTATAGGTTAAGATTGATTTCTTATGTCTTTTGTTAAAAAAATTTAGTGGCTTATCTATATCCTTAAATAAAATGCATTTATATAGTTTGATTTTAATCATCTTACAATTTTTATTGAAGAAGATAATTATTATAGGGAAAATAAAACATCAATAAGTTCACAAGGTATTTAAGAAACTCAACTAGAAATATAAAGAGTCACATGTGATTCTAATGGAAGCAATTAATAATACACACCAAAAGTGGGAAATGAATGTAATAAAATAAATTAATCCTCTATAAAGGGACGACTATTATTGATTTCTATTTTAGTCATCATTTCCAACAATGTGCACTAGAAATGCTTTAAATATATTAGAAAATGTTTTTTTAAATATACTTACACAATAAATGAATACCCAAGAGAAGAGAAAACACTAATCAAGGTGTTTGAATTCTTCAAAATCATAGACAATAAAGACATTTCCACCTTGGCTTATCTATATACTACAACAAGTCAACATTTGAATTCAAGTTTTCTTAAATGACCCTAGATGTAGAGATTGATTATCTATAATGGAATGTCAAAGTAAAGTATTTCTAGTGTAATTTATTTAGATTTTTTTCTTAATGATAGAAGTAATGCAACTATAAATTCCATAAATGTTTAATAAAAAGCAACGTAGAAGAGTAAAATATCACATCATTTGAAGATCTTTAGATCCTAGTAAAACATGTTTCCACATAACCTTATTCTTGAAAAATTATAATTGTAGTAAATAACAAATTTATTGGTCATAGAAAGACATTTTATTTAGAATCAATATGCACATGGTAGAAGTAATGATGGATAATAGGCATAGTGAAATCACCTCTAAAGAAAAACCTTATCATGTGTACATATATTGGGTTTTCTTAATAACCAAAATATGACCCAATGTTGTTAGAGTAAAAGGGGTAATTATTTAATAATTAGATCCCCTTTTACTTTATTTCATCTAAGTTAAACTTAGAAGTGGTTTTTCTATTTTTAGGTCATGTTGTCTTATAACATAAGATGAAGACACTTGTCTTGGTCTAGTCTAATCCTCACCGAGGGTTTACTTTTTAATTTTATAATAATTCATTCATTATAATAATTCATTTATGAAGATAATTGAAACATCCATCAACTCCAACATGGTATTATAGTAATAGATCTATGACTTCCTATCCAAATTTTGAGAGATCCAACCTTGAGGAAAAATTGGTTCATCTTGGAGCCAAAAAAACCTTGACATTGCATCCAAAATGCATAAAACCCTAAGATTGATTGTCAATTCATCAAAAAATGAGCAAAAAAAATCTAGGAATTTTTTTGGAGAGGCATTTTTTTAGACATATTTGCATACAATTATATGGAATCTAGATACACGCTCACAAATCTATATAGTTTGAACATGGTAGTACACTATGTTGTAGTTTCCATTGCTGCAACTTGCATAAGATTTCATTACTTTTCTTAACATTCCAAAATTATTACACTTTTTTTTATGTTGGAAACAACACAACAATGATTTTTTTATGGTTGTACCTATATTGCACAAGCTAGCTAGGAACTTGACATCATCCATAGTCAAATTTTGACAAGTTTGTAAAAAATTGGTAGTCAGTTTTTTACCACACTAAAATATTCCTCAAAATATTTTGCAAGCTATCAAAACCCCAACATTGCTTTCTTAGTGGCAATGATAATTATTTCAATAGCTTGCACTACCTCTCACCACCATAGTGGCACTCTAATATCACCAAATCTCCAACTGTCAATTGCATTAATGTCTATGAGTTGGGGCCCATTTTAAGCACCTTAAGGCCAACTCTCAGTCTCATACTTAAATAGAGTTTTTTCTTAGCCCCCAAACTCTCCTTGTATTCCAAATTGAATTTTTACAAAATCAGGTATATCTTGGGTGTACAAACTCATATTTTCATAAACTATATATTGTTAGAAATATGTTTC
The DNA here is from genome assembly GCA_007258455.2 of Sequoia sempervirens. Lineage (NCBI taxonomy): Eukaryota > Viridiplantae > Streptophyta > Pinopsida > Cupressales > Cupressaceae > Sequoia > Sequoia sempervirens. The sequence continues at coordinate 278,539,822 of VDFB02281492.1, read as the reverse complement.
TAAACCCTATCTATTGATTCTACTATTTTTTCTATACTCTGTTATTGGTAATTTTTATGGGCCTCTTAAGTTAGTTCTACCTACTTTCACTTAGAAACTCATAACTTTTAACTCAAAGCTCCATTTTTCTTGATTCTTCCAACATTAAAAAGCTAGTTAAACCCTCTAAATAGAAATTAGACCTATTTCACAAAAATATATGTACTACATACTTACGATTTTAATTAGATCTCAAGTTCTCACTTTTGGTTATTTTCTTGGAAAACATGCAAACAAAGTCAATTGTTTTGAAACAAGGAGTAAATTTATTGCATTGTGAGGTTCATATTATTGTTTCTCTTTTAATTTTTATCATTTTCATACAAAAATCATGGATCCAAGAAATATATCTCCATTGAATGCACACAATTACTATGGGTGGAAAAATAAATGGAGATTCATCTAAAAAATACAGGTTGCATAGAGTGACCATGGGTATAGAAATTGAATCAATAGGAGTTGAAGAGAAGATAAAATGGTTTAATAGATGTGATGAAGCTTTTGGTATATTGTGTCTGTCTATGCCACCTAATCTTTTATTTCATGTTGAGTCCTACACTACACCCAATCAAATATGGACTCAATTGGAGTCCTTGTTTAGGAAGAAAGATACTTTGAGATGTTTTTAGTTAAAGAATGAACTTATTAGTCTAAATCATATAGATTTTGATAGCATCCATAACTTATTTACCAAGCTAAAGTATCTCAAATTATAATTGACATGGTGCAGTATTGAGAAATATGAAGTTCTCAATTGATTCTTTCCATATTTTCCAAACTTGGCCATGATTATTTAATGTTTGTTTCTACCTTCTTTTCTACTATAGATGCTCTTGGTACTATATTTCATATGCATTCACTTAAATATTTTTCATCACTCACTAGGGAGTAGGAAATGTTGGTATAGATGGGCACATTAAATTCTTCCAAACCTCAAGCTCTTATTACAACATAAGGCACAAAAGTCCAAAAGACTTAAAATAGAAAAGGAAAGCAATAGAAACACAAGGATTCCAAGAATAATGAGAAAGAAAAGGAATCACATTCATAGGAATCCTATGAGTCCTCTTCCTATTCTAAGGGGTAATCATCTGAGGAGAGACTAAAATGTGGATACTGCAAAAATTCAAGACATGATGAGAATGAATGCTATAAAAAAATTATTGAAAAGATGAAACATATTCTATAAAATAATCATATTTAGTTTCCTTCATCTATGTAATTTGGGATTATCCTCTTCTTCCATATCATCCTACATATAATCAAGATCAAGTAGCCTAACAAGTAGAGTTACCAGACAAGATGAAAGGTCATGCACACTTTGCATCCACATGTCCTTAATAAAGTTGATGGGTTCTTGATTCTAGATCCTCACATTACATGGCTTCATCTCTAGGGATTTTATGTTCATATGAGCCTTGAAGTTCACCACACATAGTTATGATGAACAACACTTGTATGAGTATTTTTAGGAAAGGATCTATTGATATTGATGATGACACATTTCATAATACATAATTTGTGTAGCTTCACTATCCTCTAATATCCTTTCCATCTATCAAACTACACATAGTATAGTAGGAAAGATGGTTGAGTTTAAATTAAATTTAGTTCTTATAAAAGGCTTGTAGAGCATAGATGTTATTACAAATGGGATATTTGATCATGCATCTCAACTATATGTATTATCATATTTTTCTCTTGATGATATTACAATTCCATTGACTAGTTTACACTCTCATGCATTTAAAGTGGATCATATATCTTAAGAAGAATTTTGGTCACTTAAACATATGTGTACTTCCATCTATATTGGCTCATGAGACTTATGCCGACCTTCCACCTCATCCAATTCTTGTATGTTTAGAGATCATTTTAGTTAAATATGATGTTTCTAGTATTTTAGTTTTAACTTTGTGGGATATGTTTTTGCTAGACATTACAAATTTATTTGTTTAGTCGCATAGTGTAGATATTAGGGACATTCTGGAGAATATTCACTTCCTCTTTACTGATAGCTCTAATTACTTGCTATCTCTTCACAATCATCTTTAGGGGTTATTCTACAAGAATCTTCAAAGTTATTTTAATTTTCTTCATTTTATATGACACATTTTGATTCAGACATGTGGACAATTAGGAAATTTTTTGAGGCATGCATCATGAGAAATTTTATCTCATATATTTTTAAGGACCTTGTTTTATATTGGAAATTGTATTTATTTCTTACTAAGGGGAGGAACATTGTTTCCTAATTTTGGATCATCATTAGTATTCTTCTTTGAGCATTCACTTTTGGCACATGAGCTCCTTCCTTGTGGGTGTGATTCATTGACTCTTCTTTTCTCTCATATGGGGGATCTTTATTGTAATTATGTGATCAAAACCGTACTTGGGGGGCTATTTTGAGTCCTACATTCTTTTGTCACATGTATGCATTTACATATTTTTTTCTCTTTTGAAGAGTTTTTCTATGAATTTTCTCCCTTTCTTTGGTTATGAGAGATATGTTTGTTTGTACTTGGGTACCCCATCAATCCTTGTAGCTAGGACCCACTCATATATCCATCATTACATTCTTCATTAGATTTTTTACTTCTCCTTAAGTTATTTTTAAGGGGGTGTTAGAGTAAAATGTTACTTATCTAATAATTAATTATTAATTCCCTTTTACTTTATTTCAAAAAGATAAACTTAAGAGTGATTTTTCTATTTTTAGGTCATTTTTTCTCATAGTATGGGATGAGAGCACTTGTCATGATCTAATATAATCATCACCTAGGGTTTTATCCAAGGTTTACTTTTTTATTTTATAAAAATCCATTCATTGTAATGATTCATTCAAGAAAATTACATCAATATATTTCTTAGTTTGTTGAGAAAATAAGTTTCTTTGATCTCTCTTTGTGATAGGTATTTTTTTGTAGGTGTTTTCTAGGATCTATGGGGTTCAACCATCAACTCCAACAAATATATCATTATATTAATAAAAAAAACAAGACAATTTAATTAATGCAATATGTTAAGGTATTATGGATTTGGAAGTATGTGTATTAAAGTATTGGGGTGTTTATAAGTGGAATTATAAATCAACTATATATTACTTTACATAGGTCAATTAGAGGAAATACAATTCACTATGCTAGTCTTTCCAAGGTCACAAAACTCTCTTTTCTCTAAATGTAGTCTTGTAATGTGTTATAGCTTTATAATCCTAGAGGTTCCTACTTAATCCCAACTCTAATGCAATTAAGAAAGGAAAAAATAATCACACAAAGGTTGTGCAAGTTCAATACAATCTCACCTAAGCTTCCTAACACCATATATTGGACACCTTATTACAATGTTATGATCCTACTTAAAAATCACTATATATCTCTAAAACCATTCCATTATAGTTTAGATTAATATATTATAATCAATATATCTATTATTAGGGGGATTCAATGTTAGAGTTGGAGTGTAAATATTTTAGGGTTCAATACTTTAATCAAATATGTATTTGTCATTGCTTATATAGGTTTTCCATGCCAAGGATTTAATATAGGAGATCACAATAAAAATTAGTTTATTATCCTTGGTTGAAAAAATAAAAATAATAATGAGATATAAAAAGGTATAAAATGTAGGTACATAGGATACAAGGTGAAACTAGGGTGGCATTTTAATTAAAATATTCTATGCAAAGTGGGTATCACAACATAAACATGGAGAGTAAAAATGAAAATAGAGGTGCTTATTAGTACCCTATAAGTGCACATGTTGTACCATTATTTTATTAAATGAATCCTAAGAGACTATAAGACACATAGAAAAGGAATTTAGTAGATAAACCATCAACACATATGATTTTTCTTGTTCATAAACAAGCAATATTTATCTATGTTATTTTGAGAAAGAAGTTCACACATATATTGAATTGACTCTTTAGATAGATTACAATCTAGAAATTTGTGAACATAATATTGTTCAATCCTATATCAATCTCATGATCTAAGTGGTCACCTTGGAATAAAAACTTCTATCGGCAGAGAAAAGGTCGGTTGAAATTAATCTTGAGTTAGTTATGAAATGTCTTGTGGAATCTTGGTAAAAACAATTATGTCTAGATTTCATTCATGTGTTTGAGGAATTGAAAGGAAAGCTCAAAAATTTTCTTACTATTTTTTATCCAATTGATACAAGAGCATTTAATATTCCCTCCACCTTTGTAGAATTAAAATTATCAAGTATTTGTTCTACCATTACAACTAATTTCTAAAGAGATTCATTCAAAGAAGTTTTGATAAAATTTTATTTTACCCTCTTTGATTTTTCTCTTTAAATATTCTACTTAGTTTTAAATTAGATGTCCTTTTTCCTTGGGTTATTCAAAAGGATAAGTGCTTTAAAAGTGCACACACACTAATAAATATATTTGTATTCCTTTATTAGTTTAGTTTCAAAATATTAGAAAACATGTAAGCATTAAAGCTAATCAAGATGGGTTAATTCTTGTTGAATGACATATTATAATAAATATTTTCATTTTGTCAACAACATAAGCGTACGTTAGAAAGGGGATGCGTTTAGAAAGAGTAATTAATATTTTTTAGAGAGCTATGAGACCTTGGACTATATTTGAATGTTAGTAAGATATTAAGTAATGAAAAATTAGTCTAACTTGTTATATTTTCATTACATATCCAATATATAGTTATGAGAAGCAAATCAAGTGGAGGCATGGTTGTTAAGCTTTATTGTAAGAGGTTTTTGTACAATCAAAACTTTTCACAATAGATCAAATCACCAATTTCTTCATTGTAGATTAACACCACTATTCTAGATTCATTTAAAACTATTTTTAACAGTGTTGAGTTCTTCTCCTAAAACCAAATCCATGTGATTATTGTTGTTATCTAATTCCAAAAAGAGTCACTTTCGAGCATCATTGGCCATGCAAACCAAGAAAAATCAATAGTTCTATTATGTAAGGAATAATGAATTCAAACAAATTTATGTGAGAGATGTTGATTAATTATACAATAAAAAATTAAATGGGATTAATTTTAAAGTTTTTGTTCTTCATGAAGAGTGTTATTGGTTCAAAATTAGAGGGATGGGGTTGTAACTCCATTAGTTAATGTATAATGAGAAAAGAAAAATACTTTATTTGTTGTCTTTGATAAAAGAAGTCACACTAAAGCACTGATAAGTACTTGTTAAAAAAAATTAAATATAAGAATAGTAATAAAGAGAAGGAAATAAAGATAGAATAAAAAAAATGTATATTTATCCTCATTCGATTCACCATTTTTATCAATCATCTAGATGTTTTCATGCGTATCAAGATGAAAAAATTCTCATCTAAATTGAGAAAAGATTGAAATCCTCTAATCAATATATTTGTATTTTGTCTTCATTGCAAAAAGTAGTTTAGGCTATGTAGAGAATGAAAATATCTTAGTGAACCTTTTCAATCACTACTTCATGATTTTGAAAATTCTCTATATATTTTTGAAGAGTAATCTATAGTTTTGAAAGGAATCAAATAGCTCCATTATCTTATTTAAACAACACCTTATACACACTTTATCATGGTTTCCAAGCTCTAAAAATATTACATGATATTACAGTTTATTGCAATTGGAAAAATAGATCTAAACATGTAGGTTTAGGTAAAGAAGTCTACTAATGACTTTAAAATAGGTCAAATAGATGTTGGGTTATCCCTCAAATGAATAAAGCCATACATTGTTGAGCCATATAATGAATAAGAGCTCAAAAAATCCTTTATTTTGTTTGAAGAGTCAATAAAACCTACTATAAATCTCATAATACTCTAAGCACTTAAACTACATATGATATATTCTAATCTATTACTATAAAAATTTAAATATGTTTAAAAATATAATGTACCAATTTCATTAAAAACATGTAAACATACAAGTAATTAAATCAAATCAAACCTTAGATAAAATAAAAAAATTATAAATTTGAATAAATTAAATATCTATAATTTAAAGATAATGTTAAAACTACTTAATACTACATTTTTCTTGACATATTAATTTTAGGTATATAAATTATGAGTAGATGAAAAATTATTAAGAGATCAACACTGCAAAAGAAAGTAAAAATATAAAAATGAAGTATTCTCAATCCTTGCTCACATAACCTCATAGATCATTGAAAGCCTTGAATGGATACATAAACATCCAAAAATAGACCATAGGGCTAAATAATGACTATAGTAATGTTTCTTTTATCAATACTGCACACAAAAAGACAAAGTATAAAGATGAAGTACACTTAATCCTTTCTCTAGTAACCTCATAGATAGTTGAAAGACTTGAATGGATACATAAACATCCACAAATAGATCATAGGGCTAAATATCAACTATAGTAATAATTAATGGCTATCACATTTTCCTTCAAAAAATAGGTTTCCCTTGGAAATATTTCTTTCATCAATATTGCACAAAAAAAACAAAATATAAAGATGGAGAATTCTTAATCCTTGCTCTCATAACTTCATAGATAGTTGAAAGATTTGAATGGATATATAAACATCCACAAATAGACCGCATGGCTACATATAGACTATAGCAATCATTGGTGACTGTCACATTTTCCTTTAGAAAATAGGTCTCACTTATAAATGTTTCTTTTGTCAATACTACACATACAAAATTAAAACAAAAAGATGAAGTATTCTTAATCAGTGCTCTCATAGATAGTTGAAAGACTTCAATAGATACATAAACATTCACAAATAGAATGTAAGATAAATATAAATATTGAACAAAGTATAATTGATAACTGCCACATAAATTTCCTTAAAAATATTTCTTTTATGAATACCACACAAAAAAGACAAAATATAAAGATGAAATATTCTTTTATCTTTTCTCTCATAACCTCATAGATAGTTGAAAGACTTAGAATGGATACATAAACATCCAGAAATAGACCGTAGGGCTAAATATCTAATAGTAATAATTGATGACTGTCCCATTTTCCTTGAGAAACCAGGTTGCCCTTAGAGACATTTCTTTTACTCATCGTGTGCACTGAAGCACTCTTTTTCATTATGCAGTGCTATGTAACCTAGAGGCTACAAAGGCACTTCTGCTGCTGCCATGCAGGCAGGCAGGCAGCCCGGCTGATCCGGACTCTTTTACGAAACACCTTCCTGGATATGCTGCATAGCTTAATCTTGTTTACTAATCCATATAAGCTGATCCCCAGGCGAGTTCTGGGGATACAAGTTTCCTTGATTCATTAAAAGTCCCAGCACACAGTTCGAGCTAGGTAAAAGACTTGGATCGGATAAAATATATCTTACAGATCTAATAGATCGAAGCTTCTAGCTTCCTTTTAGTTCAGAGCCCCGACAAGAATCAACTATTCTGGAAATTTGACGGCGGTCGGAGGAGAAGAAAGTGATGAAGCAGAAGCCCAAGCTGAAGCTTATAGCTGGATTGTGCTCAGTGTTTCAGCTGGGTCATCATAAGTTTCCATGTGGAGGTTATTATCATGTGTCCTCCTGCTGTAGTGCTACTCATTTCTTGGAGGACTTTTCTTACAGGCGTGCAGAGCATAATGATTGCGAGGCTGTGTTTGAAGGAGCTCCTCTTGAGTTATATGGACCTTTGTGCCGGGCTAACGGGCTTTTACCTACTCTTGTGCTTCCACAGGTGCATTAAACATAAAACTGCTTAGAGTTAGAGATAAGAAGAGGTCTTAAATTGTAGTGGGTGTTTAAACCTTAGAGATGTTTGATTAATTTGTATGTGCACAGATCAGGTCAGGTAGATCTGTGCAGATATACAGTTGCATGTTTGTTTGTTTGTATGATTTGCTGTTTCATGGATTTAGAGCAGATTCAATCGTCTAGCTGAAGTCCAGAAACACATGAGATATATTTCTCTGTTTGTTTACTTTCATCACACTTAGAAATTAGCTATGCAATTACTCTCTCTTGATTTTAAGCAGGGAGATCTCAGGACTTCCATAGAGTCGAGAGAGTGAGATTGCACTGCGGGGAATCAAGTGCAGATGGTCCGATTTAAACTTAGGAGTAGTTTTACTACAGATCAATGGTGTACAGGTGATATATTAAGAAGTTCATTCAAGGTTGCCTTTGGAAAATAATAGTAAACATTGTAGTGAACCAGTTTGGTTAGTGGTGAATTCATTGCATCTTCTTGTAAGAAGGTAGTTCTTTGTTATCTGGTTCAGTATCATGTTCTCTGTAATTCATGGCTTACATATATTTTTAACATGTCGCCTTTTTAGGTTTTTTGTTTAATTCCAATTGTCTGCGTGTAGATGTAATTGCTGCTTCGGTAGTTTTAGTTGGTATATATGGCATGAAAAGTACTAGTATAAGTTTTAGACTTTCTCATGAGTGGCAGACAAGTTTTTTAAAGTTGGTTGAGCATGTTGGAGATAAAGAATCAGACCGGAACAGTAAAAGGAGTCTACAGAAAGTCTTGTTACAAAAGCGTTCGTAGTTCAGTGATATTGTAAATGGGAGGTTGTAAGGTAGACTAGAAACCCCAAGCGTAAAAATTGTTAAAATAAATCAGATTCAAACAACAAAACAGAGCTTATCACAAAGCTCGATCACAAGAAGTTTGCACTGAGTTCATTTAGAATTCAGTCTAACTATTGATCCCGAAGATGGGTTAACGATGCAATGGGCTTTTAGGTTCGAGGCCTCTTCCTACGTAGTTGAATGAAAATATTGTTTGACATATATGCATGATAGACCTTGCTGTCCGCGAAGCATAGAGTTTATGTTCTACAAAATCTCAAGAAAAACTTGCCTAACAATTTAACTAGTATTTGCTTGGAATTCACTTATATGATATCTGTTATTGTTGATGTAATGTATGAGGATTGGAATTCACTTATATGATATCTGTTATTGTTGCTGTAATGTATGAGGATCAACTAATCTGAAATTGAATCACTAGTATCATATGTTCTAGCTAATAAAGTTAAAGACACGATGATGGACTAATTGAATATAATCTCTTTGCTAAAATTTTGAGACTAATTAAAGTATCACCTCTGCTAGATCTCTCTCTTTTTAGGGGAAGCGGAGGAGGGTGTGGTGGATAGGGAGGTGAGAAGAGGGAGAGGGGAAGGAGAGAGAGGGTGCTCTATAAATAGGGAGGATATTCTTCATATTGCTATTAGCGAATAAAAAGATAAAGAAATGATCTTATCATTTTTGAATGTATGTTTTTAACAATTTCAAATGGATGTCAAATTGAGAAAGATATAAGAAAATATATAGATCTTTTCAACATTGGAAAATACTAGTTAGAATATATATATATATATATATATATATATATATATATATATATATATATATATATATATATATATATATATATATATATAGAACACATAAATTATGTTAGAGAAAATCCAAAATCAAGTTTGTTGGAAAATTGAATGCTCCTGAGCCTCTTCCCCTTGACACCTACCTGTCAGGGGCATTCGATGCCTGCAGCTGAAAGATTGTTTTGGGGATTGTCTTCCCCACTTACTCCTGATGTGCACCTGAAGACTATAGAAGAATTAATGAAGTTAGGAATTTTTGAATTCCAAATTAATGCTAGTACGTAATTTCAAATTTGAGAGGGAATGTTTGAAAGACAAAATAAATGAAGGCAGTTTTATTCAGTCAGTTGAGAAAACTCAGTTAGAGTTGAAGAATTTTTTCTGTGCAATAACAGTCTATAGACAGAGAATGTTTTCTGTGTGAGCTTCTAAAAGCTCCTGAACAACAACAACTGTTTGTTTTGTGTGTGAGCAGAGATTGCTTCTAAAGAGCTCTGCGTAGCTCCTGTCAGTTGAGCTCCTAGCAGCTCTTGAAGTTTGTTGTGTGTCTGGTAGAGCAGCTAATGAAGCTCCCAACAGATTGTGATTTGTAGCTTAGAATTAGCTTTCAATAGTTTAAGTTTAATATTTCATGTATTTTCATTTCCAACATATTTAATATAAAAAGACAAATATTGCATACCTAGATTTGTCTCCTTGCATTTTGTTTATTTCACATTTTGTATTCCCCTGTTTGTGTTTTGGGGAAACAGAGCAGCAACTTTGTATGACTTTTGTGCAATCAGAAAATAAGACATGGTATCAAAGCCATAGGCCCCATTTCCTTGTGAGTTAGGGCATTTTTTTTCTTGGTATTGAGTTTTTATTGTGTAGGAGACATGGCTGAAGATGAAGGAAAGAGCTGATAGTAGCCACTGTCCTTTAATGGACAAAACTATGATATTTGGGCGAAGAAGATGAAGACCAATATGGTTGCCAATGATTTGTGGGAGTTTGTGGTCAATGGATTCAATAATGTAACTGGCCTAGTAGCATATGTTGTGCTCACAAACAACCAGAAGACCCAGTTGAAGGAGTTAAGGAGCAAAGATGCTAAGGCATTGAGTTTGATAAAAATAGCCTTGACAGAGGCCATTTTTCCCAGAATAGCAACAGCTAACTATGCAAAGGAAGCTTGGGAAATCCTCCAGATGAACTACAAAGGAACTGAAAAGGTTAGATTGGGGAAGCTCTAGATGCTTCGAAGAGAGTTTGAGACTCTTAAAATAAAGACAATGAGTCCATCTCAGTTTTCCACACAAGACTCTCAGGTTTGATAAACCAGTTGAGAGTGAATGGAGAAGCCTTTGATGAATAGAGGATTGTGGAAAAAATCCTCAGGAGCTTACCCATGAATGTAGTGGTGATTGCCATTGAAGAGGCAAAGGATCTCACAATGTTGTCTGCTGATGAGCTGATGGGTTCTCTGCAAACTCATGAGCAACGCCTAAATAGGTCTGCAAATTCCTCCCAAGAGCAAGCTTTTAAAGCTCGATCGAATGCAAGAGGTAGGAGGAGAGGTAGAAACAACTCTAGATGTGGTAGAGGGAGATATGGACATGGTAATGTTGGAGAAAGCTCGACATGAGAAAACAACCAAGATGGAGCAAGCAGCTCTCAAACTAGCTCCCGAAGAGGCAAGAAGAACAATAGTTCATATCAGAAGAATGACAAGAACAATGTTTAATGGTACTACTGTCATAAGTTCAGACATTATGCGAGTGAATGCTGGACCAAGCAAAGAGATCAGTAAAAAAAAAATGCAAATGTGGCTGATGGAAACCAGTCCATAGCCTTCATCATGTGCAACATTGGTGAAGAAGGCAGCCCTGAAATCTGGTATTTGGATAGTGGTTGTAGCAACCACATGAATGGTAATGCAAGTCTTTTTTATTTCATTGATAAAAAATTTAAGTCTGAAATAAGAATGGGGAACAATGGAGTAGTTCCTGTTGTTGGAAGAGGATCTATTATGGTTCGCAACAAGCAAGGTGAGAAGAAGGAGATATAGAATGTATTTCTTGCTCCTGGGTTAAAGAACAACCCAATGAGTGTTGGACAGCTGATCCAAAATGGATACAAAGTGTTGATGGAGAAGGGTCAATGCGTCATTTATAACAAGAATGAGAGTATGAAGGTGTTTGTAGCAGTCCAAATGACAAAGAACCAAATGTTTCCATTGAAGATTGAGACGTGTTTCTCATCTCAATCTATTGCTGCACCTCTCAAGAATGGAAAATGTACAACAATACATCATGTAGTGCTCAAGAGCACCATTCAAGACCCCTCCAAGCTATGGCATCTCAGGTATGGAAATTTAGGCTATGCTGGTTTGAGTCTTTTGTCCAAGAATAAAATAATTGATGGTTTTCAAAGGATAATAGAGTCTAATGTTAGATGTGAGACTTGCATTTTGGGCAAGCAACATAGGCAACCCTTTCAATCGGAAAACTCTACAAGGGCAAGAGCCCCATTGGAGTTAGTGCATACAGATTTGGTAGGCCCTATGCAAATCATTTATGTTGGTAAAAGTAGATTTTTTATGACCTTCATTGATGATTATAGCCGTAAGACATGGATCTATTTTTTACAACATAAATCTGAAGCTTTTGACAAGTTTTTGTTGTTTAAGGCCTAGGCTGAAAAGGAGATTGGACATGTGCTTAAGGTTTTAAAGTCAGATCGTGGAGGAGAGTATACCTCTAACTTTTTTGTGAATTTTTGCAAGAAAAATTGAATCAAGAAGGAGCTAACAACCAGTTATACTCCGCAAAAAAATGGAGTGGTTGAAAGGAAGAATAGGATCATCGTGGAGATGGCAAGGAGCATGATGAAAGCAAAATGACTTCCAACTGAATATTGGAGAGAGGCTATAGCAATAGCTGTTTATTTGATTAGTAGAAGTACAACAAAGGAAATCCATGACAAGATACCTCAAGAGGCATGGCCAAGACACAATAGGACAATTGAGCACTTGAGAGTGTTCAGGTGTGTAGCATATGCACACATGCCTAAGGAAAAGAGGCAAAAATTAGATGACAAGGGTGAAAAATGCATTTTCATGGGCTGTAGTGAAGAGTCTAAAGCCTATCGGCTATATAATCTAGTCACCAAGAAGATAGTCATTAGTAGGGACGTGGAGTTCCTAGAAGACAAGTCGTGGGATGGAGTGGTAGATTTTGACAGCTCATAACTGCTCCTGACAACTCCTAAAGAAGCAGAAACTGAACATGAAGTTTAGCAAGAAGAGCATGTAGTTGCTCCTGAAAGCGTCAGTCGAGATCCTGAAGAGCTAATGAGAGCTCCTGAAAGCTCTTGACCGCTCCTAAAGCTGGAAGACATTCAGCAAGATAGTCAGGCATACTGTCATAGTCAACCAAAGGATTGGCTCTTGAAGCTACTGGTAGAGCTCTTGAAATCTCCCGACAGCTCCTGAAAGCTGATGGAACTTAAAAATTTTGCTCTTTGTGTTCCATTTTATCTTGCCTTATGTCTCTGGTCATCTATGGCATTTGGGAAAAGCTTAAGGTTGGGTTTTTACCTTTGTCTTCATGTAAAACCCTAGTGTTTATCATACACCTTGAGGGGGATCTATTTGGTCATTATTTTTTGGGAGGGTTTTAAAACAACTTATGCCCCATCACTTCATCTAGGCTGGGCCCCTTTTATTTTATCATTTTATTTCCTTTGCCTGACTTTTTTTTTTCTTAAGTCTTGGATGGTCCCGTGCTTCCTTATTAAAAACAACTTATGTTATTATTTATCGTCAACCTAGTGATGTCCCCTTGTTCTTTTAATAAATGTTTTATATTTTGTAGAGGGACATGTTTGCGTGACTGTAGATCAATTATCATTTGATCTCAGTCATTCCCCACCATCCCGCGATGACCCCACCACACTATTTTGGTTGATCACGATATCACGGGCGAGCGTCATGTGTCTCATTTGGTGAAGCCGAAGAGATGATATAAATACTTTGATACATTTATCTGGTTTTAATACATTATGTAGTGGGTTACTATAGCATTTATGAGATGCACGTGTTATAAATCAATGAAGATGTTATAATATCAGTAGGAAAAGTGCTCGATGGTTAATAAAAAAGCTGGTGACTATGTTGAATGAACATGATTACTGATGGTTGAGATCCATGGTTTCCCGCCATCGCGTGATCAAAAGTTACGAGGTTTTTATCGATTGCGATATTGCGGGAGAGCACCGCGTGGATTTCCTCAGAAACGCATAGTATGGTGGGCCCTTATTGCCATGATGGAAATTATGTCAGTTTGTTTTGAAGGCATCCGTTCGATGATCTAACCAAAGTGAAGGATTGATAGCTAGTATTTAAATATGCATCCAATGCGATTGGAGCCATTCGTGTAGCACGTGAGTAAGCTTTAATGGTGGATGTGACATCTACTAGCATGGTTTGATCAAAATAAAATGACTATTCTCCTATTTTTGTGTCACAAAGCATTCAAACATCTTTGCGGAGTAGTCTAAAGGCCAAGGACGAAGTTACAAATTGTTAACAACAAAGATTTGGGTTTCTGCAAACACAAAGCTGTGAGTTGATTTCTGTATCTCTTGGTTAATTTGAATATGAATTTGGGGGAATTTTTTGTGTGCTTGTTGAAGGGCTTGTTGATAATTGTTTGAGGGATATAGGTTAATTGAATTGTGGGGAAATTGCAAGGTTCTATTATGTAATTTCATATTTTTGTTTAGCCCTAGTTTGTTTGAAGTTTGAAATAGCAAGGAAGCCCTAGTTTACCCAAGGTGGCACCGTCAAAGCAACATTTTGGCTAGATTGATTATTTAAATAGAAACCTATATGATGATTTATTGGATCAATTTCCCTTGTCAATGAATGATAGGAAGAAGGGGTTGGTTTTGATGCGAGGAAAAACCCTAGGGGAGGTACTAGTATATAATTGTTCCAACATAGCCAATGTTAGGGTTCCTCTTACAGGTTTAGAGATGTTTAGATTGTGGTTTGGATAGAGGAATTTTCCCCATCCCTTTTTGAATGGTTAGATGTATGATATGGGGAAGCCGGTGGTATCGAGTGTGTTCCCTGATATAGACTTGCTTAGGGTAGTGGCTGCACGATATGACACTGTCACATAGGTGATTTGAGATAATGTTGGAAAGGTTATGTTAAGCATTAATAGAGAGGAATTCTGACTGGATTTTGATATGAGTGAGCCTAGTATGTTCTTGGTTCCTATTGATCTTGAGGAGATGAAATAGGAGTATGGGAGGTTGAAATCACTTTTCAGAGCTAAGTTGCTCCCACCTCATTTGGCTAGGGAAGGAGCTTGAAAATTCTATATTAGCCCTAATGACCAAGAACCTTTCAGACTGAACTGCTTTGCAAATCATTTCTTGGCCACCTTTTACTCATTTTTCCATATTTTGGGTTTTAACCCCAACACGGTGATGCCTATTGCTTACATGTTCATGGGGGTGTAAATACAACACCCTAATTTCTCAGTGATTTATGATTTTTCTTCTTTGTTGGCCGAAAAGATACATGGAGGGCTATTGAAGTTGTAGCGCAATGATGTAGGCAGTCCATTCTTCTGGTATTCCATGTTAATGTATATGTTCTTGTATAAGAATGCTGAATTCTTCTCTGAGAAGATGGAGTTAAGGTAGTTGGTTAATGGAGAAAGATTGCTAGTGTAGGTGTAGACTATAGTTTTATCTTGTAACACCTGGACAATGCGAGTTATGTGCATTTTGACAATTGTTTTGCTTCTAGATTGAGAGCCAGGCTGATGGTAAATGTACCCAAGATTCCTGAGGAGTTGCATGATTTCCTCAAACCAAAGGGGAGGAAGCCAAAGTTGAAGGTTTGCCATAACTGGGGTGATATTATTCCATACCCAGTCAGCATTGTCTTGAGGGTGTATGGTTTTCAAGGGACCCCTCATATATTGCCATACAATGCGCCACCAAGAGTGGGTTTTGTAGAAGTTATGTGGCAGATTGGTTGTATCCATGAGAACAACCTTACTGGGAAAGGTAAAGGAACACTTTTCCCAGACTATACTATGGTGTCAGATTTTGTCTTTTCGAAAGGGGCCTAGGTACAGTTTGGGAAATTTTTTGAAGAATACCATTTGAGGTGTGGTCCCAAGCGGCAACATGATCCTGAGGGATTCTTTGCTCTTTTCAGACAAAGGATGAAGGGTGGTAAGTTTGTACATGAGTTCAACTTCCCTGAGGAGTTGATTAGAAATGAATTTAACCTAAATAGGCAGGAGTTGAACAAGGAGAAATGCATAGCTTATGACAAGCTATTGGCTATTGGGCACAAAATGGATCCAAAGTATGATCCATTGATGGAGTTCAGTCCATATCATAAGAAAATTGACTTTTTGATGGGAAACTTCAAAGAAATCATGGTTACCTTGATGACCAAGAAGATAAACCTAGAGTTGGATCTGGGCATACAAGAGCAAGATGCCAGGCCAATTGAAATGAGGCCAACCTACTAGCCTATAGAGAAAAGGCCTATTTACAGAAGGAAAATAAATGATAGTAGTGATGAGGAAGAAGAGGATAGAAAAGGAGAACAAATAATGAAAATTCCTACACAACTAGGTCCAAAGCTCAAAACACCTTGGAAAATTAAGATTATTGATTTGGAAGCATCACCCGAGAATAGTCCCTCACCACCACCATTAGAGCCAAGCAAAGATTGAACAATCACAAGAGGATTTGGTGGGTGAAATTGTTGTCACTGACAAGGACATGTAGATGGGAATGCCTTCCCCTCCTAGGCCGGTTGAATTGGTTCTCTCTGATCTGGATATGAAAGGAAAATGTGTGCAAGATCCAAGAATGGAAGCATGTAAGGAGTTTCTAGATGATAATGCATTTGTAAGAACTCCAATCTTCTTGCAACTAGTATGGAGAATGAAATTGGAAGAATATCATGATAAATGCAAGAGCAGAAGAGAATTGAGACTTGACAGGCTAGACTAGGAGAATGATGATGAAGTGAAAGTTGAATTAATGGATGAATTCAAGAGCATCACTCCTGAGGAGGGGAGAAAACTAGTAAATCAAACTGGTGTCTTGACTTTTCTTGAGTGGGACATTGCAGATGCCATAGCTTTTAACGCTATTCTAAAGTCAAAGCATCCCTTGCTAGATTCTAAAGAAGACGATAAGGCAACATTGCAAGATTCTGGGCCTTCAATGAAGAATATGAGACCTTGGTAATTTTGGCTTTGGTCCCTCAAGGGAGAAAGCCAAATGTTACTGATATTAACCCAAATTTAAGAGGAGGGTTGAAAATAAAGAGAGATTTAGAGACCTCAACCACAAAGGCTACTAATTTGACTGTAATGTGGCCAAATTGGCCCAAAAGATAGCCGAAAGAGAGGAGGCTGAAAAGAAAAGCCTAATGGAGAAGTACAATTTCATAATTGGGGAATATAGCAAGATGCAACAAAGGAATGTTGAGCTACAGACTAAGGTGGACAGGTTAAAGTGCAAGTAGATTGGGGAGACATCAAGTGCTCCAGGGATCAGAACATTGCCTTCCACATTAGCGTCAGTGCCTCCCGTTTCTCCCATTATTTCTACACCAGGGTCTCCCATTCAAACTCCTTCCCTCAGCCCTACTTTAGAGGTAATTGATGAAGAAATATAATGCTCTATTGATACTTCAAAGAAGCAAATAATGTACAAAATTGCAAAGTTACAGGCATCCTTGAAGGTAAGTGAGGAGGGATTACTTTTAAAGCAAAGGGAGATTGTTAATGCTTTATTTAGACATTTAAATCAGAAAGTTGATGACATATTGTCCTCTGTGTATTCTTTATATTCTTTATTATTAAGTGCAATAAAGAATATTGATAGGGATCAGGAGGTAGTAGTACCATTAATTGAAAATTGGATCCATAGGGCCAATGATTTAGATATAATGTATAAAGCCTCAAGCTTTGATATAAATAATAGGCCCCAATCATTAAGGCATACTCAGGTGTTAGTTAATTCATTGCAAGTTTTTTAGACCTTACCAAATGACTTGAGTAGGAAGATCAGAGAGTTGGTGAAGAACTTTGATGATTGGAGCGACACATTGTTACCTAACATAATTGATGAGCAGGGAAATATCAAGTCACTCCAACAGTGGAAGGATTAGGCAAATGAGGTCATCAATGATCAAATTGGATTAATTTGTTATGAATCGGATTATGAATTATTGGTGAGTTGCATGGACAAAATCATTAGCACCAGCTCATTCTTGGAGTCTTTTGAAAGAGAAGCGAATTAGGTGGTAGTTAAGTACACACCTTATAGTGCCAAGGTGAATGAGGTAATCAATTTTGATTGGCCAATTGATGAAGAGTACTAGAAATGGGTAAATGTATATTTAACTGAGGAAGAGTGAAAAGGAGTAGGTTGTTAATGGTTGACAAATTAGCTATTGCAGTTACAACCGATTCTATTTTTGTTTTTTGTGATAGTCTAGGTACAAAATTCTTGATGTTTTTGTTGTTGCATTAACCTTTCTTAGTGGGCACATTGAACAAGAAGATTCTTTGGGGAGATTGTTGTTGTAACAAATTTTTGGAATATCACAAGGTGGTCAAATTGGTTGGTGACATGTGTGCTTTTTGCCCGATGCTTGTTTGCTCCTTCTTTTTCTATAAGAAGGATTTCAAGGCCAAAAGTGTGGGTTAGCAAGTGAGATATTTTTGATCAAGTCTAGGTGAAATTGCAGAGCAAATTGTAAAGTTTGATGGTTTTAGGGAAAATGCAATTTAGGTTTTGAGTCATTCTGTAGTAGGTTTTGAATTCATGGGGATTTGTTTTTTTATGATAGTACTGACATTTGAATTAAAATGATTAATTCAAACTCATGTTTCTCCATTGTACATGCATATCTAAATTTTGAATAAGATGATCAAGGGTTGTCTCGTTCATCTCACTATTGTGGTGTGTATGATTCTTGTTCTAGCTTTAATTCAAGGAATTAATCAAAATGCTTGAATGGGATTATAGGTGGATATGTTTTGTATAAGGATTTGATAAGTATTATTGGGTTAGAATACATATTGATGAAATTGTAAAGCAATGTTATCAAGGATCTTATATGTTATGTGTTAAATCTGTCATAAACCTTAGATGCTTATGAATTTGACTCCTCCAATGGATATATGGCACTAATCTAAGTTGTATTTATTCATATGGTTCAATATTTTTTTTGTCTTTACCTAGAGCTTGCTACAAATTGCAATTGAATTATTATCTTATACTAGGAAATGTGTTGTAGTTATCTCATGCTCCAAATAGTTGATATTACTGATAAACAACCAATTCTATTTGGTATTATCCTATTATGTTGAGCTATTAAATGAGATTATTTCTTGTTGTTAATGTTGTTTATGATAATGGTGCAGAGATTGTAAATGCATTAAGGGATCACCCTCCCATGTCTTGCAGAGCCCAAAGTGTAGGAGGTCTTCAAAATACTTGTCAGTTGGTCTAGGTCATTCTAGCTGCCCTTGATTGGAATTGGCAATTCCATAGGTAGATTAAAAGACCGACTTAGTTACAGTAAAAACAACCAAGAAAATGGCGATTCCTCTGGGGTAGCTAATTTCAATATTTCTTGTTAGTGTGTCAGTTGTTGATTTTACATAGGGTTTTCATAATATTTCTATGATTTTTAGGTCGAGCCCATGGTTTTGTGTTAGGTTTGTCCATTTATTTTATTTTTCAAAGCGTTTTGAGTTATTTAGTGAAGCAAATTTGTACGTTGTCAGTAAAAAGTTCCAAAGGTCTTTTGAATTCCACCAAGTATCTCTGGATATTTGGTATTCCCAAGATAATTAGGTGGTGACTCCGAAGTCTTTGCACTAGTGTGCATCTTATTTTGAAGATTTAATATAAGTTGAAAAATCTTTTGGGCAAGTATGCAGAATGAAGAACACCAAGTCATATATGAAGAATCATCCAGAATAGAAATTGGAGGGTGAACTTCCTAAAATGATTGAGCATGACCCGACTGAGAATATGACATGTTTTATTGACAGTGGCATAAATGAATTCAGGGCTGAGGAATTCCCTGACAATTGTGATAAGCCTACTACACTGATTGATACAAAAGTAAAACAATTGTTAGAGTTTGGTGACTTGTGGACTATGTACTTCGATGGTGCAAGTTCAAAAGAAGGATCTGGTGCAGGTGTTTTGTTACAATCACCAAGTGGAAAGATATTTAGGTTCTCTTTCACTTTGTTATTTGAATGTACCAAGAATGTGGCAGAGTATGAGGCCCTGTTATTGGGGTTAAGATTGGCTGAAAAAACATGGGATCAAGAAGCTTAAGGTAATTGGAGATTCTGAGCTTGTGGTTTCCCAAGTTAGATCCAGGTATGTATCAAAGAACAAGAGGTTGAAATAGTATAGGAATGTTTTTTGGGATGAATTGGAAAAATTTGATGCATTTGGCATAGGATGGATGGAGAGAGGCCACAAAAAAGTGGCAGATTTATTTGCAAACATTGCATTAAAACCATATGATATGACTTATGCTAGAATTTCAAAGGTTGAGGTGCAAACTAGGTCATCTGTTCCTGATAATATCAAAAACTGGAAAGTCTTTGATAATAATGATGATATAACGAGGTTTTTGAATTTTGTGGATGAATATGAAAGTCAAGAAATTGACTTTGAAGCCTTTGTGGAAAAAAATGATGGTAAAGATACTGTATTTGGAAATGAGGTCATTCAGTTAAAGACAAATACAATTCCTAAGGGTTTAGTTATACTAGAAAGAGTGTTTGATAATTAGGATAGGACAAAGGCTAATCATATTGCTTCCCATCTTGATGACTTGGAAGAGATAAATCTTGGAATAGAGGCATCACAAAAAAGGTGTATATTGGAAAGAAATTGTCACCAAAGGTGAGAAGGATGCTAATTGACTTATTAAGGAAGTTTAGGCATGTGTTTACATGGTCCTATGATGACCTTACTACATACAAGGAGGATCTATTCCAACATGAGATTCCTTTGAGGGATGGTGCCAAGCCATTTAGGCAAAAACAAATGCCCATTAATCCCACCCTGGCCGCCAAAATGAAAGAATAATTAATGAAGCTAAGTGATGCAGGGATCATCAAGCCCATCAGACATTCATCTTGGGTGTCAAACTTGGTACTAGTGAGGAAGAAAAATGGAGACATCAGGTTATGTGTAGACTTCAGGAATTTGAATGTGTATTCATTCAAAGAAAACTATCCATTACCAAATATGGAAGCCATGTTGCAAAGGGTGACAAGCTGTGAATTGATGTCTATCATGGATGGGTTCTTTGGTTACAACCAGCTCATGGTCAAAGAGTCTGAGCAGTGTAAAATAGCTTTCACTACACCATGGGGAACATATGTCTATGTGAGAATTCCTTTTGGTCTGACAAATGTAGGGGCTACTTTTCAGAGAGCCATGGATGTGGCATTTTTAGATTTCATTAACTTTTTTTTGGTGATTTACCAAGATCACTTGACAACATATTCTAAGAAAGAAGAGGATCATTGTGAGCATCTGGAGAAGATATTCACTAGAGAATTGGAGTATGGTATCTCTTTGAATCCAAAGAAATGTGTATTTGGGGTAAGAGAGGGAAAATTGTTGGGACATATTGTTTCCAAGGATGGAGTAAAAATTGATCCAGAGAGGGTAATTGCAATAGATAAAATCTCACAAGCCCACAATGTAAAAGGAATACAATCTTTCTTTGGAAAAATAAACTTCCTAAGGAGGTTTGTGACAAGTTTTGTTGAGACAGTTCGCCCAATTTCCAAAATGCTTAAGGGAGCCAAGGTTGAATGGGAAGAGGAGTCTATACAGGATTTCTAGGCCATTAAGCAAGCAATAAAAGAGGCTCCTGTGTTAAGAACCCCTGATTTTTTGAAACCCTTATAGATTTTTTCATTTGCTTCTTTCCACACAATTGTAGCTGTGCTGCTACAAAAGAATGTAGAGGGTTTTGAACAACCTATAGCCTTTTTCAGCAAATCTTTACAAGCTGCAGAACTTAAGTATGATATAAATGAAAAAAGGCATATGCATTGGTAAAAGCAATAAAAGCCTTCAGTCCTTATTTGATGGGAGCTACTGTAGTTGCATATGTACCTAGTGTTGCTATCAAGGATATTTTCACACAGCAGGAAGTGTTAGGAAGAAGGTGTAGATGGATCAATAGGATCCAGGAATTCAACATTGAGATTCAGATTACTAAGCTGGTGAGAGGACAAGGATTGGCCAAGCTTATGGCCCAAAGTAATTTGGAATCAAATCAGATAAATTTGCTAGAAGAGGAAAATAGATCACACATATGCGATATGGAGCATTCTGAATGGTATAAAGGTGTGGTATATTATTTGCAAAAGATGAAATGTCTTGACAACTTGAGTGAAAATGAGAAAAGGACATTGAAATTACATGCTATCAAATATGTTATCATAGCTGGAAAGCTCTGGTGGAGAAATGGAGAATGTGTTATGCTGAAGTGTGTTGACCAAGATCAAGCACAAGAACTTCTGAGTGAGATGCATGGTGGAGTTTGTGGAGGGCATTATATGGCCAAAACAACTGAACATAAGATAATGAGGGCTGGATTTTGGTGGCCTACTATTTTTAAGGATGCACACCAACTAGTAAAGACATGTGATGCTTGTCAACGTTTCTTTGGTAAGTTAATTTTTTTTGGTAACTTGCCTCTAAAACCAGTTGCAGTGCAATCTCCATTCCAACAATGGGGAATTGATTTTTTAGGAGAAATAGCGTGTAAATCTAGTGGAGGCCACTCATGGATATTGGTGGCCACTGATTATTTTAACAAGTGGGTGGAAGCAATTCCAACAACGAAAGAAACTAGTAAAGTGGTAATTGACTTCCCAATGAGTAACATATTGACTAGGTTTGGATGTCCAGAAAGGATTGTGTCAGACAATGCAATGTGTTTCAGATATGAGGAATACACAGAATTTTTTGAAAAGCATGGCATCCAAATTTCTTACTCATCACCATATCACCCACAGGGAAATGGAGAAGCAGAATCAAGGAATAAAAGCTTGATGAAGATCATTAAGAGAATCTTGGACTAGAATAAAAGGGCATGGGATTCTAAGTTGAGATTAGCAGTCTGGGCAGATAGAGTGACTATGAAAAAGGCAATAGGCTGTGCCCCATTTGTCTTGGTTTATGGGATAAATGCAAGGTTGCCCCAAAATAATCTGATGGAAATGTATAAGTTTGTCCAGATGTACGATAATGAAATTGATGATGAGATACAATTGAGAGTGGAAGCTCTCATAGAATTAGATGAAACCAAGAGGGAAGCTCAAATGAAAAATGAAAAATTGTAGTTGCAAGTAAATAATTTGTATGACAAAAGGGAAACTGCAAGGAGTTTCCAAGATGGAGATTTGGTCTTAATGTGGAATGCCAGATTAGAAGATAAAGGGAAACATGGAAAATTTGATGCAAACTGGTTGGGTCCATTTTTGATAAATAGGAAGTGGGGTGAAGATTCATACTTCCTCCAAGATATGATAGGGGATTCTCTTGAACTACCAGTTCATGGAGAGTTCTTGAAGTTGTACTTCACTTGAAGTATGTTTTTCCATGAACAGTAGTTTAGGTTTATATATATGTTGGGTTGTTTTGTCTGGACAATCCCTTTTGGTCGTCTCTGCAATTGGTTTGCTCAACCTAAAATTCTGAAATATCATTTCATTCCAGTGAAATGAACGTCCCCAACTGGATCCACTAATGGAACTTCAAAAATTTTCTCTTTGTGTTCCATTTTTATCCTCCCTTATGTCTCTAGTCATCTACGGTGTTTGGGAAAAGCCTAAGGTTAGGGTTTTACCTTTGTCTTTATGTAAAACCCTAATTTTTATCATACGCCTTGAAGGGATCTATTTGGCCGTTACTTTTGGGAGGGTTTTGAAACAACTTAAGCCCCATCGCTTCGTCTAGGCTGGGCCCATTTGTTTTGTAATTTTATTTCCTTCGCCTGACTTTTTTTTTTTTTCTTAAGTCTTGGATGGTCCCGTGCTTCCTTGTTAAAAAAAACTTATGTTATTGTTTATCGTCAGCCTAGTGATGTCCCCTCATTCTTTTAATAAATGTTTTATATTTTGTAGAGGGACAGGTTTGTGTGACTGTAGACCAATTATCATTTGATCTCAGTCGTTCCTTGCCATCCTGTGATGACCCCACCACACTGTTTTGGTTGATCATGATATCATGGGCGAGAGCCACGTGTCTCATCCAGTGAAGCTAAAGAGATAATATAAATACTTTGATACATTTATCTGGCTTTAATACATTATTTAGCGAGTTACTAAAGCATTTATGAGATGAACGTCTTTCAAATCAACAGAGATGTTATAATCTCAGTAGGAAAAGTGCTCGATGGTTAATGAAAAAGTTGGCGACTATGTTGAATGAATAGGATTACTGATGGTTGAGATCCATGGTTGTCCGCCATCGTGTGATCAGAAGTTGCAAAGTTTTTATCGATCGTGATATCGCGAGCGAGTGCCACGCGCATTTCCTTGGCAACACATAGTATGGTGGGCCCTTATTGCCATGATGGAGATTGTGTCAGTTTGTTTTGAAGGAAACTGTTCCATGATCTGACCAAAGTGAAGGATTGTTCAAATGCGATTGGGGCCATTCGTGCAGTGCGTGAGTAAGCTTTAATGGCAGACATGACATCTACTGGCATGGTTTGATCAAAATAAAGTGATTATTATCCTATTTATGTGTCACAATATACTCTTTTCTCATAATATACTGTGGTGTCAAATTTTGTCTTTTCGAAAGGAGGTTGGGTACAAATTGGGAATTTTTTTGAAGAATACCATTGAGCTGTGGTCCCAAGTGGCAACATGATCTTGAGGGCTTCTTTGCTCTTTTCAAAGAAAGGATAAAAGGTGGTAAGTTTGTGCATGAGTTCAACTTCCCTGAGGAGTTGATTAGAAATGAATTTGACCTAAATAGGCAGGAGTTGAATAAGGAGAAATGTATAGCTTATGAGAAGCTATTGACTATTATGCACAAAATGGATCCAATGTATGATCCATTGATGGAGTTCAGTCCATATCATAAGAAAATTGACTTTTTGATGGGAAACTTCAAAGAAATCATGGGCACCTTGATGACCAAGAAGGTAAACCTGGAGTTGAATTTGGGCATACAGAAGTAAGATGCCAGGCCAATTGAAATGAGGCCAACCTACCAACCTATAGAGAAAAGACCTATTTACAGAAGGAAAAGAAATGATAGTAGTGATGAGGAAGAAGAGGATATAAAAGGAAAAAAAATAATGAAATTTCCTACACAACCAGGTCCAAAGCTTAAAACTCCTGGGGCAATTAAGATTATTGATTTGGAAGCATCACCCGAGAATAGTCCCTCACCACCACCATCAGATCCAAGTAAGGATTGAATAATCACAAGAGGATTTGGTGGGTGAAATTTTTGTCATTGTCCAGGACATGCATATGGGTATGCCTTCCCCTCCCAGGCCGGTTGAATTGGTTCTCTCTAATCTAGTTATGAAAGTAAAATGTGTGCAAGATGCAAGAATGGAAGCATGTAAGGAGTTTCTAGATGATAATGTATTTGAAAAAACTCTAGTTTTCTTGCAACTAGTGTGGAGAATGAGATTGGAAGAATATCAAGATAAATACAAGAGGAGAAGAGAATTGAGACCTAATAGGTCAGACTAGGAGAATGATGATGAAGTGAAAGTTGAATTAATGGATGAATTTGAGAGCATCACTCTTGAGGAGGGGAGAAAAATGGTAAATCAATTTGGTGTCTTGATTTTTCTTGAGTGGGACATTGCCAATGCCGTAGCTTTTAATGCTATTATGAGGTCCAAGCATCCCTTGCAAGATTCTGAAGAAGAGGTTAAGGCAGCATTGCAAGATTCTGCCTTCAGTGAAGAATACGAGACCTTGGCATTTTGGGATTTGTCCCCTCAAGGGAGAAAGCCAAATGTTACTGATATTAACAAAAAATTAAGAGGAGGGTTGATAATAAAGAGAGAATTAGAGACCTCAACCACAAAGGCTACTAATTTGACTATAAATGTAGCCAAATTGGCCCAAAAGACAGCCGAAAGAGAGGAGGCTAAAAAGAAAAGCCTAATGGAGAAGTGCAATTTCATAATTGGGGAATATAGCAAGATGCAGCAAAGGAATGTTGAGCTGAAGACTGAGGTGGCCAGGTTAAAGTACAAGTAGATTGGGGAGAAATCAAGTGCTCCAGGGATCATAACATTGCCTTCCACATCAGGGTCACTGCCTCCCGTTTCTCCCATTGTTTCTACACCAGGGTCTCCCAGTGAAACTCCTTCCCTCAGCCCTACTTTAGAGCTAATTGATGAAGAAATAGAATGCTCTGTTGATCCTTCATAGAAGTAGCTAATGCATAAAATTGCAAAGTTACAGGAATCCTTGAAGGTAAGTGAGGAGGGAGTACTTTTAAAGCAAAGGGAGATTGTTAATGTTGTATTTAGATATTTAAATGAGAAAGTTGGTGATAGATTGTCGTCTGTGTATTCTTTATATTCTTTATTATTAAGTGCAATAAAGAATATTGATACGGATCAGGAGGTATTAGTACCATTAATTGAAAATTGGATCCCTAGGGCCAATGATTTAGACATAATGTATAAAGTCTCAAGCTTTGATATAAATAATAGGCCCCAACTGTTAAGGCATACTCAGGTGTTAGCTAAGTCATTGCAAGGTTTTCAGACCTTACCAGATGACTTGAGTAGGAAGACTAGAGAGTTGGTGAAGAAATTTGATGATTGGAGTGACACATTGTTACCTGACATAATTGATGAGCAAGGAAATATCAGGTCACTCCAACAGTGGCAGCTTCGGGAAAATGAGGTCATCAATAATCAAATTGGATTAATTTGTGATGACTCAGATTATGATTTACTGGAACTTGAGCTGTATGGACAAAATCATTAGCACCAACTCATTCTTGGAGTCTTTTGAAAGAGAAGCGAATCAGGTGGTAGTTAAGTACACACCTTATAGTGTCAAGGTGAATAAGGTAATCAATTTTGATTGGCCAACTGATGAAGAGTACCATAAATGGGTAAATGTATATTTAACTGAGGAAGAGTGAAAAGGAGTAGGCTATTAACGGTTGATAGATCAGCTATTGTAGTGACAACAAATTCTAGTTTTGTTTCTTGGTGACAGTCTAGGCGTGAAATTCTTGAAGTTTTTGTTGCTGCATCAAGCTTTCTCAGCGGGCATAGTGAACAAGAAGATTCTCTGGGGAGATTTTTGTTGTAACAAATTTTTGGAATATCACAAGGCAGTAAAATTGGTTGGCGACATGTGTGCTTTTTTCCCGATGCTTGTTTGCTCCTTCTTTTTCTTTAAGAAGGATTTCAAGGCCAGAAGTGTGGGTTAGCAAGTGAGATATTTTTGATCAAGTCTAGGTGAAATTGCAAAGCAAATTATAAAGTTTGATGGTTTTAGGGAAAATGCAATTTAGGTTTTGAGTCATTCTGTAGTAGGTTTTGAATTCATGGGGATTTGTTTTTTTATGACAATACTGACATTTGAATTGAAATGATTAATTCAAACTCATGTCTCTCCATTGTACATGCATATCTAAATTTTGAATAAGATGATCAAGGGTTGTCTTGTTCATCTCACTATTGTTGTGTGTATGATTCTTGTTCTAGCTTTAATTCAAGGAATTAATCAAAATGATTGAATGGGATTGTAGGTGGATATGTTCTGTATAAGGATTTGATAAGTATTATTGGGTTAGAATACATATTGATGAAATTGTAAAGCAATGTTATCAAGGATCTTATATGTTATGTGTTAAATCTGTCATAAACCTTAGATGCTTATGAATTTGACTCCTCTAATGGATATATGGCACTAATCTAAGTTGTATTTATTCATATGGTTCAATATTTGTTTGTCTTTACCTAGAGCTTGCTACAAATTGCAATTGAATGATTATATTATACTAGGAAATGTGTTGTAGTTATCTCATGCTCCAAATAGTTGATATTACTAATAAACAACCAATTCTATTTGGTATTATCCTATTATGTTGAGCTATTAAATGAGATTATTTGTTGTTGTTAATGTTGTTAATGATAATGGTGCAAAGATTGTAAATGCATTAAGGGATCACCCTCCCATGTCTTGCAGAGCCGAAAGTGTGGGAGGTCTTCAAAATCCTCATTAGTTGGTTTGGGTCCTTCTAGCTGCCCTTGATTGGAATTGGCAATTCCATAGGTAGATTAAAAGACCAACCTAGTTATAGTAAAAACAACCAACAAAATCTCCTAAAGTGAGTAGAAAGAAAGGAAAGTAGCCAGAGAAAGACATAAGATTGGCTCCTGAAAGCTCCAGAAGATCAGCTCTTGAAGAGCTCCTGAGAGCTCCTGAAAGCTCTGGAAGAGCTCCTGAAATCGTCAGTAGAGCTCCTGAAAGCTCTCGACAGATCGTGAACCTATTTGTTTAGGACAAAAGTAGTATTAGTGAAAGTTTAGACCCTAGTCTCAGTCCCTAATGCCAAAGAAGACCAAGATTCTAAGGGAGATCTACCAGAATGAAAGGTATGATGAAGAATTTGGTGAAAGTGTAAATTTTGCATTATTTTCTCATGGTCATCCAGTTTATTTTGATTATGTTGTGAAAGAGGAGAAATGGTGTGAGGCTATGGATGAGGAGATAGATGCAATAGAGAGGAACAACACATGGGAGTTAACTATTTTTCCTCCCAACAAGCAAGTTATTGGAGTGAAATGGGTCTACAGGACCAAGTGAAATGCCGAAGGAAGGATAGACCGACATAAAGAAAGATTAGTTGTCAAGGGGTACAAACAATAGTTTGGGAGAGATTATAATGAGACATTCCCCCTATTGCAAGGATGGATACCGTGCGGGTAGTTATAGCAATCACATCCCAACACATGTGGAAGGTATTTCAAATGGATGTGAAGTCTGCCTTCCTTAATGGAGTGTTGAATGAAGAGGTTTATGTGGAGAATCATTTCGGATATGAAGTTTTGGTTCAAGAACACAAAGTGTATAGGTTGAAGAAAGCTCTTTATGGGTTGAAGCAAGCTCCACAAGCATGGTACAATAGAATTGACTCATATTTGATGAGCAATGTCTTTAGAAAAAGTGATGGTGAGCCCACTTTTTACATCAAGGAAAAAAATGCTAAGGTTTTGATTGTTGTCTTGTATGTTGATGATCTTGTTTTCACTGGGGGGATGATGATTTCCTCATTGCTGATTTTAAAGAGGCCATGAAAAGAGAGTTTGAAATGACAGATTTAGGTCTCTTGAGATATTTTCTAGGCATAGAAGTAAAAAAAATGCATGGTGGTATATTCATCTCTCAAGAAAAATATGCAAATGAGATCTTGAAGAGATTTAGGATGCTTGAAAGCAAGCATGTCCCAACACCAACAACCATAAGTCTAAAGTTGAGCAAGGAAGATTGCAGTAGCAACGTGGATCCGACCATGTTTAAGAGTGTAGTTGGAAGTTTAATGTATTTAACAAAAACTAGGCCTAATATAATGCACAGTGTGAGTCTTATTTCCAGGTTTATGGAGACTCCACGAGACACCCATTGGCAATCGGGTAAAAGAATCCTGAGCTATGTGAATGGAACCAAAGGATATGGAATTTTGTATACAACAACAAATGAGTTTGGGCTGGTTGGTTACATGGACAATGATTGGGTAGGAAGTTTGGATGATAGGAAGAGCACATCGGGCTATGTGTTTCATTTAGGTTCGAGAGTCATTTCATGGGCTTCCAAGAAACGACCTATATTTTCCCTATCTACAATAGAGAATGAGTATATAGTAGCAAATGCAACAACATGTCAAGCTATTTGGCTGAGAAGAATCTTGGCAGATTTGAGAGAAGAACAAGAGGATGGAACAGTAATTATTTGTGAGAATGTTTTATCGATAGCCTTGATGAAAAATCTTGTATTTCATGGAAGAAGCAAGTAAATTGAAATCATGTATCATTTTATCAGAGAACTAGTTGAGAATGGTGAAATTAAAATGGAATTTGTAGGTTTGAGCAATATCTAGCATACATATTCACCAAGCCTTTGAGCAAGGATAGTTTTGAGAGCCTCAAGAGCAGTTTGGGCATTGTTGATTTGGATCAGGATTGATCATGTTTCGTCGACTCAAGATCAAGGGGGAGTGTTGGAAAATTGAATGCTCCTGAGCCTCTTCCCGTTGGCACCTACCTATAAGGGGCATTCAATGCTTGCAACTGAAAGATTGTTTTTGGGATAGTCTTCCCCACTTGCTCCTGACATGCACCTGAAGACTGTAGAAGAATTAATGAAGTTGGGAATTTTTTAATTCCAAATTAATGTTGGTAGGTAATTTCGAATTTGAGAGGGAATGTTTGAAAGATAAAAGAAATGAAGGAAATTTTATTCAATTAGTTGAGAAGACTCAGTTAGAGTTGAAGATTTTTTTTTGTGCAATAGCAATATGTAGATAGAGAATGTTTTATGTGTGAGCTTCTGAAAGCTCATGAACATCAGCAGTTGTTTGTTTTGTGTGTGAGCAGAGATTGCTCCTGAAGAGCTCTACGTAGCTCTTGTTAGTTGAGCTCCTAGAAGCTCCTAAAGTTTGTTGTGTGTCTGGTAGAGCAGCTAATGAAGCTCCCAACAGATTGTGATTCGTAGCTTAGAATTAGCTTTTAGTAGTTTAAGTTTAATCTTTCCTGTATTTTCATTTCTAGCATATTTAATATAAAAAAGGTAAATATTGCATGCCTAGATTTGTCTCCTTGCATTTTGTTTATTCTGCATTTTGTATCCCCCTGTTTGTGTTTTGGGTAAACAGAGTAGTAGCTCTGTGTGATTTGTGTGCAATTAGAAAATAAGACATGGGAACAACTCATTTTGTGGAGAGAAAATCGTCTACATTCTAGTATCAAAAAGGTTGAATTATATAAGAATAATTTCCTTCATTGAATCAACTAGTTCACACAAAAAATGAGCTTTTGACACACCTACAACACTATTCTCTCTGTAAATAGATTTATACAAACAATTGTACCAATACAAATGGACTATAACCAGCACATAATGAGAGTCAATCATTTACAACCAGTGAAGTAATACAATGATCTTCCTTGAGTCTTCCACACATGAAAAAAATAAAAAACTAACCAAATAAGAACACCAAACAACAAAAATGCTTTGAATTCCAATTTTTGACTTCATTATGATAGGCTCACCAATTTTGCTAAGGGATGGAAAATCATCCATCAAATCCATGCAAGAGTTGAGAAAGAAAAAATGAAGAAATTTTAACTTAGTGAAATTTATGGAGAGGTTTTTCTTGTGAGGTTCTAACCAAGATGTGGAGGTTAGTTATCCATTTTCATATTTAGACCTCCTAACCACTAGGCTTTTTCTTCAAGTGTTACCTTAGGAATAAAACTTGAGAAATATTATGTGTTAGACCAATGGATTTTCCTTTGCCACCTTCCCTTAGGTAGATATTAAGAGTGATCCCCAACCCTCAAATACTAATACTTTTCACTATATTATATTCTAGAGTCAAATTTATGGTAATCCATTTCCCCACATGTCATTCATCATAGTTTTCTTGGTGCGTTCAATCCTCAAACCATAATACTTTGCACTATATTATTTTTTGGGTTTGCATTTTCAAACTTATTCTTACCTACACACCTTAATGCAAGAGCTATGAAGTATCCTTGATCCCTAAGTATTGATATTTTTCCTTGTATATCCTTTTGAAGTTATAGATATAAAGATACTTTTTTACTACTTTATGTATGAAGTACGAGTTATTGTTGTTCCCCCATCCTTGAAGCCTTATTCTTATACCTTTTTTAGGGTTAGAGTTTGGTCATGCTTCTTTAGGTTTTCGTTTGGGCATAAGGCATGATGTGTTCACAACTCATAAAATTCTATTTTTCACACTAAGTTTTCTTTTGAATCCACAAAGCTATGTCTACAATTTCTAGGTCCTGGAACTCATTGATATGATTTCAAGAAAGTGTTAAAGGCTCTAAATCATGTCTAATCTCTAATACTTGAAGGTCATGTTAGAGGTTCTCCTTCAAAATCTTGACAACGTACTAAAAAAAGGAATATTATAATGGTTTTCAGTGAGTTACAATGTTCTCCAACTCTCTAAAATATTGAAAAGTTTTAGGAGTCAACCGAATCACTGAATCATTGACAAAGAAGTGAAAATCAAAGGTGGTACGTTCTACAATTTGATAAATCACCTAGATGCCACCAAGGTTCCAAAATTCTCAAAATCACTACCAAGCAAGGATGTAGAGGTTCTTAAGTTATTGGAGCTTGTGAATCACCACCTAGGGTTTTTAATTGTCTAGAATTGCTAAAAAATCTAGACCTTCATTGAAACCCCACAACTTATGTAAAAAACCCTAATATTCATTAAAGATACATTTAGTCAAAGGTGATGGTTCATTTCGGATTTTGTAGTACTTTGAGTGGGAAAAGATTATATCTACAATGCATGAAGTAAAAATTATTATGGTAGGTACCAATTTATTTCCAAGAGCATAGAAACATATCTATTACAAAATTTGACCTATGCAACTACTAGAAGATTTATCCCACATATAAAAGGAACTTTCAACAACCCAAAATTTAAATTTCATGCTTTTTACACCAAAAAAAAAGGGAAGTGTTGATGGGTGTTTTGCACACTTTCTCAACATAGGCAGTACACGAATGCACTACCTCTCTTGAAAGGAAATCTTCCACGACAAAGTGCTGAAAATCTCCCCAAGGTCTCTCGGGTGTCAAGTCATGACTTGCATGGAACTCCTAAGTTGATTTTGATGTGATTTTTCTGGTAATCACAGTGTGGACTTACATAGCTGGATGCGAGATGGATCTTCAAATATGAAGTTTTTGAGATGGAGGTCAAGTTTCACTTTGTTGTAGGTTCGGACAGTGGTCCAAAACTTTGATGTTTCTTCAATTTTGGCTTTATAATGTGCAACGAACCTTGGTATAGGTTACTTATAAAAAATGGAAAAGAGCGGGGAAGATGAAAGGTTCCTGGTCCTGCAACTAACTGTGAACAGTAATCCTAGAGTTCCTACAATGGACAACTTCCTGGAAACAATATTCCACTTAACCAAAAATCTCACAATCTCATGGA
This sequence comes from Sequoia sempervirens, assembly GCA_007258455.2. Taxonomy (NCBI): domain Eukaryota; kingdom Viridiplantae; phylum Streptophyta; class Pinopsida; order Cupressales; family Cupressaceae; genus Sequoia; species Sequoia sempervirens. Next base: position 278,507,129 of record VDFB02281492.1, on the reverse strand, counting down.
ATTTGTGCTATCTTCTAAGGTCTGCAAATATTTCACCTTTCATTCACCATTTGCATGCATGAACAAAGATGAAAGTGAGGAGCAACTTTGAATTTAAGCCCAAATTAACTTTACACAGCCATCTACTAGTAGCAAATAGCAAAAAGTATGGACTAAGAAGGCATTTACACAGTAGGAATTTTCACAATTATAGAACAACATTTCTAAAATCTATCGAAGCAAAAATATAGCTAACTAGAACAACAATATAAATCTAAGTAAAGCATCTAATAATGGAGGTTGAATCAAGTAACATGTGAAAACTCAGAAAACGCACCAAGTCAATGTATTTTCATTATAAATTTATGCCGCATGTCTTTACAACAACTCAACTCTCTTTGAAAATGAGAGGAGAGCCCTATTTATAGTTCCCAAAAAGTCAAATGAATGACCAAGATTAATTCTCATTGTGTGGCCAAGATTCATTATAAAATAGGGTTTCACCAACCCTCAGTAAATCATAATTTAAAATTACATTTTGTCTTTTCCCTATTTCGTCCTCTAGTGATGGCACTGTAGTAATTTCGTCTTTTACTGATTGTTGTTTTACTGTAGCTACTCCTTGGGGAGCTCTTTATCCTCAACAGGGTTGTCCTCTTGCTTCTTTGATGCTGTATATTCTATGAACTTTAGGATGACTGGCTGGAGTTTGTCTACCTTGATGATCTCATACCACAGCATTTGGTAGCTCCACTCTTTCACATTATCTTCTAGCTTTTTCCAGTCTTCATCATACTTTATGCCCTGATCGCTGAACAACTTTGATTGGTCAAAGGCACAGGTAGGAAAACTCATGAACTCCACCATTATTTCACTAGACATCCCCTCCTTCATCTTCTTCTGGAAGTAGTGTTTTACCTTTTCCGGATCCATTTGCACTACGGGCATGTCATACTCTGTCATCAACTTAAGATAGCGAGCACATTCCACTTTGATTTCCTTGATCCATTCGATGTCTGGATCCACTTTACTCATTATTTACTCCAACCTTTCCATCATGTTGTCAAAGTCCAGCCGCCACACATCCATCAACCAGTGATTGTCTGTGTTGAATGCAAGCTCCTTTTCTAATGTGGCTTTTGGAAACTGAAGGATAGCCTCGATCTTTGGAAGGGTGGAGTCGTATGTTGCAGGGAAGTTAGTGTAGAGCTTCCTCGTGCTTTCCAAAGATTGTAGCAGATCCAAGAACTTGTTGGTTGTCTAAACAGCCCGGCTAATACCCATGTTCTTGACATACAAGACCTGTCAGAACTAGCTCTCTATAGTCTTTTCCAAGTTCTTTCTTCTTTCCATCTTATGAATCTGTTCTTTGGACAGTAGTTGGGGTGGAGTTGTGGACGTGGTAGGCAGATCATCCACCGAAGACAATTGCTGGATGTAATCTGTCAAAGCAGCTACTTGTGCTTTAAGCTCATCCTTTGAGACCTTGTCCTGCTTTATCAGATGCACCACTTTAGCCACTGATTCTTCAAGGTGCCCCACCTTCTGGTCTCTGGTAGCAGTTCCCAAATCAAGGGTGGAGATGTTGTAGGTCATTCCCTCCTAGCCTACCACAGACATTGCTATTTGCATAGCTCGAGATCCAGAGGCATCCATCATTATCTTGGATCTGATCTTAAGCTTTTTCTTCTTCCTAGTTGTAATTTGTGCTCGGGCTAAGATAACCTCCAACCTTGCTCTTGGGTCCTTTAGCACAGGAGTTCTCTTTTCAAGCTGCATTTTCGACCATTCAGGCACAACAACCTTCTCTTTAGGTGATCCATGATCACCTTCACCCCTCTTGGCCAAGGCCTCTGTTTTCTTATCTTCTGGGGCCCTTTCTTCCTCCTTAGTGGTATATCCTTCTTCATCAGAGTCCTGGATGAACACAAGGCATTTAATAGGAGGCTTGGTAGATAATTGCTACATGGGACTTCCTTTCTTTTCCATTTCCTTCCCCTCCTTTTCTTCGGTTAGCCCAACCTCGTGTGTGTGCTCCTCGGGTTGCCTAATTTCACTGCTCTTGATAGCTTGAGCCTCACCCTCAGGTTTATCTTCCTGTTTCTATCCTTCTTCTTCAAGGGGTGACCTTTCTACCTCTTATTTAGTACCCTTCGGCTGTCAGGCCATTTCTTCCTCAAGGTCATCATCGAAAGCTTGCATGGTAACCCTACCACCGACATCCTCTTCCTCATCTCTGCTCTCTGAGGAGCCAGTTCCTTCTTCCTCGCAGGCCACCCTGTCAATAGTGCAATGTTCATACTCTGGGTGCTCGTGGTATTCATTGACCTCCTCTTCAAAGGGGTTTGAGGCCTCTTATTCTCGCATCTCCCACTCCTCAGAGATTAACATGGTGGCCTTCATAGCCGGTGGCCCTGTCAGTGGTTGAGAAGGTTTAGTAGTAGCGAGGACTTGTGCAAGGGCCACCTGAAGAGTGGGATCCATAAGGATCTGGGAGAGCTCAGGGGGAGATTCTGCATATGTCTTGAGAGGGCCTCAGGCATGATGGGAGTGGACATTGGTGCTGCTACTGTAGCTAATGGGAGTGATGTAGTGGGTGACATGGCAGCGGAGGAAGGAGGAGTAGTCACGGTGGAGGAAGAGTCAATTACAATCACAGGCTCAGCCAAAGGTGAAGGAGCAAGATGGATAGAGATGTCCACCGTTGGCGGGGATGTGGCGACCATGGCCAGGGAGGTAGATAACGGGGCAGTCAAAGCAGGGAGAGCCAAAAGAGGCTTTAACTATTCCACACCTTTTGCCTCTTCTTCCTAGATTAAGGGTTGCTCTGTGGTGGCTTTTGTTTGCTTAAGCCTCTTAGAAGGTGAGCCTCCCGGATCCTTCCTTGTGTATACTTTGGGATCAGGGGACTACTCTGTTTCTGGCTCTTTTCTCTTCTTGGATCTGGTGACTGGAGGGGGCTTGGATGTCCCACCTGTTGAAGTGGTGGCAGCGACATCTTCTGTGGCGCTTGGTTCACTTTTGAGTCCTTCGTATGTCAGGACCACCCTTTGCTATTTTAATTGGGCCACCTGTCCATCAACCCACTCCTTGGTACGGGCCAAGATTGGCTTGGTTATAATATTGAGGTCATCGACCTCTTGCTCATCCCAGTCAATTGTTGGTATCGGTAAATTGGCTACTGCGGGGTACCTGGGGTCCATTACGGTGCTTTCGTCTTCTTCGACTTGATCTAGTATGGGAAATGGTTGCACCTTTCTTACAAAATATGCAGTCATCCGCATATAGTGCCTTGCACGTACTTCTTTATCATCCTGGTAATCCCCCCAAAAGTCTTCAATGTGGTGTAGATGAGCGAATCCCAGTCCTAGTGCCTTCCTTACATGCCCATATGGATCCATTCACGGGCGGGCCGTGTGCAGGTGAAAATGATAATCTTTCAATTCCTTCTCAGAGTTACTAGCGCACTGGGAAGTTTTTAATTTATACATACCCTGGCCAAGGGTCATGGGACAAGAGATCCCTGCTACATGTTTACCGCTGAAGACTGCATGTATGTGTTGGAGCTGCTGAGAAAGCTCCAATAGGATGATCTGGTCATTGGGGTATCAAGGAAACTTGTTTTGCCTTTCGGTGAAACCTTGGGCACAGATGTATGTGAACTTTGGGTATTGAATGAAGAGGAAGGTGTACTACTTCAAGAATACTCGGGCACTGTGGAAAACTGTTCTCTCAAAATCCCCAACAATCATTCTGATGATGTGGCCAATGAAGGCATCGTTTACCCTACAATATTCCTTCTTGAAGTTTTGGTACTGGAGCTGGGGGTATCTGTCATAGGCCTTCAGTCTTTGACCCTGCTCCTCATCAGGTGCCATAAACAAACTGTTGTACTATCTCCAGTCTGCCAAGGAGTATATGAGATATGAAGTTATGTAAAATCTAGAACTCTTCTTCAAATTGACAAACTGCTCATGGAAGCAATCACTTATTATACCTCCCTAGTAAAATGAGGTCTTTGTGGCAACGTCTTCATTCCCACGAAGGATTTTCTCAATAAAGTACACCATCCATTCCTGAAAGAAGGCAGTTGTAGGAAGACCCATAACCCTGCTTAGCATTGTGACCAAGTCGTGGTAATCTTCATGGAAATCACTGCAGAAGAGTTTGTGAGGAACCTTCGCAGTGCTGCCCCGCTTTGCTTTAAGCCAATGCTAATTTATTAACCTTTTGCAACCTACTAGATTATCATCCCATGCTGCCTGGCATTCCTCTATGGTAGGTGTTTCCATTTCTTGAAAAGTGGGAATATGGAAGGTCTTTGTGATCCCTTCAGCCGACATGTCGGTGAGAATGTTACCATCCCTGTCAACAATTGTCCTTGTGTCGGGTTGATATGCCTGCCGACAAGCCATGACCAATTCAGCTGCCACGAGTGATGGAGGGAAGCCTGCAGTTTTTGCAATTCCACTTTGTCTGATCAGTGTTGCATTCTTGGTCATTGGATTGACCCTAACCCTTTGTGTAAACTCGTCAATATTGACATGGCCTATATTGGTGTCGGTGATTTCTTTCCAATCTATGGTAACCTTTGAGTGCAGAGGTTCACCCTGGAATTGGTATTTCATTTGGTCCTTGTCCTCTTTTCCTCGAGGATTCTTTCCCAAATTCTTTCCTTTGTCCTTTTCCACAAATGTTCCCGAAGGTCCTACACCTGATTCCATATATCCTGCAAGCAACGGCGCAATCAGTGCAAGTGATCATGAAAGTCTTCATGTTAGTCAAAATCCCATGGATGAAATCAGTTTTAAATAGTCTATTGTTCATAAAATGATATTTTTATCTTCTAGATGTCATTAGTCTTTTAATTGAGGGCTTTCGGACAATCTGGGCTAGGAGGGATGGACTTCCCTAGCAGGAATCCTGTTTGAAAGGGAAAATGGGGCGTAGCGCTCCAGGAGATTTCTCCCGACCTAATTTTGATAGTTCAAAGGGATCATAATAAAGAAGGCTAAATTTAAGCACGTGGGTCAATATCAGATTTGAATACTGAGGTCATTTGGATTGATGTAGGAGCATTCAGAGCCACAAGGCCAGAAAGCCGTTTGGAGTTGGCAGTTTGGAACGTCCGAGCAGAAACGGAGTTCGGGGAGCAGAACCCTGGGGTCTGGGATTCGGCAGGTCCAAGGGCGGCTGGTAACTTTGTAAATTTCAGGTGATTAGGCCCAAGGGGCAGGACGCCATTGGACCTTCGCTGTTCAAGACGATGCTTGTTGGGTAGAAGTCTGGAGGGGGCGGCCCGGCAGACCGGACCTAAAACTTTGGTTGGACGTCAGATTGTATTTTAAGCTTCCACGGTGAGCAGGGAGGCAGAGCCTGGAACTCGGGCGGACGGGTGCGGATTTCCCAAATTGAACGACAGAGGAAGGAGGGAGTCCCGAGGGCTGGAGCTCCAGAGGGGAAAGGACGTCTAAAGCTCAGTGTCATCCTCCAAGCGACTAATGGAGGCTTGGGGCTCGGGGGCCGGGAGGTCGCCGGGGATTCGCCGTTCGGAACAGCAAAGATGGGACGGAAGTCCGTGGACAAAAGTTCATAGACCAGGTATCGGGAGGGTGACGGAAAATCAAGTTCAAATACAAAACAACCGGTGAAAGGAAATGCGGGCCCAGGGGTCGGGCAGACGAGGCAACTCTGCCGTTTGGGACTGTGGCATCTTCGCGGACTTCCAGACACAGAAGTCTAGGGGTTCAGGCCCGAAAAGCCAAAATGGTGGCCAAGTTTGATGTTCAAGTTTTTTGACCTTGACGACAAAGGGACAACGGAGGCCCGAGGATCCGGGCCCGAGGGGTCAAATTTCCGTTTGGAAAATGTTCATTGTTTTCGGTTTTCAATCGCCAAAAGGAGACCCAGGCCCGGAGGGCATGAATGCCCCTGTGTGATGAATGGCCGCAGCCAGGTGAAGTTTTGGCCATGGACCCAAGGGCATTTTGGAGGTATCTCAAAGAATTGAAAACATGGGTTTTGTGCATTGTGTCATGTTTTATCTTTTTAATGCATTTTAGATCCAGGTTGTTCATCACTTTAGGTTTAAAATCATGAAAAAATGCTCGGGGAGGGAAAATGGTAAACCTACCTCAGACACTCGATGCGACAAGGTGTGAAATCCACTCACGATCGGCAAGCGACAACAACGGGTGCGAGGGTGACGAGTGACGAAGACAGGGATCCTCTCTGGCAAGCACTTTGACCACTCTCTGCAACACTGACAAGTGAGAATGATAGGTCTGAGAAAGATATTTATACTCCAGCCACCATTAATGGCTGTATTAAATGCAATTACGGTGAGGCATAAGGTTGGTGGATTCAAATCCACGGATGGTGGCGGTAGGTCTGGGGCCCGGAGGCCAGAAAGACGTGAGGCAGTGGCCGTCTTGGAAAATTTAGCTCAGAAATCGGTGGCAGAATAGAGGAGTTCAAGGTTCGGGGGGTGGAGTTCCACCAGAGGTCCGCTGTCGGGAACGACGAAGCCCTCACGGAATTCTAGAAGCGGAATTCCAGAGGTTCGGGCCCAGAAGGGGCAAAAGCACTGGGAAAATTCTGTAAGTTCCACTGGATGGAAAATGGAGAACTGGGTCCCGGAGGTCAGGAAGACGCAATCCATCTGCCATTCGGGACAGCAGAAATGACGAGGAAACTCGGCGGGATGGGCCCAGATGGGCCTGAGGCCGCTGGCAAGGGCAAACTACTAGAGAGACCCTGCAAGGCACCAAAACTTGACAAATTTAAAGGGTGAAATGTGGTCAACTTAAGATGAGACTTTGGGGGGGGTGTTGACCATCTGGGACACCAAAATGGGGCACGCAAAATGAGGCAGCGATAAAATGACCACTCGACAAGTTGAAAGAAGAAGAGGGTCCCCGTTTCGAACGGGGCGTGTGTGCTGAAGGCACAACATGAAGCTATTCTATGATCAATATGATGAAATAATTTAGCTACTAAATGGATTTTTAAACTGTTCTAGGTTGTTCAAAAGTATATATTTTATAGGATTGTTCCATAACCTACACATTGCCTTACTAGAGCCATTCACCATGATTTTATCCTCACCAAATCTATGCCATTGATTACAAAGATTAATCCAATCCATTAGTTATTGTTGAGGATGTTATATTCCTTTATAAATCCAATGCATTTCTCTTTGTAAAGGGTTGGATGTCATTTCATTAACCAAGGATTATTGGATTTTTTTGAAGCTAATGGTCTATAAATTTTTCCCATTTTTTTTAAAATATTGATACTAGTGGAACTTATAAAAATTCATTTATTTTCAAGTTTACTTCATGTTTTTGAAGCATTTAGCTAGAATTTTTATTGTGGATATGAGCATAATGAGTATTTAATAAGTTTTCTATTCATACCACTTGTAATTTACTAGTTGTAAGTTATGTTGCATGGTTAATTTGAACATTTCCCTTCATTGTTGTAGAGTCTTGTTAAAATATGCTAATATTTTTTGTTTAATAAATCTTTATAGTATTAATTCCCTCTAAAGACAAAAATTATTTTATGATACTATGATTTATTTATCAAGTAAGAAATATAAAAATATTGATTTATCTACCTGAACATTCACATATTATGATGGGAGCTCCAAACCTAATATATATGTAAATCATTTTCTCTTACTCTTTCTTTTTACCTTTTTACAATCTTTAGATAGTTTATGAACCAATATATCTAAATTAAACATCTGAGGAATAAGATTGTTTATGGTAGAAGAAGCATATTAAAATTACTGTTAGGGTTGATTGGTGTGATGTATCTCACCAATAGATTTGCACATGATTAGTAGAAAGTGTGTTTAGGGTTAAGACAATTGTGAGTCTATTTATCTTTTATATCTAACCCTCTTTTTAGGATTATACCAAACAATCATGTTAGTCACTGATCACATCATTACTAAGTACATAAAAATACACTTTTAAAAAATTTCAAAAAATTTATTGTATGATCCTAAATGGAGGCCTAGAAGTTCTCCAAATGAGAGCTACTCAACAATACCCATGAAAATTTATTTTATTTTTCTAAAAATTCTAGAAACAAAAATAAAAAATTGTTTGCACCATTATGAAGCTCGTTAAAATTTTCCCCAAATAAAAATATTTCTCAAAAAAAGGAGCTTGCATGTCTAAGAATGAAACCTCTAAAGTTAGAGTTTTATAACAAAACTATAATCTATAGTTGAAGTTGATAGTGAGCCATTGCAGGATCATGGGGGTCCAAACTAGGCCCTTAAGTGGAAATGAAAATTCAAAAAAGAAGAGTTAGGAAACTTGACATAAAAAATTGAATAGGTTATTAACATAATTTTAAAAATATGTAAACAAAATTTATAGAAATTTGAATGCAATTCTAAGATACTAGTCATTTTTTGGGAAAAAGTAAATCTATTTGGTGAAAATTTGAATTTCAACATAGTAGGACTAAATTTTTCGGAAAAAAAAAGTAGGTGTATGTTTGACCAACCTAAGTACAAAAAAATATATATATTTTTTAAAAAAATTCAATATACGTAGAGGAAACATGCCTAGATGTGCCACATTTTTTTTGTAATTTTTTTAAAAGTAAATAATTAGTTATGAATTTTTTATTAGAAATTTTAAAAAAATTTAAAACTTGTTTGTCTAACCACCATAACTTGGTCAAAAATTTATAAAATTCATTTTTTTAATCCTATATTATGGGGAGCATAGAATGCGTCACATCTTTTGGATTTGAAAAATGTGAAATCGTTTGATAATTATCATGTTTTTCAATCAACCTATCAATTAGGACTTTAGTCATAATGCATGTAGAAAATCAATAATAATTATTTATTAAATTCAAAATAAGGCATATCTTATATTTGTGGAAAACTAATAATTTTCTCAGTAAACCCTTTTTGTTTCATCAAACTCCGATAAAAAAGATTCGTCGGCCAGGAGGGAAAACTTTGGAAAACTAAGGAAAATTTCTTAATACATTTTTGTAGTTGAATTTCTAGATATGACACCCCCAAGCCAAATCCAAAGGCATCCCCAAGGTAAAAACCAAGGCTATAAATTTTATCAAACAAAATGGATATTTGTTTAGAATGGATATCTGTTCTAAACAAATATCCCTTTGCAACGAATATTCGTTACTTTTATCATTTCTAAAATATTTTTATTATTAATGTATAATAAATATGTTATATATTAATAATACATAATATATGTTATATATTATATATTATATACTATAATATATATAATATATTATAATATACTATATTATATATAGTATATAATATATTATAATATTATATATATTATATAAATCCAAATGTTGAGAAATAAGATGAAGCTAATGCAATAAAATATTTTCAAATATTTTGTTTTGGGTATGGCAAGTAGTTTGGGGGTAAAGGAGAGGAGCGTTTCATGATGTGATGTCAAGGTTTTCTCAGCCTTAGTCTGAGCATTCCAAAGTGATTCATTTCTTAACAATGTCATACAAAGGGAGGGACCTGCTTTGAATGGAGGTCCTCAAATAATTAAAGTGAATGGATGCCTTGAGAGAAGAAAAGATCATTTGGTGAACTAGTAATACAACCAAAATATGTGTGAGAAGATGTAGGACACCTATCAAACCATGCATTTATTTATAAATTTATGGGTATTAGGGTATCTATTCCTTTCTTGGAATTGTGGGCTCGAAGGGTTTGGAATTTGAAGGGTGATATAGAGGCTTTGCTAATTTCCAATAACTACTTCACGGTGGTGTTCTCATTCCTGGCGGATCGTAATAAGGCCTATGAAGGGGGTTCTTATTTTTATAACTAGGTTACCTTGTTCATTAAGCCTTGGCATGCTGGATTTAACCTAGTTAAGGAGCTCCCTTCAAGGGTTTTGATTTTGATGTAGCTCTTGTTGGTCCCATTAGAATTTTTGAGAAATAATATCTTGTACATGATCTCTCTTTTGTTGGGAAATTTGATGAGTGTGTCACAACAAACAATGGATAAGAAGGTAATTTCTTATGCTCATATCTATGTTGAGATTGATTTAAATAACCCTCTTCTAGATTCTTTCAAAATATATCTAGGATTTGCTTGATGGATTAAATAGGTAGATTATGAAGCCCTCCCTTTTCAATGTTGAGTTTGCCACGAGTATGGTCACTCACAATAGAAATTCCCAAAACCTACTCTGGATAGCCCTTCATCCAATGGGATTTTAGCCAATGTTCAGGTCCTAGTTCAGGGTATAGGACGGACAAGGGGAATGCCCCTTTGTCAAAAGGTGGTGTGTATAAGGAGTTTATTTTCATGTTAAACCATGTAATAAGGGTAGACATTTGAAAAGGACCTTTAAGGATAGATAGGGTGAGGAGACCTTCAATAGGTTTAAGGCTCTAGAGGACTTGGATAAGTAGGATATTCCTTTTGATTTGTTGATCATTGGAGAAGGCCTAGTGGATGAAAAGCATTGAATGCCCAAGGAGACTTTTAGTCAGAGTGGGTTGCATGGTGATTTTGTTGCTTCATAGATGGACATAGATTAGGTGCATGAGTCTCTCTATGTAGTGAAACAACCTGAAATTAATGAAATGGTAGGTAACATGGCTCTAATTCCTAATTTGTAGCTAGAAAAAATTCCAGTACCATAGCTCCAAGAAAAGTCGATAAAGTACCACCCCCATTAGGTATGCAACAAAAGTATATTAAAAAAGGAGGTCCAGATAAGCCTTTTAAAATTGGGCAAAAGAAGGATTAGGATAAGTTAAAAGTAATGGGTAAAAATTTAGTGGAATTAGGTTCCATTAAGACTATTGATTCTCACTTTTCTAACCCTCATAGATGATTTTTATGTCATAGAATGTGATGGGGTGAAAGAACATCCCTAGGGAAAAGGTTGTTTGCTATTTGATTAAAGAGAATTCTCCTGATGTTATGTTTATTTAGGAATCTAAGTTGGTAGTTGAAGGAATGATGAACATTGCCACTAAATTGTGTTGGAGGGGTCAGTGTCAATGCATTGGTGCTTAGGGCACATTAGTGTAGGTCTTTTTATTTTCCTTATGTTAGGGGGTACTTCTTTTTCCTACACATTATTATTTAAGCTTGCTTAGGTTTATTAGATGTGGTAATATGAGGAAATGTGGAAAAATACAACTACATGTGTCACTCTCTCCCACACATGGGTAGTTGAGTTACACATCCTTTTTTGGCTTGTTGTACCACCTCTCATAACCACTATTCTATTTTTATCTAGGGAGGCTATGGGGTAGTTGGGTTTCTCACCCTCTTTTGGCTTTATGTGCCACCTCCTCTTTTTCTTCACTTAAGGAGGTTATGCCACATGTTTTCTCATTTACCAAGTAGGTGATAACCTCCCACCTTTTATTGGTAGTAGGAGTTAATGCACCTCTTGGATGTATTTTCCCTTATTTTTCTATATATTGAGCACTCTCCTCTCACCTTCACTTGTTTGGCTAGTTTGGTGATTGCTCAGTGAGAGTATTGAGAGTATTCTGCAATTTCTCTTGCCTTGTCTCTATTTTTCTCTTATTTTAGATTTCTCTTCATTTTGCTATTTTGATCTTCGATCATCTATTGAGTGAAGTTGCATGTGATCTATGACCAACCCTAGATCTTGGCTTGATTCTCGCTTCTCACAGAATCTAACATGGTGTCAGAGCTATGTTGTTTCGTATAGCTCATTATTTTTTTGATTTTTTGAGAGATTTGAGACTAATAGAAAGCTAATATTTTTCCTTGAAAACCAAGTATGCTCTTCTCTTGCATCCTCATATGACTTGGAGAATCAGAATAGTTTAAAGGAAAAATAAGCATATATTTAATTTGGTTTACATGTATCTGTTCCTATGAGATCTAGGTGATTTGTAGCTTTTTGGTAATATTGGAGGCCTTTTCAGCATTTCCAAAGAGTCCAAAAGGTTAGAGAAAGCCAAAATTGACATTTATTTCACCAAAATCAGAGATTGGAGGATATAGTAAAAAAATCAGAATTAAAAACTTGAATTTTTACTAGAGCTATTTTCATTTGGGCTTCAAATATCCGTCTTCCACTCATTTTCAAGAAAAATGATTTCTGGGTTTTATTTCTAGCATCAAAAAACCATATTGGTAGTTGTTAAATTCTGCAAAATGATGATAAATTTTGCAGAAATCAAATCATAAAAAGGCATGAGTCATTTTTCATAGGAAGATTTTGTAGCTTTTTTCAAAATCGCATAACTTTTTCCTCGTGTGTCAATTTTTCACAAACGCGTACTTACTAGAAAGCTAGAAATGAAAACTTTTCATCCATGAAGGTTTGAGTGAAAAATTCTTCCCTTTTCAATAAGATATTGTAGGTTGAATCTGATACATTTTTTTTATCTTCAACAAGTCTTATCTTTCACTTTTGTAATCCATTTTTCAAAAAAAAAAAAAGTGTTGAAAAGATATTGAAGAGTAAAACATAGCTGCAAGGTTATTTTTCTAGATTTTATTTGAAAATTAATTTGTATCAAATATTGTAATTTTGTCTATTAAGAGCCTTATAATCCTTGTAATCTAGAAAATTCTTGTAAAAGCACTAATCATAAAGTGCCAACATTGTAATATCTTGGTGGGGGGGTGATTTTTGATACTAGTGGAAAGGGGGGTGTGTCATGTGTCTTCTTTCTTCACACTTTTCTTTCTTCTTTGAAATCTTCTTTTCTGCTCTCATGGATGCATCTAGAGTTCCAGTTTTAACTCCATATAATTATTTTGAATGGAAATCTAAGATGATAATATATATTGAAATACATGGATATCATCATGTTACAATGGGACTTGAAACTGAACCTTAGGATGTTGCAGAAAAGACAAAATGGTTTAATAAATGTGACGAAGCCTTTGGTACTCTGTGCATGTCAGTCTCTCCTAACCTTCTTTTTCATGTTGAATTTGCAACTACACCAAATGAAGTGTGGACTAAATTGGAAAGCCTCTTTGGTAAGTAGGTTGAGTTAAGGAGTCATAAATTAGAGAATGAACTCATAGGGTTAAGTCCTAGCAATTTTGACACTATATATGACTTCACAAAATTGAAGGCCATTAGATATTAGTTAGAATAGTGTGGAATCAAGAAGGATGATAAGAAAGTGATCATGATTATTCTTTCTAAGCTTGGTCCTAACTATTATGTATTTTTTTCTACATTCTATGCTACAAAATGTGCCCTAGGTTCAACCTACCAAATTCCTTCTCTATATGAATTTGTTGCAAAGCTCACTAGGGAGCAGGATAAATTAGTTCTAATGGGTACAATTAAGCCCTCTAAGTCACATGCCTTAGCTATCAATTAGGGCACAAAAGAACATAAACGACCTGACAAGAACTTGGAAAAGAAACAAAAAAACCAGGGAGAGAAGAAGAAAGATCAAAAACCTGTTGCTTCAAAAGAGGATAATCAGACCTCTCCATCAAAAGGTGATCAATCTAAGAAGGAGAAGGTCAAGTGTTATTATTGTAAGAGGCTTGGCCATGATGAAAACAAGTGTTTAAAGAAGCAAGTCGATCACCTTTCTCATCTTCTTGAAAAGAACAATATCAAGGTGCCTGATTCAGTCAAATAGAGTTCATCAGAAGGGTCTCCTAAGGACACAAAAAAAAGTAAGGGAAAGGCCCTAGTTGTTGTTGTTTCACAACAAAATTATTGGATCATTGAATCAAGTGCCTCACTGATAGGGACAGGGCCGGATTGAGACAGTCACAATCTTAATGCTCCGGGTCTTACCTTTGATAACCCCTTGGTGTCACTTCCTCCACCACTCAACTTGTAGGTCCTCTGTTATTTAGGCACCCCTGGTTCATTTTCCAACCCTGCTATCATCTACAATGCCTTCAACTAACCAAATCTTGGTGCTCTTCCTCTTGTTCACTCACTAGCCCTTATTCTCCCTAAAGACTATTTGATACTCCAAACACTTCCCAACTTGATGCAGGGGTGTATAAAGCTTCCATGGCTTCAAAACCATCATACCAAAGATCCTGATCAACTTCCATGCTTTGATTCTCCATCGCTAACACAAAATCCTTGTTTTAGGGTTTGGGCAGGGCTACAAGCCTTGAGCCCCTTTTAGGCCTCCTTGCATAAGAAAACTGGTTAGAACTCCTCTCCTTCAACTAGTTAGGACAAACTCCCTTCAGACACCCTGGCTCAAATTCCAACCACTAAAATATTTTTAAGGTTTGGGCCCCTCTCTGTCCGTACACAGGCAGAACACAGATTTTACAAGAAACTAGGGTTTTTAGACATTTCTTGGTATGTTTTTCTTTGTTCCAACCTTGAATGCACTGATGAAGAACTTATCCTCTTCCCCAAACATTCTCCAATCTTCCTACATTCAACATACACCATAGGTTTTAATGAAATAACACCCCTGCATTGTTAGGTTAAGATTCTTGTTGTCTTTTCCATGTCGGGCATCACAAGCTCGCCTAGGAAAAGTCTCTTAGCATGCTTTCTACACCTCTACTAACTCCTACCCCTAAAGTATGTACACTAATGGAGTTTAGCCGCCTTCCCAATATCTCCATACTTCTTGGTACGGTGGAAGTGCAGGCTAAAACTCCATTTTTAACACATTTACCAGTCAAAACAACAACTAACAAACAAACACAAAATTTACAAAGTGGAAGAAAGCGATGGAAAAGCTAACTAATGTGCCAAAACAGTGCTAAAAAAGGCTTCTCTACATGCTCCAAAACCAACAAAAAGCCTTATTCAATTCATTTGACTACTGTCACGTAGTAAGAACAGAAAAATAGATTTTTTTCACAACAAAATCACTGTCTCCTTTTTTATTCTCATGAAGACTGCCAACATTCAAAACATCCAACCCTCTTGAAAGGTTGAGAGATTCATTTTACAAGCTTAGAAATCAGTTAGGTTTTCTCTTTTGAGCCTAATAATAGCCAAAAATTTGTTGTTGTTAAACATAGTGTGTTTTGCAACATTTGTCTATAGCTTAGGAAACCACCACAAAAAGGATTTCAAACTTTATTCAACCTCACCAATCTAACCTAAGAACCAAAAGTCCTCAACCACAATTAGGATGGTGTTCAAAAACCTTACAAAACACAACCAAAATGGATTGAAATAAAAAACTTCAAGACAAGCTTGCACTTTGGCAGGTGCTCCTGCACCATTCTCCCCCTCTCAGCACAAAGATCAAGGAACTTGAGGTGATAGAAGTTATAGATCAATGCCTAGCTTCTTAAAATCAGCTTCCTCAACCCAGGTAGCCTCAGATTCACGTTTGTTCCTCCACTTGACAAGGTGCTCCATGTACACCTTGTGTCTTGTAGCCTTCTTCACCCTGGACTCCAAGATCTTCTTAGCCTGAGGCTTCTCTTGATTAGGAAGGGGTATATTACTGATATCCTTAAAGATCTCCTGACTGTTCTGAACTTCATCACTGACTGTCCCCTTATACCCGATCAAATCAACAACATTAAAGACTGGAGATATGCCCAAATTTGATGGTAATTCTACCTTGTATGTGTTCTTCCCATACTTGGCTAACACCTTGCATGGACCTACTCTTTTAGCCTGTAACTTGGTTGCCATGCCCTTCTGCAATCTGGATTTGTTGAGATGGACCATGACATAGTCCCCTACTTGAAATTGCACATCCTTCCTTGATAAATCAACATGCTCCTTCAATTTTTGAGTTGCTGCTGTAACTGTCTTCTTGACCTGCTCATGTATCTCTTTCATGGTCTGAGTGAAGTCTTCTACATGTCCACTCCTATTCTCCATTGATCCAAGGTCTCTGAGTTCACAAATGCCTCTTGGGTGCATCTCATACACAACCTCAAATGGACTTTTCCCTATAGTTCTATTGACACTATCATTATAAGAATACTTAGCTTGAGAAATCACCATATCCCATGTCTGTCCCTATTATTTAGTCAAACACCTCAAAAGATTACCTAGCACTCTGTTAACCACCTTTGTTTGGCCATCGGTCTGAGGATGGTAAGCTGATCCAAATGACAGATTTGTTCCCAATCTGCTCCATAGAGTCTTCCAAAAATGACTCATGAACCTCACATCCTTGTCAGAAACAATACTTAATGGCAATCCATGGATCCTTACTATCTCCCTGAAGAAAAGATGGGCAATGTAGCTAGCATCATGTGTAGTCTTGCAAGGGATAAAGTGACTCATCTTGCTAAATCTGTCCACAACTACATAAATACTGTCAAACCCTGCCTTAGTCTTGGGGAGTCCTACCACAAAATCCATACTAACACACTCCCATGGTCTATTGGGAATGGGTAAAGGCTGATACAAACTTGCATTGCTGGCTCCCCCTTTGGCTTTCATGCAAACTACACACTGCTCCACATATTTCCTAACATCTCTTGCCAACTTAGGCTAGTAATAGAATCTTTGTACCAGATCTAAAGTTTTATTTATTCCAAAATGCCCACTAAGACTGCCATTATGTTTCTCTTGGATCATATTTTCACTCATTGATCCTCTTGGGACACATAACAGATTACCCTTAAATAACAATCCATTTTGCAATGTATACTCAGCATACTAACTATGAAAATAATTCTCAAAAGCAGATCATACCTTGCAAGCTTCTAAGAAGTCTTCATCATCACCATAGAGGTCTTTGAAACTCTCCAATCCAATGCTCTTCAGCTGTATTTCTTGCACTGTCAGCATTCTCCTGCTTAATGCATCTGCCACCTTATTCATTTGTCCCTTCTTGTGCTTAATAGTAAAAGTGAAAGCTTGGATGTATTCCATCCATTTCAAGTGTCTATTACTCATCTTCTCTTGGGTGTTGATGTAACTGAGTGCCTGGTTATCTATGAAGACCACAAACTCTTTGGGAAATAAATAATGCCTCCACTTCCTAAGGGACTACACTAAACATATAATTCTAGATCATAGGTGGAGTATTTTTGCTTGGCTTCATTGAGCTTTTCACTAAAGAAGGCTACAGGCCTAACTTCTTGACTAAGTACTCCTACTGCTACTCCACTTACATCACACTCAACTGTGAACAACTTATCAAAACTAGGCAATAATAGGATAGGTTGAGTTGCCACTCCTTGTTTCAGCTTTTCAAACCCTTTATCAGCCTCTTGAGTCCATTTAAACTTTTCTTTTAGACCACCTTTAATAGTATCTAGGACTGGTGCACATATACCACTAAAATTCCTGATGAATTTTCTATAAAACTGAGCCAAACCATGAAAGCTCCTTACCTCTATTGCTATGGTTGGTGTAGGCCAATTTAGGATGGCTTCCACCTTGCTTGGATCCATCTTCAACGTTCCTTGGGATACTACAAAGCCTAGATACACAAGTTCTTGTTTGAAGAACTCACACTTCTCAAGGTTGATTGCCAATTGTTCTTCTTGCAGCCTTTTAAGTACCATCTCCACATGCTTCAAATGTTCTTCTGCTGTCTTACTAAAAATCAGTATGTCATCAAGATAGACTACTACAAAGATCCCTGTGAAATCCTTAAGCACATCATTCATTAGTCTCATGAACATGCTAGGGGCATTTGAGAGGCCAAATGGCATCACTTTCCACTCATATAAGCCATCATTTGTCTTAAAAGTTGTCTTCCATTCATCACCTTCCTTAATTCTAATCTAATGGTAGCCACTCTTGAGGTCTAACTTAGTGAAGTACTGTGCTCCTCCAAGGCAATCCATTAAATCTTCAATTCTAGGTATTGGGAATCTATACCTAATGGTGATCCTATTAATTGCTCTAGAATCAGTACAAAGTCTCCATTTACCTCCTTTCTTAGTTGCTAAGACCACCGGGACTGCACATGGGCTGATGCTCTTTTGAATTAGACCTTGATTCAACAATTCTTCCACTTGCCTAGCCACCTCTTGGTTTTGCTCAAGAGTGAGCTTGTATGCTGCTTTGTTAGGAAATGAGGCTCTAGGTATGAAGTCAATTTGATGACTTATTGCTCTCTTTGGTGGTAGAGTTGCAGGTGTTCCATCACTCACTATACTCTTCTACTTATCAAGCAACCTCTGGACTGCTTCTGGTAAGACTGTCCTTTCAGCCTTTTCTTCCTCTTTGGACTGCATTAAAACCACATAACCTTCACCTCCTTGATGTAAATTTCTAATAAACTCCTTAACACTACTCAACATGATGTTTGGCACCTTGGACTGTCCCTCATCTTCCTCAGTCAATGACTGCAGCTTGAAGGTTCTTCCATCCTTCTTGAATTCAATGGTGTTCTCCTTCCCATGATATATAGCACCTCTGTCATATTTCCATGGCCTGCCAAGCAGAAGATGGCATGTATCCATGGGTAGTACATCACAAACCAACTTGTCTTTATATCCTCCAATTGAAAATTCCACTATTACCTGCTCATTCACTAGAACACTCTGCCCTTTGTTCAACCATGTGACTTTATAAGGGTTAGTGTGGGGTTTGGTTTCCAATTTCAACTTCTTTACTACCTCCTCAGAGATGATATTATCTATAGAACCCGAATCTACAATGACCTTGCACACCTTTCCTAGTATCTTGCACCTTGCTCTAAACAAAGCTCTCCTTTTCTTGGGTTCTTCTTTGACCGGTTGTCTGATCAAAACCCTGTTAAACATCAGATTTTCTCCTACTTCTGATTCTATATGACTGATCTCAGATGCCTTAGGACTCATGATGTCCTCTTGTGCATAAGCCACTCTTTTCTCATTGCTAGAAGCGGATGCTTTCTCCGGGCACTTATAAGCAGGGTGACCTAGCTGATTGCAGTGATAACATTTCATGGTGGCAAAGTAAGAATTACTCCTACCTGCTCCTCTTCCTCTGTTAAATCCTCCTCTTGAAGATGTTTCACCTCCATGCTCAGTAAGCTTTGATTCTCCTTGGTTTCTTTGGTCATTACCTCTACTTTGGTAACCTCCACGCTGTCCTCTTTGATCTCTGCCTTTTCCTCTGCCCTTAGAGGATTGATCATGCTTTCTTTTGTTCCTCTCTTCAATCTTTATAGCCAGCTGATAACATTGGTGGACTATTTTAGGACTCAAAAGAGCCATGTCTTCTTGAATGTTCCATTTCAAGCCATTAAGGTACCTAGCCACTTTCGGGCTCTCATCCTCAGTCACATTTGATCTCAAGCAAAGCTTCTGAAACTCTTCAGTATAGGTGTTGACATCTTGATCTTTCTGCCTTAGACTCTGCCTCTTCTTGTGCAACTGTATCTCATAATCATCTCACATATATGCTTCCTTTACCTTAGCAACCATTCCTTTCCAAGTTGATATGGGCTTCTTGCCTTCTTTTTCCCTTTCAGTCTGAACAAACTTCCACCATGTCAAGGCTGATCCTCTCAACCTTGATTTAGCTACCTTCACCTTCTATGCTTCAGTTACTGCATCACATTCAAAATGATTCTCCATGCCTTCTATCCAATCCATGACTAGGTCTACTTCCATCTTTCCTCTAAAAAGCGGTATACCTTGAAGTTCTTTTCCACTCAAAGCTTTTAATGCCTTCAAGAAAGGCTCCTCCTTCAAAACATGGTCAGGTTCAGGGGTCTTATCTTCCTCTGCAACCTCTTCTTCTTTTGGAATTCTTCCCTCAAACTGTGCACTCCTCATTGTTGCCTCCAGTTGGGCTATTCTTTCCCTCAACTACTTATTGTCTTCTTATTGCTCTTCAACCATCTTAACCAGTTCTGCATTGGTCACCATGGTGGAAAAATCACTTGACTCAATGTTTGACATGCAATATTTCTTTCCCAAATCCTTAACTCGCTCTGATACCAATCTGATAGGGACAGGGCCGGATTGAGACAATCACAATCTCAATGCTCTGGGTCTTACCTTTGATAACCCCTTGGTGTCACTTCCTCCACCACTCAACCTATAGGTCCTCTGTTATTCAGGCACCCCTGGTTCATTTTCCAACCCTGCTATCATCTACAATGCCTTCAACCAACCAAATCTTGGTGCTCTTCCTCTTGTTCACTCACTAGCCCTTATTCTCCCTAAAGACTAGTTGATACTCCAAACGCTTCCCAACTTGATGCAGGGGTGTATAAAGCTTCCATGGCTTCAAAACCATCATACCAAAGATCTTGATCAACCTCCATGCTTTGATTCTCCATCACTAACACAAAATCCCTATTTTAGGGTTTGGGCAGGGCTACAAGCCTTGAGCCCCTTTTAGGCCTCCTTGCACAAGAAAACTGGTTAGAAATCCCCTCCTTCAACTGGTTAGGACAAAATCCCTTTAGACACCCTAGCTCAAATTCCAACCACTAAAATATTTTTAAGGTTTGGGCCCCTCTCTGTCCGTACACAGGCATAACACAGATTTTACAAGAAACTAGGGTTTTTAGACATTTCTTGGTCTGTTTTGCTTTGTTCCAACCTTGAATGCACTGATGAAGAATCTATCCTCTTCCCCAAACATTCCCCAAGCTTCCTGCATTCAACATACACCATAGTTTTTAATGAAATAACACCCCTGCATTGTTAGGTTAAGATTCTTGTTGTCTTTTCCATGCCAGGCATCACAAGCTCACCTAGGAAAAGTCTCTTAGCATGCTGTCTGCACCTCTACTAACTCCTACCCCTAAAGTATGTACACTAATGGAGTTTATCTGCCTTCCCAATATCTCCATACTTCTTGGTACGGTGGAAGTGCGGGCTAAAACTCCATTTTTAACACATTTACCAGTCAAAACAACAACTAACAAACAAACACAAAATTTACAAAGTGGAAGAAAGCGATGGAAAAGCTAACTAATGTTCCGAAAAAGTGCTGCAAAAGGCTTCTCTACATGCTCCCAAACCAACAAAAATCCTTATTCAATTCATCTAACTACTGTCACGCAGCAAGAACAGAAAAATAGATTTTTTTCACAACAAAATCACTGTCTCTTTTTTTATTCTCATGAAGACTGCCAACATTCAAAACATCCAACCCTCTTGAAAGGTTGGGAGCTTCCTCTTACAAGCTTAGAAAACAGTTAGGTTTTCTCTTTTGAGCCTAAGAATGGCCAAATTTTTTTTGTAAAACATAGTGTGTTTTGCAAATTTTGTCTATAGCTTAGGAAACCACCACAAAAAGGATTCCAAACTTTATTCAACCTCACCACTCTAACCTAAGAACCAAAAGTCCTCAACCACAATTAGGATGGTGTTCAAAAACCTTACAAAACACAACCAAAATGGATTGAAATTAAAAACTTCAAGACAAGCTTGCACTTTGGCAGGTGCTCCTGCACCACTCACACCACATGGCCTCATTAGAGGATAATTTTACCTCTTTGGAGCCATGTTCTATTCTTACCATATTAATGGGTGATGACACTCCTATTGAAGTGCATGGGAGAGGGTCTAATTATGTGGGTGAAGGGACATTTGAGGATGTTATTTGTGTTTCATCTTTGTCAAATAATCTCCTATCTTTTTATTAGATCAATCACACTAGTTCTAGAAAGCAAGTTGAGTTCACTCCAGATATAGTGGTAATTAGAGAAATGCATAATGGGTCTACAATTGCTATGGGAAAAGTAGATCACTAGTCCAGATTATACCAGTTTTCTCACTTTGTTCTTGACTCTCCTTCGATAGTCTTACTCATGCAGATGAGGTGAGTTGTTTGTGGCATCAATAGTTTGGCCACTTGAACTATCATTACTTGTAGCAACTCAGTCAATAGGATATGGTTACAGGGTTTCCTTCTATTCAATTTTCTAATGGTGTTTGCCAAGGATGCATTCTTTGTAAGCATCCTGAGGAGAAATATTATAAAGACAAAGCATGGAGGGCTAGACAACTATTGGAATTGGTACGCAGTGATTTGGAAGGACCATTTCCACAACCATCTTTTAGCAGGGCTAGATATATCTTGACATTTATTGATGACTTCTCCAAATAAACTTGGGTTTACTTTCTCAAATAGAAGTCTAAGGTCTTTGAGCATTTTCAAGATTTCAAATCTTTTTGTAGAGAAACAGTATGGGAAGTTCATCAAGATTCTGCGTACATATAATGGGGGTGAATATGTTAATAATCAATTTGAATGATTTTATGCTTAAGAGGGTATCAAAATGTAGCACACAGTTCCATACATTCCTCAGTAGAATGGTATTGTAGAATGTAAGAATAGGTCCTTAAAGAGATGGCTAATTGTATGATTTACTCCAAATATTTGGCACCTCGATACTGGGCAGATGTCATCAACTGAGTGTGTTACATCCATAATAGAGTTCCTCACAAAGATGTTAAGGAGGTAACTCCTTTTCAAGCTTGGATTGGTTAGAAACCCACAGTTAAGCACTTTAGAGTGTTTGTCTCTCTTGAATGGGCCCACATTCCAACAAAGAAATGCAAGGATATGGATCCACAGAGAAAGCCTTGCATATTTGTTGGGTACCTAGATGATGTCAAAGGCTATAGGCTTCTCCATCCTACCACTCATGAGTTGTTCACTGAAAGGAGAGTTCATTTTGAGGAGAACCCTTCTAATTCTTCTCTTACCACTTCTCCATCCACTATTAGATTGGAGCCCATGCATCATGATGACTATTGTTGAGAGGATCTTAATCCTTCTAAGATCTTGATGAGGAGTCTTCTTCCTCCACTTCATATGGTGACAATGATGATGAGGATTCACGTTATTCTCCTAGTCATCATTCAAAGGTAGATGATTCTCCTCCAGACTCTCCAACCCCTACTCCTCTTTGGGCTCGTCGGACACTTGAGTCAGCTGGTGATTGGGTTGGTGATCCATCAAATACTAGAAGAACAAGGTCATAGTTTCAACATGCTCCACATCTCTTCATTGCTTCAACTTATGATCCGTAGTCATTTTGAGAAGCTTTAGGTATTCCCGAGTGGGATGTTGCAATGCAAGAAGAATTCAATTCCTTAGAGAGGAATCACACATGGAATATTGTCCCTCTTTCTAAGGGAAGGAAAGTTGTTTGATACAAGTGGATCTATTAGACAAAATTTTTAGTAGATGGGTTAGTTGACAAGCATAAGGCTCACCTGGTAGCAAAAGGATTCTCCCAGGTTCTTAAGATTGACTTCTCTAAGACTTTTGCACCAATTTCTAAGATGAATTCCATCCAACTTGTCCTTACTATAGCTGCAACCCATCATTAGGGAGTTCATGAGATGGATGTGAAGAGTTCCTTTCTTCATGGCGACCTTCAAGAGGAAATCTACATGGATCAACCACAGGGGTTCATCCAGGATCCTTCACTTGTGTGTCATCTTCGGAAGTCTCTCTACAACCTTAAACAATCTCCTTGAGCTTGGTATGCCAAGATAGACTCCTTCCTTCTGACAGTTGGGTTCACTCAATGTCATTCTAATTTTAATGTCTACATTCTACAACATGATGACACTCTCACATATTTGAACCTTCTATATGTTGATGACTTGTTGATCACTAGGAGTCACTCATCCACCATCAAGGTGGTGAAAACTGCTTTGCATGATATATTTTTGATGCCATACTTGGGTCATTTGCATTATTTCTTGGGGATTTAGATCACTCAGCCATCTTCAAGTATATTCCTTGGACAACCCAAGTATGTACTCTACATGCTCTCCAAATTTCACATGGTTGACTATAAGCCTGCACCAACTCCATTTCTATTAGGGGTCAAACTTGAGGCTAAGTGTTCCTCACCTTTGGTTGATGGCACTTTATATCAATAGCTTGTTGTGAGTTTCATCTACTTGATTCATATGAGACCTGACATTTCATATGTTGTGGGCATGGTCTCTATATTCATGTAGGAGCCACATGAGTTGCATTGGAAGGCAACTAAGTAGATCCTCCACTATATTCATGGTACTCATAGTTATGGGATTTAGTATGCAATATGCAAAGATATTGACTTGGTGGGACACACAGATTCAGATTTGGGTGGGTGATTCTCAATCTATCACAAGTCTAGTTTAGGGTATTGCTTCTCACTTGGTTCTGGTCCAGTTTGTTGGTTGAGCAAGAAGCAGTCTACAATTTCTCTTTCATCTATAGAGGCTGAGTATTGAGGGGTAGTTAATGCCACCATTGAGGCTATTTGGCTTCAAAATATTTGCATTGAGTTTGGCATTCCATTTAGAAATCCTATAGTCATCTTTTGTGATAATTAGAGTGCTATACAGATCTCAAGGAATCTAGTTCATCATCAAAAGATGAAACACATTGAGATTCATATGCGCTACATTTGGGAGTTGATTCAAGAAGGCATCATTGATCTAAAGTATTGTTCTACATTAGAGCAGACTATGGAAATCTTCACTAAAGCCTTCATAGAGAGAAAGTTCCTTCATTTGTGAGGTTTTCTAGGGTGTGTCAGGTGTCTACTTTAGGAGGGGCTTCTTATTCCTTCATTCTACTCTCTCTATTTAGGAGGGGTCTATTCATCTTATGGGTGGGCTTCTTCTTTTGGCGAGGATCTCTATGTACATGGGCACCTAACATGGCTTCATTTTCTGGGACCCATCTTTTCACCCACCTAAGCTACGCTTAAGGGGGGGTGTTAATGTAGGTTTTTTATTTTCCTTATGTTAGGGGGTATTTATTTTTCCTACACATTATTATATAAGCTTGCTTAGGTTTATTAGATGTGGTAATATGAGGAAACGTGGAAAAATACAATAGCTACATGTGTCACTCTCTCCCACACATGGGTAGTTGAGTTACACATCCTCTTTTGGCTTTATGTGCCACCTCTCATAACCACTATTTTGTTTTTACCTAGGTAGGTTATGGGGTAGTTGGGTTTCTCACCCTCTTTTGGATTTATGTGCCACCTCCTCTTTGTCTTCACCTAAGGAGGTTATGCCACATGTTTTTTCATTTACCAGGTAGGTGATAACCTCCCACCTTTTATTTGTAGTAGGAGTTAATGCACCTCTTGGATGTATTTTCCCTTATTTTTCTATATATTGAGCACTCTCCTCTCACCTTCACTTGTTTGGATAGTTTGGTGATTGCTCAGTGAGAGTATTGATAGTACTCTACAATTTCTCTTGCCTTGTCTCTATTTTTCTCATTTTATATTTCTCTTCATTCTACTATTTTGATCTTCGATCCTCTATTGAGTGAAGTTGCATGTGATCTATGACCGACATTAGATCTTGGCTGGGTTCTCACTTCTCACAAAATCTAACATAGGGTAGTGCTAGTTAGATTGCTTTTTTATGGGATCCTTGTAAAATTAGCCCAATTTGGTGGATTTATAGTAAGAATTTTATGTCATTGGTTGCTTCCATTGTGGAGTCTAGAGAATTCCTTTTCTCACCAATTTGTATGCCCTACCTGATTATGCATGGGTAAATCTTGTCTTTAGTCCCACATTCAATTTGTACAATCCTTAGCTCAATATTTTCCTTGGATCATGGTGGGAGACTTTAATATTATTATTCACATAGAGGAAAAAAGAGGGGGAGCTAATAGATTAGAGGCTTCATATGCAATTTTTAGGGATAATATTTGTTTTTTCAAATTTGATTGATATTAGACCAGGGAATGGAGTTTTTACCTAGAGCAATAAGAGATGTGGTAACAATTATATATCTAAAAGATTGGATATGTTCTTGGTTTCTAGTTATTGAATTGGCAATAAGTGCATAAGTAGGTCTAAGATATTGTGTTGGAGGGACTGTGACCATTTTCCTATAATTCTTATAGTGACTAGGGTTGGAATTTATAAGAACCCCTCATTTAAATTCTAGTTGATGTGGCTCCATGAGCCTTCATTGCAAGATCTTGTGGTTGATTGGTGGGGTTAAGGAGTTCCTTCCCATGGAACAGCCATGTACTCCATCATTTAAAGGATTCAATATGTGAAATACCAGCTTAAGAAGAGTAATAGACGAAGCTTTGGAAATATATTTTTGGCTAAATTGAAAGGCCAAAACAAGGTCAATATCATCACTAGGAAAACTAAAGATCATAGATTTATTGAGGACTCTTTTAAAGTAGAAGTGGAAGTTGTGGAGGATCTTGTAGAATGAGAACTATGTGAATAAATTTATTGGAAACAAAAGTCACACATTGACTGGCTATAGGAGGAGGATAAGAATATGGCTTTCTTCTTCAACTTAGTTAAGGCTAGGAGGGATGGAAATTTGATATCTTTAATCGTGACTTCACAGGGGGTTCATCTATCTTCCTATTGATATATCTCTAATGAGTTTATCCAATACTTCTCATGGGCATGTGCAAGATCATGATGGGCCAAAAAGTGGCAATATGATGGGTATGTGTAGGGTATGTGGCTGACGACTTTTTTTTACCCAAAATTGATGAAATGAAAAGGGTTTTTAAAGGAGATTCTTAGCTTTCCACCAATATAAATTATTCTTTAATTTGAATTTAATAAATAATTATTATTCATTTTCTATTTGAATTATGACTAAAGTCTTGAGTGATAGGCTGATTGAAAAATATCTATAGCTTTCAAATGGTATCACATTTTTTAAATCCGAAATATGCATCACATTCTATGCTTCGCATACTATAGGATTAAAAAAAATTGAATTTCATGAAGTTTTGACCAAGTTAAGGTGGTTAGACATACGAGTTTTTACATTTTTTAAAAGTTGTAATAAAAAATTCATAATTAATTATTTACTTGAATTTTTAAAAAATGCATCACATCGGACATGAGTCCTCTACTTATATCTAAAATATTATAAAAAAATTATTATCATTTTATTGTGGTTAGGTGTGTGACAAACACGCATTTCTATTTTTCCCTAAAATTTAAGTACTACTGCATTGAAATTTCAAATTTTCACCAAATAGATTTTTATTTTTTAAAATAAACCTAGTAGTTTAGAAACTACGTCCAATTTGCTACAAATTCTATTCTTACATATTTTTTTAAATAATATAGATAACTTATTCAAATATTTATGTCAAGTTGCATAACTCTAATTTTTCTAAATTTTTTGCCACTTAAGGGCCTATTTTTTCCATGATGATCCTGCACATACCCTCATCTATGTATAAGGAAGACTCTCTTGATGCGGTGGTGGAGGAGAACCATATTATAGAGTGCATTTCTTCAAGTGTTACTACTAAGAAAAATGAGGTGCTTATTATTCCCATACCTTTGGATGAATTAGAGAGTGTGATGTTGCAAATGAGAAAATGGAAAGCCCCAGGTCCTGATAATTTTCCAATTTATTTCTTTCACGAATTCTAGGAGGTCATCACATATGATTTATTGGAGGTAGTACAAGAATCACAGAGAAATAAGTAGATGCTGAGAGTTATGAACTTCGTGTTCCTTATGCTCATACCAAAGAAAGAAGGGGATATTTACTTGGATATGTTTAGGCCTATTTCCCTTTTCAATGTGGTGTACAAAATCACAACTAAGTTTTATCACTAAGAGACTCAAGCCATGGCTTAGTAGTCATTTCTGTGGAGTGGGGAGGCTTTTTTATTGGTAGGAAAATTTTGGATGGGGTGGTTATTGCACTTGAGACCATTCATTCTATGGAGATATCCAATCAGAAGGCTATGTTCATCAAATTAGACATGGACAAAGCTTATGATCAAGTTAAATGGTCTTTTCTAAAAAATTCTTTTCATTTTGACTGGATCAATTGGGTGATGAGATGCGTTAATTTTTCTTCTTATTTTGTCCTAATCAATAGTGATCTTTTAGGTCTTTTTGGTGCTTTGTGTGGCATTTGGTAGGGGAACCCTTTGTCACCTTATTTATTCATTCTAATGGAATAATTCCTTTGAAGAATTATAAAGTCACATATAAGGCATGGGTTGATTCATGGACATGGAGATGAGATGATAACCTGGTAACCCACTCTCACTTCTAGTTTTTGGATGATACAATGTTGCTTGGGTTAGACAAAATTAGAGAAGCTACTAATCTTAGAAGAGTTTTGGATATTTATCTTGCAATGTCAGGGTAAAGAATTAATGTTACCTATGTCTTCTATTTTTTCTTCAACACCCCTCCAAGTATTTAGTTTATAATTTCTTAGATCCTTAGATTGGAAAAATTGGTGAGTTTCCCTTTGTCTATCTAGGAATTCCCCTCTTTATTGGCTCCTTACCTAGGGGGACATATAAATCTATTCATGATAAGTTTCATGGAAGAGTTAGTCATTGGACTTCCAAGTGGCTATCCTTTGCAGAAACAATGTTGCTATTGAAATATGCGGTGCATGCCCTTTCAATTTATAGATGTATGGTTCATATGGATCCTTTAAGTTTTGTGAGGGAGTTTGATGCCTTTTCTAGAAAATTTCTTTGAGCAAGTAATATTGAGTCCACAAAGTGGAGTTTGATAAAGTGGGAAACTATCTATAGATTGAAGTAGGATGACGGTCTTGGTCTGTGGCAGGCTATTCTCACGGTTCAAGCCTTGGCTACTAAATTATATTGATGATGGTGCTCTAATCAAGATAAATCTTATGCCAAGATTTTTTACTTATAAATATTTGGGGGAAGTGGAAAGTGAAGATGTGCTTAGGATCAACTTATTTGGGAAGGGAAATATGATTTTAAATACTCTTAAGATAGATGCTAAATTAATTCAGTAGGGTTTGTTTTGGATTTGTAATAGGGGTCTAAGGCCCAATTCTAGTTTGATTCATGAGATGGATTCCCTCCTATTATATCCATGTATTCACACTTATAGGCTTTATGTCTTGCTTTCTTCGAAGCTAAATGGTCTAGGGCATGAAGGACTTCAAGGTGACTAGGAAATTGGGAAAGGTGGAAGTGTTTAAGTAGAAGGACTTGTCATATTAGCTTTCAGGTGGCTCTATGGAGGATTGGGAAGAGTTAGCTCATATTTTGGCAAGAAGGAACTCCATCTCTTTGGTGACTATTGATATTCTAGCTTGGGGCTTGGATCAGAGAGGGGTGCAGTCGGTGGCCTATAGTTACCAGGCTTTGGATAGGCAAGAATATGGGGGAAATGAAGTCCCTTGGTGGAAGAATGTATGGAATAAGTATGTATGGCACAAATGTAATTTTTTTATATGATTAGTTACTCATAAAAGATGTCTCGTGCTTGGGAAAATTTGCACAAGAGAGGGTTCTAGGGACCATCTATATGTATTATTTGTGTAAATGATGAGGATACTACCTTACATTTATTTTTTCAATGCTCTTGTTCATGAACCACTTGGCACCTTTGGTGGGATGTTTGGAAGTAAGCATGTGTGAATGCCTCTTCCCTTATTGAGTTTTGGATAATTTTGGAAAGACCACTGACTAAGAGCTTATTTCTTTCGGTGGCTTTGAATACTAGGCCTTTTTACATCATTTGGAAAACATGGTTGGAAAGAAACTATGGGATATTCTAGGGGTAGAAGCTGGGAATGCATCAACTATGGAAAATAATGTTGGGAATGGTCCAAGAAACTATCCAGGCTAAGTGTGTGATTGATACCCCTTTAAAGAATATAGAAGTGGAAGTTGATGCAAAAACTTGGTCTTTCAAGGGATGGCCAAGCTCCTACCTTGTCAAGGAGGATTCAATGCCCTCAAAGGAAAACCTAGTGAGAGGGGAGATGGTCCCTTCCACTCCCTGGTGTCTTTAAGATCAATACTAATGGTTCCTCTAGGGGAAATTGTAGGCTAGTTTGGGTTGGAGGTGTTGGAAGGGATTGTTCACTGAAAGGCCTATTATTTTTTCCCTCTTTAAAGGGAACCAATCTAATAATCTTATGGAAGCTCAGGCTATCCTTATGGCATTGGAAAGGGGATGTACTCTTGGGTGGAGAAAAATTATTTGTGAGTGAGATTCTTAAATCTTGATTAATATGTTAAATAGGTGGGAGCTTGGTGGAGCTAATTGGCTATTGGAGTTAGTGGTGCACTAAATTCATTAGATTAGCAGTTATTTGGATTATGTCATATTTGTCCACATCCCAAGAGAATGGATAGAGTGGTAGTTTGTTTGGATAAATGGGTATTTGAGTTTATGGGATATTGAAAGGTTGATGGTTGGAAAAAATTCCTTTAGAGTGTTCCCAATGACTAGAGGATTTGATTCTTGAGGATAGGTTTCAGTAAGATGTGGTTTAGTTAGAGTATTCTATGCTTTTACTATTGTATGGTTTTATTTGGGTTGGTTTCTTGGATTGGGTGGGCTCCTTCTAGATGGGGTTATAATTTTGAGATTTTTACTTATTATTTTTTGATCTAATAAATTTTTACCCCTCCATTTCCAAAAAAAATTCCAAACAATATACAAATCTAAAATATTTTTATTAAACATTGAATTCCCATTAAATATTATGTGTGGAAACATTGATTAATAAATATAATATAAAATAAAAAACCATGAAGTTTCAACAAATAACAAAAAATATTTTGGAGAAACCCTTTCAAGAAAAAAATCTATCAAAGAAAGGAGAAATGTATGTATTAGTTATAAGCAAAAAAGATACAATATCAACACACTTTAATTTACACTTGGGAATTTTTTTGGTATCACATGTGTACATTATAAATGTGTTTATAAAACTACTATCTCACACATACAATCTATAGGAAAAGAGAGGAAAACCCATAATTATTTTGGAAAAATTAATGATTACCAAAACCATGGTATCATACAAAAACCCCACATCGCATCTTGGAGATTAGCTTATGAGAATAGTAATCATGATCAATGACTTCACATGGACATCACATAGGACACAATCAATGTATACTCAAATAAAATATACAACCACAAATAAATATTTGACTCATAAATCCCCATTTGTTTGCATCATTAAGTGTACTAATCCATTTTGGAGATGATAACTTGTGTGGATCCTTTCCATTGTGATAAGATTCTTTGCTCAAACCTAGTGCATAGAATTGAAAAATAAAATTTAGCGAGTCCAAAGTCAAATGTAACCACCACCATAGTGCTTCACTTGCCTTATGAATGCATATGGAAACTAATGTCTCAAGATTCTAGAGGAATATTAAATGTAAATTTTTTCTCCAATTACCCCAAGGGAATCCATGTACACTTTCCAAGAGCTTTGGAGACCCATAATATATGTAGATTCACAAGTTCATTGAAACTTTAATTCTAACAGACATGCCCCTTTCATTTTTTAGACTTCAAATATTAAATTTGGTTAACACTTTTGTCACAAGTTTATGGGAGATTGGAAGGTTGATGGTTGGAAAAGCTTACCTTCAAAGTGTTCCCAATGACTAGAGGATTTGATTCTTGAGGATAGGTTTCAGTAAGATGTGGCTTAGTTAGAGTATTCTATGTCTTTACTATTGTATGGTTTTATTTGGGTTGGTTTCTTGGATTGGATGGGCTCCTCCTAGATGGGGTTATAATTTTGAGATTTGTACTTATTATTTTTTAATCTAATAAATTTTTACCCCTCCATTTCAAAAAAAAATCCAAACTATACAAATCTAAAATATTTTTCTTAAACATTGAATTACCATAAAATATTATGTGTGGAAACATTAATTAATAAATATAATATAAAATAAAAAACCATGAAGTTTCAACAAATAACAAAAAAAAAAAAAACTTTTTTTTCAATCTATAACAATAAGGTTACACCAAAGAGTAGGATGCAAAGCTCCTCGGGTGGTGGCAATGGCAGTGGTGGATTTTCAAATTTTGAAAAGGCAGGATTCTTAATAATGCTATAGGAATTAATGGTAGATAGTTTGTTGATGGGAGAGTGATGTTAGGCAGGTCCTTTACGATAGGTAAGCATTGTGGGTCCCCTTTAGTAGTTAATGTTTGTTCTGCTGGGAAAGGGGCATCGATGGTTGTGTGTCCTATGAATTCCTCGATGTCCTCTGAAAAAGAGATTCTTGGGTCTGCAAAGTCAGGGTCAGACCTGTCTTCTGGTGGTAGTGATGGGAATTTTGATGAGGCTGGCCTTGGGTTTGATAAGACCAAGTCTGAATTCCTATCGAGCTCTACTCTTAAGTGGAAGAATCTATTTGGAGTGAAGCCTAAAGGTAAGAGTACTTCTCCTTCGGTGCCATTTATTGCTAATGCGAAAAATGGAGAGTTATTTATTTTTGTTCCAGACTGTATTGTTGACAAAAGTATGTCCAATATGGATATGGATCTGTTGGTTAAATTTGTTGGTCCCCAACCTCATTTTGAGTTGGTGTGCAAGTTTTCTTTAAATTGATGGAAACCTAAGGGATAGATTGATGTTGCAGCTATGGCCAAAGGTTTCTTTTCTTTCATCTTTAACTGTGAAGATGATTAGGTTTTGGTGTTGACTGGCAGCCCATGGTTTATTGGAAGGTCATCTTTGATGCTTAAAAAGTGGGAACTAGGCTTCAACTGAAACTTATGCTCTTTCTTGGCTGCTCTAGTTTGGGTTCATCTTCCATGCCTCTCGATGGAATTATGGGATGAGGAAGTGTTCAAAGAGATAGAAAGCACCTTCAGTTGTCTGATATCAATTGACTAGATGACAACCTTTAGGAAGAGGTTGGTTTATATGTAAATGTGGAGCAATTAGCTGATCTTCCGTCTATCATAAAAATAAACTCTAAATTTGGGGTTTGGGAGCAAGCAGTTGAATTTTAATCAAATCCCTTTGCTTTCTTCCATTGTAAAAAAGTTGGCCATTAGGACAAAAAGTGTCCTCTCAAGGTGCATAAGAAGATGACTAAGCAATGGAGAGAGAAGGAGGAAGACCCGGAACAAGTGGTGGAGCCTATGGAGAAGGGGGATTCGGCTCTGTGCAAGAATGTGGAGGTTAAACCTATTGAAAAGGACCTTGTATTGGAGGATAAGGATGATATCCCAGAAGGCCAAGAGATTTTGGGAAATGAGAACAAGGGTTTGGGTTAGGGTGTAGAGGTTAAGTCTCCCCTTGCTAGTGATTCAGTGGTATCTATGGAAGTAGTTAGGTCGGAGGCTGCTCAGGCTGATAAGGTCTCTGTTTGTGATGAGGTTAGATCTCTGCCCTTAGGGGTGGTGCATGAAGATGGTTTCAAGGCTAAGGGATTGGAGGTAATGCCTGAATCTAAGGATTTTGGGGAATAGGAGGATCTGGATAATCCTCCATACATTTAGGTTCGTGGGCACAATAGGAAAAAAAATTCTCCATCTCTGGGAGTAGTGAAAAGGAACCAAAAAAGGTCAGATTGTGGATCTGAGCCGTGCGAAAGAGGTAAGTTTCCTGCTAACGTTACTAGGGAAAAGGAGATCCGAATGGACATTGTTGATGGGATGTAGAGAACCCTAATGGATATGTGCTCAAAGAGCACATCTAATAAGTTATTAGGAAGATCATCTCCTGGAATATGAGGGGATTGAAGCACCCTCACAAGCATGATCTTGCTAATTTGGTAAGAGATCATTGTCCTGATATTGTGTTAATTCAAGAAACTAAAATGGGATTGGATAAATTGTCTAGGTTGAAGAATAAGCTCTTTAAGGATTGTGGTATGCATTGTTTTGATGTGGTTGGGGCTTCAGGAGGGATTATTACTTTTTGGAATCTTAGAGTGATCTAGGGAGTTGAGTTTTTTAAAGATTGTAATCATGTGGCTACTTCCTTTACTCACTTTCATGATAGATTCTCTTGGACTCTGTCTAATATTTATGCTCTGAATTGTAAGAGTGCTAGTAAAAGACTATGTGAGAATTCATCCTCTTTCAAAGTTGTGAACCATATTGAGAATTGGCTGGTTATGAGATACTTTAACAATCCTTTGCATGATGCTAAAAAGTTGGGTGGTTTGCAGATGGTGGATGAAAGCAGATATGATCTTATGAGTCTCATTAATGATTTTGCGCTCCTTGATTTGGACCTGAAAGGTGCATCTTTTACTTGGTCGAACAGCAGAGTGGGGAATGCCCTAATCTAGGTTAAGCTTGATCATGCTCTCATCTCCCCTGAGTGGTTGGTTCATTATTCTTGCTTGCTTTCTGCACTAACTAGATTGGGATTTGATCACTTCCCTCTAGATTTATCAGTGGATTTGTTGGGGGCAAAGAAATTTTTTTGTTTAGATTTGAAAAAATGTGGAAATGTCACCCTGACTTGGGGAATTTGATTAATGAGTGGTGGAACATCCATGTGGATGGATCGGCTATGTTTAGAGTTTCTAAAAAGCTTGCCAATGTTAAGGATAATGTTAGAAAGTGGAATCACACCTCCTTTGGTCATATTTTTGTGGAAAAAGAGGGTGACAAAGGAACTTTAGGATGTGCAACACTTGATCCAAGTGTTCAGGTATGATCAGGATTTGATGTAGAAGGAAAATATCTTACTTTCCAGATTGCACAACATTGTAGCGAAGGAGGAGGAATTCTAGAAACAACGGTCGAGGATAATGTGGCTTAAAAGTGGGGACAAGAATACTAAGTTTTTTCACCTTTCTACTCTGAAACACAGAGCTAATAACTGCATTAACTTGATCAACTTCAATAATAAAGTGTTGGAAAAGGATACTAATTTGTAGGTTGTTGCTTCCTCTTACTTCTCTCAGCTGTCATTAATGGAGGGTGAGCTTGATTTGGCTTGTCAAGAGGATCTCTTAAGGGATATCCCTTAGATTGTGGATGACGTTTATGAATAGAAAGTTGGTTTGCATTCCCTCGGTGGATGAAGTTCAGAGTGTTGTTTTTTCTTTTGAAGGTAATAAGGCACCAGGCCCAAATGGTTTCCCGATGTTCTTCTTTCAAGCCTTTTGGGAAATTATTGCTAAAGATGTTGTGGCTACTAAGGAGTTTTTTAGGTCTGGATCCCTTTTCAAGGAATTGAACTCCTCTTTTATTTTCTTGGTCCCTAAGAAGCCTGGTGCTTCTTCTTTTGATGAGTTTCATCCTATCAGCTTATGTAACTTGGCTTATAAGATTTTTTCCAAGGTTCTAGCGGTCCACTTGTAAAGAATTTTTCCTCTTATCATCTCGCCTTAGAAAAATGGGTTTGTGGCTAGGAGGAAAATTATAGATTCTATTCTTTCTATTTATGAGAATATCCACTCTCTATATGTTAATAAGAAAGCTGATTGTATTCTGAAACTTGACTTACTTAAAGCTTATGATAGAGTTGATTGGGGGTTTCTGTCAAATATTTTAACTACTTTTGGCGTTGGGGAGAAAGGGGTGGTCCTTGTGCTTCAACTTATCTCTACTCTTAGATTCTTTGTTCTCGTTAATGGGTCCCCATCTCCTCTTTTTGACTATTCAAGAGGTTTGTGGCGAGGGGATCCTATTTCTCTATTTCTATTTATTATAATGGTGGAATCCTTGGGTTGTCTCATTCAGAGATCTATCAATTATGGGGTTATGTCTAGACTTGCCCCTTCTTCTAGTAACCTTATTTGCTCACATCAATAGTTTGTGGATGATTCTCTTATGCTTGGGTAGTCATCCATTAAGGAGGCTAAGGTTTTCAAGTCGATCTTATAGAGGTATGAAGCTACTTCGAGGTAGAAGGTTAGCTTTCTTAAGACTATTCTTTTCTTTTTTAACACTCCAATCCATAGATAGACTAAAATTGCTAGAATTATGCAGTGTTAGATTGGGGAACTTCCTACTTCTTACTTAGGCCTACGCCTGTGCTCCAAAGTTCCTGATTCTTTTTGGAGGGGTATGATTGATAAATTCAACTCTAAATTGGCTGGTTGGAAGGGTGCTCTATTGAGGCAGGCTAGGAAAGCTCAATTGATTAAATCTACATTTCAGAATCTTCCTGTTTATGCTCTTAGTCTTATTCACATGGCTAGGAAGTTTGTGGATACTTTGGAAAATATTCAAAAAATTTCCCTTTGGTCTGGGGTGGAGGACAAGAGAAGGATTCAATTGGTTTCTTGGGATGATGTTTGCAGACCTAAGAAGGCTAGTGGGCTAGGGATCTGTAAAATTAGAGCTTTCAATATTTCCCTCCTTGGAAAGAAAATGTGGAACTTGTTGTTGGCCAAGAGTGAATGGGAAAAAATTGCTTGGAGCAAATACTTACATGAGGCTGATGGTATAAGGGGGTTCTTTTCTCAAGACTTTAAACCCCCATCTGGTTCTACTCTTTGGAATTGCATTGTTAAGGCTCGTAGTCTTGTGGCCAAGGGTATCTTTTGGAAACTATGGGATGGTAGAGATATCTTGTTCTAGGATGATAATTGGTTTGGAAATAGGCCCCTCAAAGATGAGCCATGGGATCAACCTTTCATTGATCTTTGTGTGTGATAGTTTGGCAGATGGGTTGTTGACTATATTGACGGAGGCTGTTGGAAGAAGCTGAATGAGGTTGAACTTGTTTTGGAGATTGTGTATAAGGATATATCTTTGGTACATATTCCCTCTTCCCCTTCTCCTGATAAGTTTTTTTTGGAGCCTTCTTCTAATGGCATCTACTCTATGGCTTCAGCTTTTCATTCTAATGACTCCTTTGTTGGCCCAACTCCATTTTGGGATTCTGTGTGGTCCTCTAAATTGATTTCTAAGGTCAAAATTTTCTTTTGGATCTTCTACCAGAATAAAATATTAACTACTAACAACTTGGTAAAAGGAGGTTTTGTGATTCCTAACAGGTGTTTTCTATGTGAAGAAGAGGCTGAATATGCTTGTCATTTACTAATTGGGTGTATTTTTGTTAGAATGGTTTGGGCCCATGTGCTATCTCTATGGAACTTAAGTTGGTTGTTCCTTAGTTCTATTAAAGAGTTGTGGTCTCAATGGTTTGGCCCTTCATCCAATCCTCCTCTTCAGTTATTATGGTCTCTCTCTCTTCCTCATATTGCTTGGGGAGTCTGGCTTGAATGAAACAACAAAATCTTTAGGAATTCGTCCCTCCTTTCTAACTCTGTGGCTTACAAAATTTGTGATGCCATTAAAGAAAACTTTTAGGCTGGTAAAATTTTCACAATGGTTTGAAAATAAATCTTAGCCCCTATGATATCTCTATTTCTCAAAAGTGGAAGTTGTCTTGTAATATTTCCCTCCTAGTTACTAAAGGAAAAACTTCTAGAGAAGATGTTGTTTGGAAAGCTCCTCCATAAGGTTGGGTGAAGATTAACTTTGATGGGGTTGCTAAAGGAAATCCAAGACTTGCTGGTTGTGGGGGAGTGATTAGAAATTCAAATGGTAGGCTCATTTCTACTGTGGCGCTCCCTTTGGGAACCTAGAAAACCACTATGTAGAAGCGGCTGCAACCTATCATAGTCTCAAATTGGCTCAAACCAAAGGATATAGAAAATTTTTGCTGGAGGGGGATTCTCTGAATATCATAAACAATTTGAAAAATTGCACTCCTCCCTCTTGGACTATTGAGTCCTTGATAAGGGATTCGATAGACATTTTGAAGTCTTTTGATGAGTTTTATATTTCACATATCTTAAGACAAGGTAGTGGGCTACCAAATATTTTAGGGAGTGGGGTTTGAATGACCTTCTATAGAGGCTATTGCTACTATGAATAATGAGTTTTGATTTCAATTGGATTAACATCTCATTATGGTTGGTGGCGTGCATGCTCTTCATCATGTGGAAGATTGTTATGAGTAAGTATGGTGTGCAAGATTTGAATCAAGCAATTCGTATGGGAGTAGAGTGTCGTAGGAAACATACAACTTTGGTCTTTATTATCTCTTGTCCCAACTCTAGCCTCACACAGATTTTGGGTAGTTTTGGCATTATTTT
The DNA here is from genome assembly GCA_007258455.2 of Sequoia sempervirens. Taxonomy (NCBI): domain Eukaryota; kingdom Viridiplantae; phylum Streptophyta; class Pinopsida; order Cupressales; family Cupressaceae; genus Sequoia; species Sequoia sempervirens. The sequence continues at coordinate 278,469,450 of VDFB02281492.1, read as the reverse complement.
CCAGAGCCTTCTCTGTTTTGTGTTTGGTGTCTATAAGTTAGTTTCTGTTGCTAATTGTGGAAAGATGGGTGGTGATAGAAATCATGTCAAACCCAAATCTTGTGATGCTACGAGGGAAAGGAAGGAGGCCTGGTAGGTACTAGTGAAGGGAGGGTTAACACCCTATTTGGAAAAACTTCATGGAAATGATCCCTAAGTAATGGACCTTTTTGTTAAAGGATGGAATGAAAAAGTGTTGAAGTTTTATGGGACTGAGTCCGAGGTTAGTGAAGAATTCATTACTGGTATTATTGGCCTAGCTATGATTGGAATGAAAGTCTTTAGGGACAAAAAGGAGGAACAGAATGCAATGATTTTTTTTTCAAAGAGAATGAAGAGAAAGATTTAAAGACTACTAAGAGTGGCAAATATCAGCGAAGTTCCCTTAAGGCTTTATGGGCGGATGTAGCAGAGGAATTAATGTGCTACATTACCTTGGAAGGCCATTTTTCAGCAATGAAAGCATATCATTTCATTTTGCTTAACCACTTCTGACATAAGAAGAGGGTTTCTTTCCCATTTTATCTTCTTATGTCTCTTGACTCGGGTATCAAGGATCACAAGAAGAACCTGAAAAATTTCGTATTGCATTTTGGGTTAATTCTCCTTATCTTTGATTATGCGAAGAATTTTGAGGTTCCCAAACCTATGGTCACCCCGAAGGGTAAACAACCCAAACCTACTAAAGGGTATGATATGGACTCCAAAGATGAACCCTTCAACAAAAAGGTCAAGAAAAGGAAATTGATTTTGGAAAAAGAGGATGAGTTAGAGGAGGATGTGGAATTTGTTCTTGATTCTCTCACTTCTCTAGAAGGAGGTCCACATTTCCCTCCCATGGGAAAGAAGAAAAAAGGGGAAGCTTGTGCTAGTGGAGGTTATTTAACTTGTAGTGAAGAAGCTACTGTTGTTGTGATGAGTAGGGGTCCAAAGGTGAAGAATGAACTGTATAGGGAGGCTTCCTTGCTGCCCCCAGCTGCCAAGAAGAAGGATTTGGGGGAAGTGAGTGGGAAGAAAAGGGTTTTTCAGTCTACGAGCCAAATTCTAGAGCAAAGCCATCCTCTCACAATTGCAGGAGGCCTCTTTGTTGATGATTCCTTGAGTGTCAAGCTAGTTATGTAGGTGAAAGATAAGTATGGGGATGATTCTTTTTCTTTGGCAACCCAAGGTGTGGACTTGGAGAGGATTAAGAAGAGAAAGGTGGTGGTAGAGGAAATTACGAGCTCCATCCGCAAGCTTAAGTCTCCATGTGTTGTGGAAAAAGGTAAGGACCCCCTGCTGATAAGGATAGGATTAGCTCCTCTGAGGAGGATATGCCCTGGGAAAAGGGGTTTTTAATATTGATAGAGATAATTTTTCTGATGTGCTTGGAACTACACGTGAGGGGTCCATTGTTTTGTTTAAGCTTTTTAAATGGTTTTTCCATGAACTCAATAAAACGAATGTTAGAGTAAGTGGAATGGTTAACAAGGTTGAGGGGTCCTCTATTCAGAATCAAATAGATGAGTTTTTTGACTCCTTAAATAATGTGGCAGACACTATTGCAGAGGAAACCCTCAAAATGAAGCAGAATATGGAAGGAAGAATCGTCATTCTTGAGGATCAAATGGGGAAAATTTGGGGTTCTGTGATGAGAGGAGGGGGGGGTCATAACATTGCTGGAAAATATGAGTCTACTGATGTTACTTCACCTGTGGTTAGTGCTAAGAAGTGAAAAGATAGTTCTCGTGATGTTGAGGTTGTTGTTACTATTAAGCAGATGGGGGAGGACGTTGCTGCTGGGAAGGGTGAGGAGAAAGGTATTGTTTTGATTTCAGAGGTAAATATGTATGGTCCTGGAGCTAGGACTAGGAACAAAACTAAATCTCAGGGTGGGGCATTTGGGAAGGATATTTTTGATGTTTTTGAAGATGCACAAAAATCTATAGACTACGACGTGGAGGTGGCATATATTCTGAAAAGCATGTAGTGCTATTAGTTGGTCCTCCTTTTTGGCTATTTTTTTTGCTGATGGGTCACTGTTGTTGGGCTATGTTTTGGCTTAATGTTGTTATCTTTTTTTCAGTTGATTTCTAATGTAAAGGGTTCTGGGCCCCTTCAAAACCTATTTTATTTACTTCTAATAAAAAACAAATAACAAAAAAATATTTTGGAGAAACCCTTTCAAGAAAAAATCTACCAAAGAAAGGTGAAATGTATGTATCAGTTATAAACAAAATAGATACAATATCAACACACTTTAATTTACACTTGGGAATTTTTTTGGTATCACATGTGTACATAATAAATGTGTTTATAAAACTACTATCTCACACATACAATGTATAGGAAAAGAGAGGAAAACCCATAATTATTTTGACGAAAGTAATGACTACCAAAACCATGGTATCATACAAAAACCCCACATCCCACACCCATCTTGGAAATTAGATTATGAGAATACTAAACATGATCAATGACTTCACATGGACATCGCATAGGGGTATGTGCAAGATCATCATGGAAAAAATAGGCCTTGAAGTGTAAAAAAATTCAGAACAATCAGAATTAGGCAACTTGATGTAAAAATTTGAATAAGTTATCTATATTATTTCAAAAATATGTAAGAATAGAATCTATAGAAAATTGAATGCAGATTCTAAACTACTAGATTTTTTAAAAAAAAAAATCTATTTGGTGAAAATTTGAAATTTCAATGTAGTAGCACTTAAATTTCATGGAAAAAATAAGAAGTAGGTGTCTGTCTGACCACCCTAACCACAATAAAATGATAATATTTTTTTATTAAATTTGAGATATAAGTAGAGGACTCATGTTCAGATGTGATGCATAGTAAATAATTAATTATAATTTTTTTATTACAACTTTTAAAAAATATAAAAAACTTGTATGTCTGACCACCTTAACTTGATCAAAACTTCATGAAATTCAATTTTTTTTTAATCCTATAGTATGCGAAGTATAGAATGTGATGCATGTTTCAGTTTCAAAAAATGTGATATCGTTTGAAAGCTATAGAATTTTTTTCAATCAGCCTATCAATCAGGACTTTAGTCATAATTCAAATAGAAAATGAATAATAATTATTTATTAAATACAAAGTAAAGTATAATTTATATTGGTGGAAAGCTAAGAATCTCCTTTAAAAACCCTTTTCGTTTTATCAATTTTGGGTGAAAATAAAGTCATCAACCACATACCCTACAAATACCCATCATATCGCCACTTTTTGGCCCATCATGATCCTGCACATACCCATAGGACACAATCAATGTATAGTCAAACAAAATATATAACCACAAATAAATATTTGACTCATAAATTCCCATTTGTTTGCATCATTAAGTGTACTAATCCATTTTGGAGATGATAACATGTGTGGAACCCTTCCATTATGATAAGATTCTTTGCTCAAACCTAGTGCATAGAATTCAAAAATAAAATTTAGTCAGTCCAAAGTCAAATGTAACCACCACCATAGTGCTTCACCTACCTTATGAATGCATATGGCAAGTAATGTCTCAAGATTCTAGGGGAATATTAAATGTAAATGTTTTCTCCAATTACCCTAAGGGAATCCATGTACACTTTCCAAGAGCTTTGTAGACCCATTATATATGTGGATTCACAAGGTCATTGGCACTTTAATTTTGTTAGTGTAAGTTTTTTAATATTATTTTTCCTACACATTATTAAGCATACCTTAGGTTATAGGAGATGTGGTTCATGTGAGGACACGTGGCATAATCCATTGATTACATGTGTTGCTCCCACTCACACTTGGGTGGTTGAGTTTCACACCCTCTTTTGGCCTTATATGCCACCTCACAAAACCACTCATCTGTCTCTTTCTGAGTAGGTTATGCCACCTATTTGGCATTTTCCAAGTAGGCATAACTCCCACCTAATTTGGTTATTTGGGAGTTATTTCCCCTCTTGGAATTATTTGCCCATATTCTGCTATATAATCAACATTCACCTCTAGTTCCTATCTAGTCCAGATCAAGTCTAGATGAGTTCATATTAACTCAGTCAATTCAAGGGAGAGTTGAGGCATATTATATCATTTAGTGTGTGATAATAACATCATTTTGTTATTGCACTATATTCCTGCATTTTATCTCTTGCTGCTCTCATGTGGAAGGTTTATCTTGGTTTTGCAGGTGATCCTGGGTGCTCGAGCTCATCAACAACTCTTACATGGTATTAGAACGTCAGATCTGCAAAGCCCCTTCTCAAATTTGAGAGATTTGTGAGTGTTTTTAATCAGTATTGCAGGTTTCAGCATGCCTTTACTTGTCTTAAGTAGCTGATTCTACCTTTTCATGCTGTTTTTTGGTTGTTGGGGTCATTTTATGTTGCTAAAGGTGTTTGTTTTACACTAGATCCACATTTTTTGTATATTTTGAAGAAAATCTGCCATCTAGGTTTTGTTCGTAGCAGAAAAAAACTATCTGGGTCATTGCTAGTTTCTGCATACATGTTGCATATTTTTCAGAAACTAAATCGGAACATTTCAGCAGACCCCCTCTCCAATTGCATTTTTTATTTTGCAGTCAATCTTTGGAGGGCCATAATTCAGTCATACAAGCTCTTTTTTCAGAGCAATTTTTTTTTATTTAGGGTATAATTTCACAGGCTTTGCAGTGGTATGATCCTTTTTTTCTCAATCAATCCTTATTTTCTAGAAAATAAGTTTTATCAGCAGATCTGAAGGACAGTTCTCATTTTTGGAACTTCAAACGGCTATAACTTTCACATATGACCTCGGATTGAGGTGATTATTTTTTTGAAAGTTGATATTTTTCTGAGCACTACACATTGGTGATATTTTTAGGTTCTTAATCTAAGATTATTTTGTACTTTCAGTATTTGGGTCCAATTTTGGACATTGTAAAACTCTAGAAAATAACTCCAAAATTGTAAATGCACTAATTATAAAGTTCCACCATTATATTTTTTTAGGGGGGATCATGATTGAGTGAATTTGGGGGGGTAATCTTGTAGTTGATTCTTTTGTGTTGACCATTTGAAGAGGTATCATGGGTTTTTCTATTCATACTTCTGTGGTAATGTTGAATAAGGATAATTATGAGTCTTGGAAGAATGGCATCCTGACACATCTCAGGTGGCTTAAGCTCTTGCCATACCTTTATGGGCTCATACCTGAACCAGACACACCTTGGAAGCAATCAATTTGGGGTAATAATAATGATCACATTATAGGATTAATTGGTACATATATTGGTGTTGATATTTATGTGGAGATCTCACATATTGAGTGCCCACACACACTTTGGACCAAGATTTGGGAGATTTTTGGAGACCATCATATCTCTCCATTCCCGGATGATCCTATTGCAGATTGTTTAATTCCCCTTGATGATGCTGATAATATACCCTATGATGATGATACTTTAGAGGAGCTTAAGGATAATAAATGTCTTGAATGTCTAGTTGAAAAAGAGACTTCTCTTCTTGCTTCTCCTCCTCCTATTGAGATCACATCCTCATCTACTGTTGCATCCAAAGATACTTGTGTTGCTACATTCATGGCTTCTTGTGATTCAGTACAACAGGATACACATTGTCTTCCTAATATAGCTACTTCAGATGACTACTTGACAGACATTGCAAGTTTATTTATGGAGTCTCATATTTTAGACTTGGGAGACACTATTCATGACATGCATATGCTCTTTGATGAAGTTGTTTCTTCTTCAGTTGTTGTGGAGGAAATTTTGGATCCTCTTGTTCATTCTCTACATGATCATTCATCACAGTTTGGCATGATTGTGGATACTTTTGAGCAGCATTTGGAGGAGGCACATTTGTCTTCAGATTTTGTTCTACATCCATCTCCACTAGGTTCTGGATTGTCATCTTTTGCAGTGTGGCCTAGAACACCTGATTTGATGGTGACAGCTTTCGACATCGACATGGGGACACTTGAACAGAATTCAGAGACATCATACATTCTTCCTTCATATTCCTTTCAGGAATGGGAAGATATCTTGCATACATCCTTGGTTTTGTTTCTTCCTAAGGGGAGGAACGTTGTTCCGTGAGATTGGATAATCTTCAGCATTCAATGTCAGGATTCTACCCTTCTTGTAGGAGACTCAATATTGAGGGGGGGCCTACCTTGTCTCTCTTCTACTTCTCTCTTATGGGGGGGTCTTTTTCCTCACATGGGGTTTTAACCTTCTCATTCTTCATTGAGATTATTTCTATTTTGTATTTCATCTCTCTTTTGGGGAGGAGTTTTGTCCCATTAGGTTTTCTCCTTTTCTCTGTTTGTGATAGATTGCATTGCATATGTACATGGGTACCTAACATGGCCTTGTAGCTGGGACCCATCTTTGCATTATTTCATCCTTTCACCCACCTAAGCTATGCTTAAGGGGGGGTGTTAGTGTAGGTTTTTTAATATTATTTTTCCTACACATTATTAAGCATACCTTAGGTTATAGGAGATGTGGTTCATGTGAGGACACGTGGCATAATCCATTGATTACATGTGTTGCTCCCACTCACACTTGGGTGGTTGAGTTTCACACCCTCTTTTGGCCTTATATGCCACCTCACAAAACCACTCATCTATCTATTTCTGAGTAGGTTATGCCACCTATTTGGCATTTTCCAAGTAGGCATAACTCCCACCTAATTTGGTCATTTGGGAGTTATTGCCCCTCTTGGAATTATTTGCCCATATTCTGCTATATAATCAACATTCACCTCTAGTTCCTATCCAGTCTAGCTCAAGTCCAGATGAGTTCATATTAACTCAGTCAATTCAAGGGAGAGTTGAGGCATATTGTATCATTTAGTGTGTGATAATAACATCATTTTGTTATTGCACTATATTCCTGCATTTTATCTCTTGCTGCTCTCGTGTGGAAGGTTTATCTTGGTTTTGCAGGTGATCCTGGGTGCTCGAGTTCATCAACAACTCTTACAAATTCTAACAAACATGTCCCTTTCATTTTTAGACTTCAAATCTTAAATTTGGTCAGCACTTTTGGCACAAGTTTATGCTATGTTCTTGTATTTAAAGGTATTTGACTCTTACATTTTAGCCATGTAATAATTATTCAAATTCCTCTCATTCGAGAGCATTAAATGAATATGTAGTGTGAATGTGATGTGAATGTATAGCAGAGCAAAGTGTGGAAGTTGTGTAGTATGAAGTGTGTTGATTTAGTATATTGAGCTCCAGTGGAACTATATCTCCTACATATTGTAGATGCATTATTAGCAGATCAAATATTGATAGTGATCCACTCCTCTTTTCTATTTTCTCTTATTCTTTAGACAGTGAATCCTCTAGAAAATGAGCCCAAAAGGTAGTGAGCTATTTGATAATATATTATGACTAGTTATAAAATATTGTGAGCTAATCCTCATCGTGGTTTTTCCCTTTATGGGTTTTCCACATAAAAAATTTGGTGTTCATGTGTTATGTGCTTTGATGATTGCTTTCATGGTTTCTTCCTTTAACATAATAACTCTTCTTGACATATTTACCTTTATGATCTTTATGTTTTTCATTTAAAGCTTTGATTGGAAATTTAGAAGAATAATGATCTATCTTTGAAAAAAAACTATGAAAGCAATAATCAAAGCACATAACACATGAACACCAATTTTTTACGTGGAAAACCTAAAAAGGGAAAAACCATGATGAGGATTAACTCACAATATATTATAACTGGTCATAATATATTATAGAATAGCTCACTACCTTTTGGACTCACTTTCTAAAGAATAAGAGAAAATAGAAAAGAGGGGTGGATCACTATCAATATTTGAACTACTAATAATGCATCTACAATATGCAAGAGATACAATTCCACTGGAGCTCAATATACTAAATCAACACACTTCTTACTACACAACTTCCACACTTTTCTCTACTTTATATTCACATCACATTCAAACTATATCCTCATTCTACAACATCAAGAATGATCTTACATTTATTCACATTACATTCACAAACACCTACAACTCCAATTAGGTCAGCCTAATTAGATGTATCATGCATAACATAACTTGTCAGCTTAAGATTCAAAAAAACACATTTCATGCCTTAATTCAAAACTTGTAATGCATAAAAATAGGTCAAAGAGGACCAATCATAACTTCATAAGACCGATCAACACTTCCTTTAACTCTACACGAACCCAAACTTATTAGGTTAGCTCCACTAATTAACACTAAAATACACCAACTGATCATCCAAAATCTAACACTTAGACCACCAAGACACTCGCCACTTAGATCATGGATACTACTAAAACCTATAAACACTCCCTCAAATCTACATAACCAAATATTATTTTGTAGTGGAATGCGGACCATTCCAAACATGTACTTTGTATTGGTAACAGTGTCACTGGCAGACCCAGTACACTGTCATCATTATCTTCAATACCAAAGGACATAATGACATGAAAATTTGGATTTATATTCCTATGACATACACCAAAATTACCTTAGATCCATAGACCAAAAAACTTCAATGCAGAGCAATGCAGACCCAAAAACTGATACTTTGTGCACTAAAAACCTATATTCTGGACTTGGCCAAATATTGAACACATATGGTTAGTACTACAGAAAAAATATTGCTTTCTTATATTGGATTACCATAGCCATATTCAATCATGCTTCACTAGCCAGCTATACATCAATATTCACATCAAACCACAATGTTGACATCAATGAGAACATTGTATATGCTCATGCTCATGTTGCCAACAAATATACCAATGACAATCTCCTCAAGATTCCAACAATCTCCCCCTTTTTCATTGATGACAACATGCATAAAAATATTCTCCAAATATTCTCCCCCTTTGACATCAAAGGTAAAGGGTGCGGACATATTTTTTGTTATTTTCCTCCTTTTGACATCATTCTAATACACTTTTACCTTCACCCCCTTTCATATATACATGATTTTACCCAACTTACTCACATACTCCCCCTAACTGATATATACATATATGCATCAGAGTAAAAAAAATCTTCAAAATTCTAAGCAACTCAACCTAATAGTGTTATCCATCAAAACTGATCAAAATTTGCACTGGTATATTATCAACTATCTTTCGCAAATATACAATGAAATATAAAAATGCATAAACGGAAAGAAATATACAATAGTCAAAAGTGTTTGACACCTGCAATTTCATAAGGTGTGCCTCCCAATCCTTTTTTCCTTCTTCCCATTCTTTCTTGACCAAAACAAGCATGCAACTCTATTTGTCAAATTCCATGAGAAGTTCTTCACCTTCATTTGTGGTATTGGGTACCAGATTCAACTTTATTGCCTTCTATGCATTGGGTGATCCCACAATAGTGGTTTACACTTTTTGGGAGATCCTAATTTTTGCTGAAATCACATATTTTTAGAAAATATAATGATTTAATCCTTGAAAAGTTCCATTTAAAGGATTCCAATTGAAGACGGTTTGATCAAACCAACTTACATTAAACCCCCTTGGATAGAACCCTGCTAGTTTTAAACCATACATATAATGAAGTCTCCTTTACACCTATCAAAAGGATGATAAAAAACCAATTTTGATTTAACTTTTTGGTGATCAAATGAATTCATTTAATTTTATTTTTTGTAAGTATGTAGTCCTTATTATAAGTTTCCCCAAAAGTATAATTTTAAATTTAATTTGATTATTATATTTATCTTTTTATTTCTTGTGAATGTAGGTTTTTCATCAAAAAATCAATATCTCTATTCTTCAAATGTGGAAAAATAGTAGACTATAAAAAAAAAATCTAAAAAAAATCTATGCACTAGATATTGATGTCCTTGATCCAACAAAAAAAATAAAATTGAATTTTGATACATACAAAAAACATTATGTTTTAGCTAGTAAATCATGTCTAAATTATAACTGGTTTGACTTTGAAACTTAATTATGAAAAAAATATTCAATGAAATGTTATGAAACCAATTCCATGCACTAGATATTGTTGTTATGAATCTAAATTTAAAAAAATTTAGAATTTTATCCTTCATAGAAAAAAAATTGTGTTAGCCAGTAACATCACTCTTTAAAAATGGTGTTTACTACTAAAAACTAGTTTTTGAAGGATATGGAAAAAGAAGTGAAATTTGATTCCAAAAATTTTGAAAAAATTATATTTAGAATCTATAGACAAAATTTCACAGATCACTAGTTTGCATCATCTTCAAATTCCTCATGGTTTAGCCGCTATAGGTGCCCGAAAGTGAAGATTTAGTTAAAAAAAATCAGTTCATTGTCTAGTTTGGCTGTAAATTATAAATTAGTATTGTGGTATCACCCCATTAGTCAAAGCACCAGATATGAGTGTGAAATTGAAATTCACTAGGTCTCTAAGTTGTCCAAACTACACTATAATATTTTCTTTTTATTCCTGTAGTTGGAATAATTATTTTGTATATTTTCAATAGCTAATCTTGTGCTTCCATCTATATTATTAGTCAGGTTATCTGCACAAGATGCCTTGTCAATTTGGCTCTCAATAGTGTCCATCTCATCCTTAATTTTTTTAGTAGAACATGGCCACTTCAAGAAAATTTGAAACAACACTTTAGCTTCCTCAACATAGTTATGTATATCCTTAAGGTTGTTTTGCAATTTACTCTGTGCGGTATCACACTTGTTTGAAATGTTTTCCAACCTTTTCTCATTCACTTTCCTATTTGCTTCATTTTCTAGCCTCTACTCTAAACCACTGGATTATTCTTTAAAATATTCTAGGAGTAGCCTAAATTGTTGCACACTGGATAGAGAATCATCAAAATTACCACCAAGAAAAATTTCTTGCAACACCTTCACAACCTCATCTATCAATTCAATACTTTTTTGGTGAGTTTGCAAGTTTTCCTTTCTAGTAAAGGAATGAAACACATCACCAAGTTGCAATTTATGCAAGGGGGATATCTTGTTCATATCAAATTTCCCTTGTTGCATTGGGATATGAAGCAATTGTGTAGATACAATAGGTTGAAATTGTAGTTACATTTCCAATAGGCTCTTCAAGGAGTCTCTAGAGGTTCCAAAAGACTCACCAATAGTCTTCACATTCTCTTCATCCTTCTTCTCATAAGCCTTTTCCTTGTCACTAATGCTATCTTTAGATTTTTCATCATTTTTCTCTTTGTCAGCATCATTGAACTCATGAACTAATTTATCATTTTTATATGGAGGAGGCATATTTTCTATATTTAGTGCCTCAGATATCTCTAGGTTTTCTTGTACAAACTCTTCCTCTTACTCTACATTCTTCTTTGTGTCTGGAGGTGGCATTTTATGCTCTACTTGCACATCCTAATTTTACATTTCACTATTTTTTTCAACAACATTCTCTTCCACCAAAGGAGTATCATCAGTATTCACATCATTTTGTACGTTCTCCTTAGCTACATGCTCATGTTGAGTATCTTCTAGTACATTCACTTCAGGAAAAGAGACATTAACATTTAGTTTACTACTCGAAGTCATACCTAACTCCTTTGCTAGATTTGCAACTTTCTCAATAGTCTCATTCCTTAGCCTTTGTATATCATCTTTATCTTTGCTCATAAGTGTGGTGACCCTTTTCTTGGTCCTAAACTCTTTATTGTATAATTGAGATAATTTAGCTATGTCCTCATCAAAAAAGAACAACTAACTTTCTCTAAAGAAAAAGTTCTCAATTTTCTATCTTCATTTATTTCCTCTTCTCTTCTCAAGCAATTGGCCTTCAATATTTTTGATTTCAACGTCAAATGTTAATATGTATCTAGATATTGCCTCTTCAATTGTTGACGTATTAGTATCATCCACAGTGGGATACAAGGCAACAAGCTATTCCAACATTTCATACTCAACTACACCATTAAAAAGTGCATCTAATCTTAGAGGACTATGTTTTCTTATCGAAGGGTTCTTCTCCTTCCTCTTCTTCTAGACTTCTAGAGTCTTCTCTCCTTTTCAAACTCAGTTTTCTTTTCTCACATGAATTCTAAATGCCTTTTTCTCCTTTTCTACCTCTGCATCACTATCAAAGTCTACAATGTCTATTTTTGCTTTCTTTGTGCTAGTCTCTTCTTCAGTTACATCGGATTTTCTCTTCCTAGTGAGAGGTTCTTCTTCTTCCTCTACCTTAGAACTTACATATCTTTCTCTTGTTACTTTTTCTTTCACTTTCCTCTTCTATGGTGCACGTTTTTGCTTTATTGGAACACCCTTTTCCTTCATAGGAACACTTTGTTGTTTAACTGGAGGATTGTTTGGATCCTTTATCTTTATTCCACTGGTAGAAGGTTTAATTCTAGAGGACTTGGGGGCAACCAGAGAGGGGGTAGTTGTTCTACCAGATCTTCTTGTGTTGGGGGTACCTTCTAGAGAATTGGAAATATTTTTAGCTTTCTCCACAATTACCTTAGGAAGTCCCATCATCTCTACAACCTGTGTAGTCATCTTCTAAACATGTATGTTGATCTCCTTCTTCTTGTTCTCTATATGCACTTCCATATACTTTTCCTCATAAGTGCCATATATTCCCTTAATTATATCTCTAGGCATGCTAAGCATATGGTCATCCATGCCAAAAATTAATTCCTCTACAACTTCATATGCCATATTTGGGATCCACATAGTTCTAGGCTCAACAACCTCCATCATACAGTAGTCTTTGTTAACCATATAGATAATGCCATTTTTATACTTCTCCACCACACTCTTTAGAATCATTTCTCTAGCTTGCATCTTCTCTTGGAAAGTTTTAAATAATCCCCATAGTGCTTTCTACTATTTGTCTATACCACCTAATCTCATCAGATGGTCTTTGATTTGAGTAGCCATTGGGATTTCCTTCAGCCATACAATGTTCGTAGTTATGGGAATCTAATTTATGAAATAAAATAAGAAAAAAATGATCAATGTCCCAAATTGAAAGAGGTACTAGGAGTCCTTGGTCTTCTACAAATTCTCCAAGAGTTGTTCCCATAGCAACTCACATGTAAATCATAATCAACAACTTTCTTTACCATCTCATATGCAGTGCTAATGGCAGTAATAGAAATAGAGTTCTCTCTATTTGTAAAGTATATCTTGTATCCTATCATCATTGATGCATATTTTACTACAAGATCTTTCATGTCCTTGATTGTTAGGGCTCTCTAGTCATATTTTACACTTGTTAAATTCATTACCATTTCATTTTTCACCAATTTTAGTGTCAAAATTGGTCCAATTGAACATAATCTTGTTACAATCCTAATTTCCTCCTTATTAATTAAATGCGGTATCCAACCAAATAAACCTATCATGAATCCTACTCAAAGTGTATCTAATCCACTCATCCACATAGCAAAAGATAGGGAAATTGTTCTAGATGTCAAGCTTCTTCTCCGTCAAGCTCTTGAACTCGGGTTTCAATTCAAATTTATCTTTAATAAACTCATTAACCCATACACATCCTAGCTTAGAGTGGTTGTACTCTTCCAATTTTACATGTATATGCATCATTCCATCTTCTATATGCATCATTCCATCTAGATCCATCATCATTGACTTATCAGGGTGTTGGTGGTTTTTAAATCCCAATAGATATAAAAAATAACCTATGAATTTTCCATTTTCAATGGTTAGTAACTTGGAGGGATTTTCCAACGAATAGGTACATGTTAAAATAACTTTCCCTCTACACTTTGGGCTATGTAGAACCCAGGAGGATGATCCCTAATAGTATTTCCTGATATCCTATGTCAATTATTACAAATACTGTAAATAGTAGATATGTTCTATGTAGGTTTGATTGATGATTATGAAAAAATGAGAAGATATGGAATTATCTTTCAAGCATTCAACATTTTCAAAAAATTAGAACATGATAAGACTTAAATTCAACAAATAAAATCAAACTAAGAGTAAGATTGAAGGTGTAGACACCGAAAAATGTCCTAAGTCCGTAAGCGTCATTTTTCTTGGTCGTTGTCCTTTGATAATTGAATAATTATTCAATTAAATTTGACTGCATTCCTCTATTAATTAAATAATTTTTAATTATTTAATTAATTCACCTTCTCATCTTTATTCTATCTTGATCAATTAAAATTATTTAATTGCGTCGCTAATATATCCCTTTCATCAATAATTAAATAAATCATTTTTTATTTAATTATTTATCTTTCATCTATAGTCAGATAATAATAATAATCATTATTTGACCTTTTATTCTTCTATAATTAAATAATTGTCAAATTTATTTAATTGTGTTTCATTCCTCTCTTTTGGATAAATAATTGAAATTAATTATCTATGTCTAATTTCCACCTCCCCATTTAATTGAATTGATTAATTTAATTAAATGCTCCTTTTGTCATTTTATCTAAATAAATACTTTGGATAAATTATTTATTTGCCACTTGTCATTTTCCTCTATTTTGAATAAATAATTTAAAATAAATTATTTATGCACCTCCACTTGGTCAAAGATACCCTGTCATTATTTCATGTCATAGTCTACAAGTCCCTATCATAGCCTGCATGTTCCTGCATGTCTGTCATAGCCTGCATGTCCATGCATGTTTTCCTGTCATGATTCCTCCAAGAATAGCATATTCTTGGTACATCAATTTTGGACCATTGATCTTGGAATCCTTCTAGAGGATTAATCTCAACCATCCATTTGAAAGGTTGTCTATAAAAGAAACCTTCCTTCTCCATTTTCATTTTAATAACTAATTGTCTCCAACTTTCTTGCTACCATTTGTAGGTTTTGCACAAGTATTTCAAAAAATTTGTGGGTAAAGTTGCATAACAAGAATAAGGAGAGCAATAGAAGGAATCAACTACAATATGGGGAGTGCTTTATTTTGTTTTTTTTCATTTTGATATCTTCATTTTGTTCGTATTCTCTTGTTGATGTGGTTTAATAGCTTAGTAGTGTTGGCTGCCACTTTTTCTATGTTATTTTATTTCTAACCCCATGTCACAGAAGGTAATTTAATATGAATGATCATGGAGATGTAATTCAATCACAGATTCAAAGGATCAGTGCCTTAACCTAGGGTTGGGAGTCAAAATCAATGTAATTGAAAATTGTAACACAAAATTTTTACCCAAAAATTATGAAGCTTCAAGATAATGCATTACATAATCATGCTTAGAAATCCTAACCAACAATACTTGTCAAATCCCTTCAAAGACTTACACAAACCTATACTTCCATTAAAGCATTTAACTCATTCATTGAATAAGAGCATTTACATAAAATATACATCCATCAGAGCAATAAATAGAGGAAAATCGAATGATCTTTGATTGATTTCATTCAATATTTGTGTAAAGTCTACAAAAGGAGAAAATTGGCTTCATAATTATGCCATTGTATTTCTGAAATATTGGTACTGTTATACAACATATGCAATTATAGGAAGTTAAGACTCAAAACCTAAAACTAGACTCAAATTATATTGCTTTGTGTTCTTAAAATTACAAAACTCTCCAAAATATATGTTCAAAGGGCCTTGAATTCCATTTTATAAGATAAGGGAGCAACAAGCTTTAGGCCAAGTAAATGTCATATTTTCATTTTCCATATAATATCACATTTCAAAAAGTGACCTCAAATGCTCATGGATGGAATATTCTTAGGAAAAATGCAATTATATTTGCTTGTAATAATATTTGTCCCTCCAAAAATCATATTATGTTGATATCTAATCCTTTTCCTCTCCTTTTCTTTATTCTTATTGAGGAAAATATGAGAATGGTGAGCTAGCAAGTGAAGAAAAAACCTCAGTGTACAAAAGATAAAATTTCCTTTTGTTGACATTGTTGAAGCTATTAGAAAGTGTTGAATATGCATAAAAGACAAAAATTATATGCATATCACCATTAGATACTCTATAAGTTAGGCATCTCATTATAATTATTGTCCCAAGCATCATAATCCTTCTTTAATGGTCAATCAAATGTCATGAATTTATCTAATTTGTTCCTATATGAGCCATACCTTTTTACCACCTGATTGGATTCCTTATCAAAATCTTCCAAAAATTTATTTGTTAATGATAGTTTATCCATACTACTTTTCAATAAATAAATGTTAACATCACCACCCTCACATACTAAAAGGCCATTTGTAGTAATAACATTGTTCGTTTGTGACCTCCATTGTTCATATATTTTCATAGCTCCATTATTTCCCAAAATGTCTAGAAGGAGGACAAGATCACTCTAATCAAATTCTTGGAGCAACTCCTTTATCTTCTTCTCCATAGGGTTTGTCATCCCATCATAATCAAGAATTCCTTTTTGATTTTATATGGAGGAGCTATCTGTGTTGGCTTATTTAGTTCATGATTTGACCCTTTAATCATGCTAGCTAATGCACTGAGTCTGGGCACCCACAATTGCATTAATGGGGTTGCCTTTGATTTGTCCCTTTCAAAAATTCTAATTGCATTGAACATAAAAGAATAATTTGAACGAACACTTTTCACCAATTTTATTGCCTTCCCCATACAATGTTCAAGTACATTAGAAATAATTGTAGTGTAGAAAAATGTAACCCTTTACATTTTCTCACTTCTTTGGGCCCTCCTAATTTAATTTGGACTTAACAATGCCTTAATTTAGTGTTGTTAAATGTAACCTTTTACATTTACACACTTATTTGGGCCCTATTAATTAATCAAGCTTAATTATGCCTCAATTATCCCTTTTTCATTTACAAGCCTAATTAATTACATTTTTTGAAAGGGAAACCCGACATAATTAATGCCAATACATGACACTTCACATCGAGCAATGTGTGTTCTAGGAATTGGGGCCTTGGACCCATTCGCCCATGGGAGAATGGGTCCTCTCTAAGACCTTGAACCCATTTTTAAAACATGTTTTGGTGGTATTTTTATCATCCCAAATTCAAATTCTAAAGGTCGGACTGTAATGTTTTAATTTTAGGAAATTAAGGATAAATGACTATAAATACAAGGTTATTTCATCATTTCAAAACATCTCGCAAGAGGTGAACTTAACAAGAGACAAGATTATTGTTAAGAGCATTCAAGAGTAGAATTATCAAGGATTTATTGCAGCATTCAATATCTCAAGCATCATTTCAAAGTATTTTGCAATCATGCATGTTTTGGGAGCTAACATTGTGATGTAGGTTTCAAGATCTAATCCAAGCATTCAAGTCAAAGATTAAAAGAAAGATTCAAGCATCAAGATCCATATCCATTGAAGCCATTTCATGCAAGATCCACATCAAGATTTTATATTTCCAAAGGTTATTCAAGGGTTTGTTGAATTGCAACATTGCATTGTTCATTCTTCATTCCCTCTTTCATGTTATTTTATTTCATTTCAAGGTTTAATTACCAAAACGAGGTTTTACCAAGGAAAACCCCCATTCACCAAGAAACAAACATTTTCCCCTCTCTCTTTGTGTGTTGTAAATTTGCAAGTTCTAGGTTGAAGAAAAGTTGAAGATCCGAAAAGTGTAAAATTGTAAAGGTGCATTTGTTGTCACTTTTGTTGTCATCTCTCGGAAACTCAGGTCCCAAATTTATTTTCAACTGTATGACTATGAAACTTAGAGGATCTAGAGATGTAGAAACTATAGTAGAGGACACAATTTATTTTTGGAAAGGTGAACCAAGACCCATTCGCCTATAGGTGAATGAGTCCTAGAACAACTTCTGAAAATAATGTTTTCTGATAGGTACACAACATTTTCTATTCCTAGATTTTCCAAAAGTTTTACTATTTCTAATATACCTATGTTTCATCTATCAAATGCAACCCTTATATTCCATAAATGAGTACATTTTGTATTTTTAATCTTTCTCCCAAAACCCCTATTCAGTCATTTTTGTCATTGTTTCTATCAAAAGACACTTTGTAACTGATTTTGAGGTAGGTTTTAAGTTCCTTCGACTCATTCAATTTGTATAAGTTTGAATATTTATGTTAGAGTTATGTTGCATATACATGAATCAAGTCTTAGGATATAGATTTGAGGTCATTTTCCATCTCCCAAAAGTGTTGTTCAGTCATATTTACCCCCTCCACACACATAAAGGAAATTTGCAGATCTTCCATAGAATTGACTCACATAAGGGTGGAAAGTTAATTCTATCTTGGAGGATCTCATTTCTTGAATGAAATAGAAAATAGGTAGGTTCATTACACCCCATTTTTCCCTTTCTAGTTATAGTAATTTATGTGAAACATTCCAAATTTTGTATAAAACCCTATGTGATTTGAACCCCAACCTATTTTTCTATGTTTCATTTTAGTGAACCCAACATTTTGAACATTCTAATTTCTGATTTAGAGTGCATTCAAACCCTAGATCTAGTTTTTGAATTAATCCATTCCATTTAGGGTTTCTAAATTTAACTTAAAGTTGCCTTACATTTTAGGTGGAAACTTACATTTTGCATTCATTTTAAACTAGAAAATTAAACAAAAATTGTGTAATATTAGATTGATTTTGCATAGTATTTAGATAATATCATAATTTCGATTGCTTAAATAAAAAAATTGGATCAAAATTGTATTTCAAAAAGTGTCATATAGTTCATCATTTTTCTTTCATTTCACTTGCATTTAGACATCAAATTCTAGAAAATTCTATTACAAAAGTTATAGTATAAGAATTAGAATAGAGAACACATAGAATAACTTAGAAATTGCATTTTTCATTTTTTAAAACCCTAAACAGAGACCCATTTTCATGGGCAAATGAGTCCTTTAGGGTATATAAACACCAAATTTTTTGATATTTTTTGTGGTTTTTTGTACTTCTTATATCTAATGTAACCCACTATTTCAGTCTGGCAATTTTTTAAGAATTTTTGTTTTATGCATCTAGCTCAAATCATCCATTTAGTGTAGCTATTTTAAATCATTGAAAATTTATTTTAGTAGTGAAAATCATTAGATGTGTAGGTAAAATTTTTACATTCCTAAAGCTTTGCATAATATGGATAAAAGTACTTTTGACTTTTGGATACATAATGTTTACATTCTTGATGCTTTGCATAAGTTGGATAAAAGTACTTTTCACTTTTGGATACACAATGTTTACATTCTTGAAGCTTTACATAAGTTGGATAAAAGTAATTTTTTATTTTTGGGTACACAATGTTTACATTCTTGAAGCTTTTCTTAAGTTGGATAAAAGTACTTTTCACTTTTGGATACACAATGTTTACATTCTTGAAGCTTTTCATAAGTTGGATAAAAGTACTTTTCATTTTTGGGTACAAAATGTTTACAGTCCTAAAGCTTCGCATAAGCTGGATAAAAGTACTTTTCATTTTTGGACACACAATGTTAGTATTTTTCCTTTCCACGTATGTCAAGAAAAATTTCATCAAAAAGCATGTTAGTCATTCTCCCAACATCTCTCCCACTTATGAGAATGTTTTAGTGAAAGAGAATACAATAGTGGACAATCATAATAATCAAATTTGGTCTTCTCCCAATATCTCTCCTATTTTTGAAGAAGATATTTTGGTGTTAGAAGTTCCAATCAAAGAGAGTTATGATAATCATATTTGTCTCTCTTCCCATAACTGTCCCACTTGGGAAGACATTGTTGGATACAAGGATGATACCATTGACACATCTCCTATTATCACTTTGCCTATTTATCCTATTTGTAAGAATGATTTGACAAAGGAGAATGCCATCATTGATAAGCAAGAAAATCTAACCATTGATGACTCTCCTACTTGTAATGAAGTTATTTTAAAATATCCAACCATTGAATTTCATGAAGATCTAGTTTGTTTCTCTCCTAAAAATTCTCCTACTAGGGAAGATATCATGGTGCAAGAAAATGACAACATTGACAATAGTAGTGTGGCTTCATTAGATGAAGATGATGAGGTAACATTAGACTCTCCTTCACTAAAAGATAATCAAAATAAGGATAAGTCTTTTGAGGTTATGAACATTAGATATCCCTTGAAGCAACTCCTAAGCCACTTCTTATCCTCTATCCACCCTCATAACAACCACAAGTTCAAAAAAAACTTGTGCTTATCTTAGAGCCACCTAAAAAGAAATCATTACCTCTAGGAGCTATCTTGAACTTTACAAGGCAACTTGGTGGTAAAAATGTTTCACAACAATCAAGTTAAAATACTATTTCTCACACATATAAAACAAGGAACAATAGGCAACCACAAACCACTCCCACTTCATTACTATTGCCTCAACCTATTTTACCTAGTGCTCCTAATTTTCCTCTACATAATGGAAATGAGTATGATCTTGTTGAACAACTTGAAAATACTCCCACTAAGATACCCTTATGGGACCTTATTCAAGCATCACATAGTTATCATAACATTATTCAATGTGTTTTAAAACAAGTTCCTATCCCTCCCAATGTGCAACCAAATGATATAGCAGCCCTAATTCAAGGAATGAATTTAGACATTATTTTCCACCAAAGTGAACTACCTCCTTTGGAAGTGCAAACAAAATGAACCTTTCATGATAATAGCTCATATTAATAGGATCAGGATAATCATAACCTTTGTTGAAAATGGCTCAAACCTTAATGTGTGTAGCATAAACCTCTTGGACAAGCTTGGAGTGGATAAGTCTAAGATTGAACTTGACTATCAATTCATGGATTTGATAAAGTAGGAAAACAATCACTCGGTGTGATGAAATTACCTATTTCTATTGGAAAGCTCACATTGCAAACTCCTATTCATGTCATTACTTTTAATCTTTCATATAATCTTCTTTTGGGAAGACCATGGATTCATGAGATGCATGCAATGCCTACCACTCTCCATCGTATAATGAAGTATGTCTATGACAACAAGGTTTATATGATAAAGGACGGCCCTAAACCAAAAAGTTGTTTGCACATTGAGAAATACAAGAAAAATCCTATGAAAACATTGAAACCAACTACAAAAGTGAAACTCATGCAAGATAAATAAAAATAAAATCATATTGAAGAGGCCAAAAATTTATTGGAGGATGATTGGGGTTCCTTAGATTTCACACCTACATTCATGGGAGAATACAAGATTACACACAAAATAGGAAAATATAAAGAAACAAAAATAGTATCAACACAAGCTGAGTCATCCAAAGCACATGAGTCTACAACCTTTATCAAGGAAGAAAACAACATTTACATATCCACATATGAAGAGAGTGATCACGAACAACCACCAAATCCGAAAGAAATGTAAAATATTTATGGAAGAGGTTATGTTAGCTCTCAAAAATGTAGGTTTGAACCATGAAAGGTTGCCAAGCTTTCACAACATTTTAGGGTAACAGAACAAGGTTTGAAACAATTATACCTTCTACTCTCCAAGTGCTGCTAGACCTAGGTGGGTGTACCTATAACAAATGAAGCAGATGTGACTATTGATCTTATCTTCATGCCATGATTTGTCCATGATGGCATATTGAAATAGACAAAACAAAACAAATTTGGTATATATTGTATACCAGCAATCAAAATTAAACCCTAAAATGCTTAGTTAACAGATGTAAAAAGTATATATGAAACTAAATGATTGAAAAGGTGAGACCAGTGCCTTATATAGTATACGAAGTCAAATGAAATCCTAAACAACTGACTTCTTTCTAGAGTGTTAGAATCCAAGATCACCTACATGCAAGATGGATACCTGTCACATGCAAAAGATATGAAGAACCGAAAAAGATGTTCTCTATAAACCTCTCAGTAAAAATGCATTAAGAGAATCAATTATTACAAAGTGATCAATCCTTATGAAGGAGATCATGAAACCCTAAAAAGGGAAACCCTAAATGAAACCCTAGTGTGCACACTTAATAATTAATAATTAATTAATAAATGTGCCTAAGTTTAGCTTAAGTAATAAAGAGGAATAAGTGACTTAATTAATTAATCAATGTGATGTAATTAATTAAGCATAATTATTACTCTAACACCATATAAGATGAACTTAGGAAGAAGCTAAAACACTAGAATAAGATGCATGAAAGCAAAGATGGATCCCGACAACTAGGCCTGATCAGGTACCCATTTACAAATGCAATAAGGAGTAAGAGAAGGAAAAACCCAGTGGGACAAAACCCCCTTACAATGAGATAACATGCTACAAAGAAGCACTGGAAGAACTCTGTAGAGTAACACTGGAACTTGATATAGGCAAGCAAGGAAATATTCTTCTGTATACTACTGAAACCGGATGAGAGTCATTGATTGACTCAAGGAATCATGATAAAGCAACAGAAAACCCGATGCCACGGAACACTCGAAAACTCCAAATGGGAACAACTCTGGAATCTATGAAGCAGCAAGCAATTATTGAATGATGTATTCTGAAAATGAAGTGCAAAGATGCAAGATGCACTCTCCCAACTGCCAAAATATCCAAGTAATCGCCAAACAACCCATCGGGCCAAATCTGGACTAAGTGATAAACCTAGGATAGATACAGAAAAAGTGCATGGACAGCAACCTAGAGCTCCTCAATACCTTTCCGACACTTCAAATGAGGCGAAAAACAGAGATCGTGGAAAAAAGTTATGAGATCGGAAGCATAAAACGTACATCTGACTTCAAACAGCAATAAATTTAGGAAAATAATAAAATACTAAAAAATAAAAAGCACTACTAGAAAGTGCTCGGAACCAGCTTTCCGGCGATATCTTGTTTGCCCGATTTTGATACCGTATGCCCAAGTTATGACCAAAAGAAAAAAACTGCTCTTTTAGGGAAAACTAGGGTTAGGAGGAGCAAGGGGCCGGCCGTGCGAATGATGTCATCATGATATTATCTTGGCGGTCGGCAAAACGCGAGAAAAAATTTGGCTGACCATCGGCGTCGGCGCCCAAAAAAATCATCCACTGGCAAAATTTACGATTGGCCCGGAACATGGAATAAAATGCGAAGGAATATTAGGATAATGCGGCGGCGAAATCTAGGAAATATTATGGTGGCGGTTGAGCAGCGGGGGCCCCTGGTCCTCCATATGACGGGGGTTTGGCTGAAAGAGCTTGTAGTGGCGGTGGCGGGGAGTAAATTGTAGTGGTAGGAGAACTTTTCTTGGCGGCCGGATGAACAACGCCCGATGGCGCAGGTGAGCTGCTGACGTGAGAACCTAACTGCTGAACCTGTATTTACGATCCAATGGTGTTTTAGGGCATTTTTAATTTTCAAGCCTCGATTAACGTCTTTGGAGATCAAAGAAACCCTAAAAGGGAAACCTAAATGAAACCCTAGTGTGCACACTTAATAATTAATAATTAATTATTAATGTGCCTAAGTTTAGCTTAAGTAATAAAGAGGAATAAGTGACTTAATTAATTAATCAATATGATGTAATTAATTAAGCATAATAACTTATTACTCTAACACCCCCCCTTAAGATGAACTTAGGAAGAAGCTAAAACACTAGAATAAGATGCATGTAAACAAAGATGGGTCCCGGCAACTAGGCCTGATCAGGTACCCATTTACAATGCAAGAAAGAGTAAGAGAAGGAAAAACCCAGTGGGACAAAACCCCCCTTACAATGAGATAACATGCTGCAAAGAAGCACTGGAAGAACTCTGTAGAGTAACACTGGAACTTGATATAGGCAAGCAAGGAAATATTCTTCTGTATACTACTGAAACCACATGAGAGTCACTGATTGACTCAAAGAATCATGATAAAGCAACAGAAAACCTGATGCCACAGAACACTCGAAAACTCCAAACAGGAACAACTCTGGAATCTATGAAGCATCAAGCAATTATTGAATGATGTATTACTGAAAACGAAGTGCAAAGATGCAAGATGCACTCTCCCAACTGCCAAAATATCCAAGTAATTGTCAAACAACCCATCGGGCCAAATCTGGACTAAGTGATAAACTTGGGACAGATACAGAAAAAGTGCATGGACACCAGCCTAGAGCTCCTCAATACCTTTCCGACGCTTCAAACGAGGTGAAAAACAGAGATCGTGGCAAAAAGTTATGAGCTCGGAAGCATAAAAAGAACATCTAACTTCAAACAGCAATAAATGCAAGAAAATAGTAAAATACTATAAAATAAACTATACCAAATGAAAGTGCTCAGAACCAGCTTTCCGGCGATATCTCGTTTGCCGGATTTCGATACCGTATGCCCAAGTTATGACCAAAAGAAAAAAAATTGATCTTTTAGGGCAAACTAGGGTTAGGAGGGGGCAAAGAGGGCCGGTCGTACAGATGACATCATCATGACGTC
Source organism: Sequoia sempervirens (assembly GCA_007258455.2). Taxonomy (NCBI): domain Eukaryota; kingdom Viridiplantae; phylum Streptophyta; class Pinopsida; order Cupressales; family Cupressaceae; genus Sequoia; species Sequoia sempervirens. Next base: position 278,445,145 of record VDFB02281492.1, on the reverse strand, counting down.
ATGCTAACGTCAGAAAAACACGAGCAAAAATTTGATGGCCATCTGGCCGTCGGCGCAAATAATCATCCCCCCTGCAAAAATTTCAGTGACCGGAATATGTTGAATCGTTTAGAATATTCCGGATGTCGGCGGCAGAATCCCAGAGAATATTCTATGGGCGGCGGTTGAACGCAGGGCCCCCCGATCCTCCATATGACCAGGGGGTTTGGCAGAGGACCCCGCGGGGGCTGGCGGGGCCGGTGGAGCAGGGTGGCAGAGGTGGCTGGAGGCTTTGCTGGCGGCGGCGGATGGGTGGCCGCGCGGTGGCCGCCGAGCGGCGAAACCCTTTAACACTAGACGCGCAGGCCCGAATCCCAAGAAATGGTGTTTTTGGGTATTTTTTTAATTTTTCAAGCCTCGATCAGCGTGCTGGGGAGGCTGTACGGCCCCTCAGACAAATTTTTTTTTTCTCCCGGATCAACTGCACCAAATTGGACGATTTAACAGGCATTTCTAGGGTTTTGGGACGCTGGCAACGCGATGGCATGTCGTTTGAGCCCATAGTGTCCCAAAAAAATGGCTACCCCCAGATCTTGCAGAAAAGATGCCTGTGGAAACCCTTGCACTTGAAACTCACAGAGAGGCCATATCTTCAGATCACGAACAAGCAGCTGGAGGTCTGGAGCTCTGATACCATGTTAGAATCCAAGATCACCTGCATGCAAGATGGATACCTATCACATGCAAAAGATATGAAGAACCAAAAAGATGTTCTCTGAAACCTCAAAGTGTAAAATGCATTAAGAGAATCATTATTACAAAGTGATCAATCCTTATGAAGGAGATCACGAAACCCTAAATGAAACCCTAGTGTGCACACTTAATAATTAATAATTAATTAATAAATGTGCCTAAGTTTAGCTTAAGTAATAAAGAGGAATAAGTGACTTAATTAATTAATCAATGTGATGTAATTAATTAAGCATAATAACTTATTACTCTAACATAGAGGTCATTAAAATTGTTTGGAATATTTCGTTTATAACTACTATAAACATGCAAGATTGTGATTATTAAGTTCTTATTACTGATCTAAATAAAATTCCCTGATTACTGTGATTAATTAAAAGGATTTAATCCTTCCTTGAAAGAACCTATCAACCAATCACACAGATACGGAAAATACGTACTGATAAACTAGACACAAACATGTTATGTTGATTTAGATAACCAAGCAACATGAATCTTAGAGACAACTTAAATAATTCTTTCAATTGGCACAACACAACAATTGACACCAGAATATGCCAGCAAATCAGATGATTTTCATTGATATCTCCATGGCTTCAAAACATACATCAGAGTCTCAGCCCTGTGAAACATGGTGTTCCACCATATTATCTATTCTCTATCCTATTCTACCTATATCCGCATATTGTTTTCAAAATGGACATTTATACATTGAGAATACAAAAGGACACATCCTTTCGGAAATAGAAAATACAAATTACAAAACAAAATATAGAGAATAACTAGGCTCTATTTAACCATAAGTGACTCTTATTGAGGTGTTCCAAATAATCCCAGTGCTCATATGTGTCCGCATCTCCAACAGCATTCCGGATCGTGATTTCCATCTTGACCATTTCCTCATTTTGCTTCTCACTTCTTCCAACATTGTATCCTCTGTAGAAGTTGTCTTCATGATTTCATTCAGCATTGACTCACATTCATTTTTCCACCTGGTGGATTCTTTCAATTCACCTTTATCATCAGAGAATGTAATCACAGTTTTCTCGATAGCTGCAATTAACCCCTATTCATCCCCTTGAAATTCATCATAGAAATTTTGATGGCAATTGATTATATGATTGGTAGCTTCAAGTGCAGAACTACTAGCCTCATCACTTTGAGCCAACTCATGAAACTTCTCCATGATTCATCCATCCATCCTTGTGTGTTCCTTCAATGCAACAAGAGTATGAGAGTATCTTCCCCACAATTTATTCAACCAGGATGTCAAATGATCTTGCCTCTTCCTGACAATTGCAGCAATTGCATCATACTTTCCCTGAGAATAAGCACTTGACCCTACCCAGTGGTCTTTTTCCTGAGAGCTTTCTCCTTGAGTAATAATTTTGGTTGTCCCCATTGAAACACCAACCAAGTCTTTGAGTTTATCATTTTCTCTCAGCAATTTCTCATTATTTTCTTTATACACTTCTCTTTCTTTTATCAATAGTTGAATTTGTGCTTTATTCAACTTTGCAACATTTACTCCAATATCTGCAGTAGTAATAGGATCAGCTTCTCCAGCTTTTAGAGTCATAACATGGCCAAATTCCTTCTCTGTATCAATTACCACTGATTTCCTGTGGGGTGGGTACAAAGCCCATATCATCAATGATCCCTCATCAGTATTATACTTGGATCCTACATATACTTCTGTCACCTTTTCCTTATCAAGCTTGTGAGTAGCATTACTGCCCTTCAAAAAACTATGAAAGACCAATGCAGAGTTCAAATCAAGGTCAGGAAAGATCATGACACCAACATCCTCCAACATTTTCCTCCCCACTTTAGGAGTCATATTTGTCATTTCATCGTCCACACATCTTCTCAATTGAGCCAACAATTGTTCCTCATTTCCTGAAGTAACATCATCAACATTCTCTCTTATTTCCTTCCCCTTCTACTTGTACAAGAATGCCTTGAACTCTGGGGAATGTATAGAATCATCATCAAAGAAAAATGACTTGTACTCCATGTGCCTTGTATCAACATCACCACTTTCAATACTTTGTTCCCTAACTGGGCAGACATACTGCTGAGTCATCATCTTGGATACTTTTTCTGTTCTACCCTATGGCACATTAGCTCTTGGTGTTTCCTCATCTCCAGAAGACAATAGCTCAATATCCTGTAGCCCCTAGTTATATCTTTCAACCACCATTTTTGCTTCATCTTCATCTAGATTCCTGATCATATCATCAAAAGGATAGGGTACATGCTGATACCCTCTAAAGTTAATCCTTTCTTTAGCTGAATTGATATATCCTTCAGGGTCAAAGTTTTTCCTGGTTGGTCCTCTTTTCATGTTGTAATGCAACAATCTATCAAGAATTGAATTATATCCCTCTTTAGCAAATACAGTGAAATTACCAAAATGCAAAGTACTAGGCATAAAAGCATGCTTCCCAAAAGAACTGAAATGCATCACACTGCAGTAATCCATCTGTCTGACAATTTCCAAATATGCAACCCTGTTTGGAACTGTCCTTGGCAGAATGAGAGGAGAATCTTCAAATCCATATACTCTGATTACTGTAGCTCCCTCCAAACAATACCAGTCTCCCCAGTTATGGTCAATTGGCCCATTGAAGTCCTTAGGCTAAAGAAATATTTTGATCTCATTAGTCAATGAATAGTTACAAGGATAATGATACAATTTATACAATTTCTTTACAAAATGCTCTTCAAAATGAATGAAACTAGAACCAGCAAACCTGCTATCCCAAATAGGAGTCCACAATTGAACAAGCAATGCTTCACCCTCCTTACCAATCTGAGAAATTCTCATCTCTGGAGGCCATACCCCTAACTCCTGTCTGAAATATAGCACTAAATGCATCAACAATGAATAATTTATGAGATGAACAATAGAAGCTCGACCTTTTATAGCCATCAGTCCCGAATCAAGCTCCTTAGAAATATATGAAGCATAATCAAATGGCCTGGAGTTATGATATTGGATATCAGTTGTGATGACCATTGGCACCATTGACATGAATTCCGGGGCATCCATCCCTAACACCTGACACACTGAAAAATATGTATATTTCATGTAGGGTTCAAACAAATCTACATGATAGGGAGGCCCTTCACTATCCTCCAGAGGTTCTGGCTTGTTACCCTGTTTAAACCTATGAATTGGTAACCTCCAACCCTTGTATCTTGTATCCATTCTTGAAAATTCCTTCTGCAATTCCTCACAATTGATTTCCTCGTTGCAAAACCCTTCCAATTTGAAAACCTCAGCAATTTCTTCTTTTGACACATGTATCTGTGGTTTTCCAGAAGGATCACATATAGCTTTATGTTTTGGATCATAATGATCAACAAGTAATTTTACCAATTCAGCATTAACGAATACATTAGGGCACACCAATTTCGCTACATTCAATTTCCATGGATTAAAGACTGGCTCAAAATGGTTCCTCCTATGGTAGTGGAATTGAAAATCTCATACCCTCTTACAGTAGTCCAGACATCACCTATGAACTTGCATTTATCATCCAGCTTATCAACCTCAGCCCTAAGCTATGCTGACCTTCTAGCTTTAGGCCCTGAATCAGGTAGTTGATCAATGAGGTCTTGGTTCAACCTCCTTTTAGTGCCTCCATGCTCTGTATTAGTCTTTTGTTTCTTTCCTTTTGACTGACTACCTTCACCAAGATTTCTACCCTTACCCCTTCCAGAACCAGAAGACACCATTTTCAAACTTATAGAAAAATGTGAAAAACAAATAAGCAATTACTTATAGTATTCTTCTCGAACTCCTCAGACTGAAAAATGTCTCAGTTCTCTGTTCAGCATGCCAATTCACCAGTAATCAATTCGAAAATGAGGATCTGATTAGAACATTAATGTTTTATCCCATCACGCCATTAATGAAGCACGAATGAAGCCTCCTTTGAAACTGGCACTGTCGCATCAATTGTCCTATCGATGAGAAAATTTCAAATCTAGGGCAAAATCCCTTTTCAACATTTATTTCACCATTCGCCACGACATTCTGCAGATATACCGACACCTAGAATCAGCTTGATGACTATTGCTTTTGTTTTTCTTGTCGCTGTGACAATTTCAAGTCAGGGAGATGTCACATAGACTTCATGGTGCCATACCGATATATATTCTTCAAAGCATTTTCCATTCGCTAAGACATTAATGTTCTCACACCGACCAAAATCCTTTATCATTATGCTCTTCGCTATAACCTACAGATGTCGGGGGGACCTCTCACAAACTTCATCTTGTTTCACTGAAAGTCTTTATTTACATTGGGTTGCCAAGACAAATTTGTACTCCTGTTGATGCAATCTTCATTTCACCCGCTTCGCTTTGACTTTCAAAGTCAGGGAGATGTTATGTAGATATCTTTTTGTCTTACCGATACGTACTTTTCAATGTATTTTCCATTCGCTAAAACAAAATCACCCTTTCACTGATGAATTCTCATTTCAACGTGTCCACCAAGTTTTCTCACCGAAGAAATAAAGCCAACCAATGAAACAATACCTTCGGCGAGACAATGAACCTTCAGGAAGACACATATCGACATTAAATGTCTTACCGAAATCACCCCCCCAGATTACTCCTATTCAGCAAAACTCACCCCGAACTACCTGTCGGTAAAATATTCATACTTTGGTGAAACTTATGCCGAAAAGTTCTTCTCCTGGCAATGCATATCTCTATTGGCATAAGATTTGAATTGGCAAGACTTTATAGCTTCTCACCAATAGCTTTTAAATACCTTTGAACTTGGTTCGGCCAAAAAATAGCCACTTCGCTAAGACCTTCCCCGATGCACATAAGTCTTACCGAAACTTTTTTTGCAAGCCAGTCGGTAAGACAAAAAGATTTCGTTATAAGTCATGCCGATACCAATCAATCTGGCCGAAACAACTCCTTTATGCATTAGTCAGTATGACATATTGTATTCGCCCTGACATTACACCTGTGCCCCAACACATGCCGATATATATTTTTTATATATGCCTTTCGGCAAGAAAAAATAGTTCGCCGAGACATTATCCTGAACACCTTTATCTTTACCGATATACTTCCATATGCACCGGTCGGCGAAACACAATGTATTCGCTATGACTTCACTCCTACAATGACTCCCTTTGTTGAAATGACTCCTTTTGTCGCCGAAACAGAAAATTGTCCTGCCGATAGTCTACAACAAACATACATTAGTGAAAAATCAGGTCGGGGATACTTTTACTATGTCTTGCCGATTCGGGTCTTTTAATGAAAAATGAAGGACTTGATGGATTCAATGGATTTTATGACAGAAACTAAGCAAGACAATACAAAGAGGGAATTTTATGCTTATGATGAGGACCCAATGCTGGAATTCTTGAATGCAATAGACTGTAAAATTTCAAAATTTTATAGTTTTAACAATGGCTTCGTTTGGGGATGAATGATAGTAAGATCATTACAAGGATTCAGATTTTTGGGTGAGCAGACCAAACTCAAAGTAATGGAACATGTGAGCAGGCTGGAACAAATGGAAATGGCACACAATGAGACCCTATACTATTGTACATAGAAGAATTTATTTCAAAAGAAGGAAAATCAGGATTGTCCATGTACTTGCAAATCATGCTCCTTTTATTTCCTAAACTATTGTGCATGGAAAATAATTTCAAAGAGGATCATCAAGAGTCGTTCATGCACCCGCAACCCTTAATCCTCTGTGTTACTTCAAGAGAAAAAAATGTTTCAGAAATTGCCCATGTATAGGAAATTCCTGATCCTCACTAGCCATATTCTACAAATAGTATGAGTCTTCGCCTTTCTTTCCAACCACCACAAAAGGCCCTAGCCATAAGGCTTCAAACTTCCCATGTTTTCCCTTTTCCTAGCACCTTGCATTCCACATCAGTACCAGATCACTTTCTCCAAATTTCCTATCCTTTGCTTTTTTTTCAAATAAATATTTCATCTGTGTCTGCAACTTTATGTTTTGATTTTGAGCCACTCTCCTTGTTTCATCCAGTTTAGCTAGCTGCTCCATTCTTTCCTCAATGGGTTCAGGAATATCCAAATCTTCCTACAGAATAAACTTGTAAACTGGCAACAAGTTCTGCAAAGGAATCCTGGCCTGTGTTCCATACACTAACTCAAATGGGGACTTCCCAATTGCCTTCTTCACCATAATTCTATCAACCCATACAACCAGTCTTAATTTCGAATCCCAAGCCTTCTTGTTCTAACCTAGCATCCTTCTTATAATCTTCAGAAGACTCTTATTACTAGATTCTGCTTGTCCATTAGCCTGTGGATGATAAGGGGCTGCATATGAAATGGTAATACCATATGTGCTACAAAAGCCTCTGAATTCATCTGATCTAAAACACATCCCATTATCAGTAATCAACCTCAATGGCATACCAAATCTGGTAATGATATTATCCATCAGGAACTGTGTCACCACCTTACTTGTAGCTTGTCTAGTTGGGATAGCCTCTACCCACTTGGTGAAATAATCAGTGGCCACCAAAATCCACCTATGTCCACCACTTGATTTTTCTTGTATCTCTCCGATGAAATCAATTCCCCATTGATGAAAAGGGGCATCAGCCTGCAAAGGTCGTAATGGTAAATCTCCCTGATATTTCAGTTTTCCAGAGAACTTCTGGCAAGCTTCACATTTTCTCACATATGCAAAAGAGTCATTAAAAATCTTAGGCCAATAATACACTGCCCTAAGGATTTTATGAGCAGTTGTTTTTGCTGAGTAATGTCCTCCGCAAACCCCTTCGTGCATTTCACTCAAAACATGTTTAGCTTGAAATTCATCCATACACAACAATAATACACCATTCCTATTTTTCCAAAATAAATCCCCATCCATAAAAACATATTTAGATTCCTGCAACTTCAGCATTCTTCTCTAGTTATCATTCATTTCCTCTGGACACTTCATGTATTTAAGATAATACATGATATCTGTATACCATTGAGTATGCTCAAGCAAATCTGATTTGCTTCAATATTTGCCTCTGCCATTAGTTTAGCCAAACCCTGACCTCTGACTAGTTTAGTAATTTGAATCTCCAAGTCAAATTCTTGGATTTTATTGATCCATTTGCATCTTTTACCTGTTACTTTAGACTGTGTTAGAATATCCTTGACAGCTGCATGAGGAACATATGCAACTACCTTTTCTCCAACAAGATATGGCCTGAAAGCTTTTACAGCTTTTTCTAGTGCAAATGCTTGCTTCTCCATTATATCATACTTTAATTCAGATCCCTGCAATGACTTACTAAAAAAAGATACCGGCTGCTCATGACCGTCTTCATTCTTTTTTAGCATGACAGCTACAATAGTATGCATTGAGGCAAATGAAAAAATCTGGGAAGGTTTTGAAAAGTCAAGCGACTTAAGAACAGGAGCCTCCTTGGTGGCTCATTTTATAGATACAAAAGCTTCCAAAGCTTTTGCAGTCCATTCTATCTTTTGTCCTTTCTTTAACATTTTTGATATTGGTTTGACAATCTCACCAAAGTTAGAAACAAACCTTCTAACAAAGTTAATCTGTCCAAAAAATGACTATATCGCCTTAACAGTTTTAGGGACAGGGATTTTATCAATAGCCTCCACCCTTTCAGGGTCTATCCTAATCCCTTCCTTTGAAACAATATGCCCCAAAAGCTTACCCTCTGTGACAACAAAGTTACATTTCTTGGGGTTTAAGCCAATACCATACTCAAGGGCTTTTATAAATACCTTTTCCAAATGATGAACATGATCCTCAGCCTTCTTGGAGTAAGTAGTGAGATCGTCCTGATACACTACCATGAGAATATTGATCAAATCAGAAAACGCCACATGCATGGCTCTCTGAAAAGTCACCCCTGCATTAGTGAGACCAAATGGCATCCTTAGATAAACATACATTCCCCAGGGGGTTGTGAATGTTGTTTTGTATTGCTCAGACTCTTTAAATTTGACCTAATTATATCTTGAGAATCCATCCATCATAGACAACAACTCGCAGCCTGCCACCTTATGCAATATGGCTTCCATATTAGGCAAAGGATAATTATCTTTAAGGGACGCTATGTTTAGATTTCTAAAATCTACACATAATCCGATATCTCCATTTTTCTTTCTGAAAGGGACCAGATTTGACACCCATGTTGAATGTCTGATTGGCTTAATTATTCCACCATCTCTGAGCTTCACCAATTCCTCTTGCATTTTAGGTTCTAGAGTTGGATTTATCGGCCTCTGCTTTTGTCTGAATGGTTTAGCATCTGGCTTCAATGGTATTTCATGCTGAAACAAGTCTTCTCTATATGCTTTCAAATCTTCATAAGACCAAGCAAATACATGTTTATACTTTCTCAACAATTCAATCAGTGTTCTTCTGATTGCAGGACTTATTGTTTTACCTATGTACACCTTTTTTGGTGCCATCTCATTTCCCAAATTAATTTCTTCAATGTCATCCCTTCCAACTAGTGTTTGCTTCATTAAAGACCAATCACTTCCATCATATACCCTCTCTAATGCCACCAAGCCTTTAGGAATCTTATTTGCTTTAAGCTGCAAGATCTATTTTCCAAAGATTCTCTTTTCCATCAACTTCTTCAACAAAGGCATTGTAGTCTATCTCTTGTGTTTCATACCGGTCTATACAGTGAAGGAATTTTAAAAGATCAGTGTCATCATTAAAAACCTACCAGCTATATACATTATCAGGCATAGCAAGCCTTGTCTTAAATTCAATTTGTGACACTCCAGCCAATGTAACATCATCTCTCTTCAATGCTACATTAGCTAGAAAATTTTCCATTATATTCTTCGATCTATCAACCCACTCAATCGAGAAGGCATCAAGCAACTCTATTGTATCCCATACAACATTTCTATATTGCTTTAGTCTTTTGTTTTTTACTATATACTTCACCTTAATTTGTGAGACAACTAACTCTGAATCTCCTAGAATAGCCAGCAACTTTATTTTATGCTTCACCGCTATATTCAATCCAATTAACAGAGCTTCATACTCTGCCACATTATTTGTGCATTCAAAGGTTAACAGGAATGAATACTTAAATGTAATACCTTCGGGGTGAAAAAAATACTATCCTAGCTCCATTTCCTTCTTGGCTACAAGCTCCATCAAAATACATCTTCCACACACCATTATGGTTCCGTGCAGCATGCTTCTCTATAGGATCACTATTAGTCAATTCTGGCTGTGCAAGTTCTATTTTGAAACTCCCAATATCAACATCACAAAAGCAATTGATTTGGTCTTGTGGCACACAATCAATGAGATAATTCATCCTCAACTCCCTGTATAATTTCACTTCTTGGCCATTTACAGGAATGGTTGCATAAGATAGATCGAACTGGACATTTCCACCAATATCCGTCATCCATTGCCTTGATAAAAGCATACCAAATTGAGGAGGGGTGTCTATCACTGTTATATCAATATTGTAAGCTACTTGAGGGTAAGCAGCTAACTTGACTTCTACATCTTTCATTATACCAACCACAGGAACAGGTCGGTTATCCATTGCATAACATTTTCCTTCATACATATCCACCCACATGCCTAGTTGTTTCATTACTCCTACTGGCATAATATTCATGGTAGCACCAGAATCTATCATGAAATTCCTCAATAATTTGTTATTTATGAGTAATGTGATAAAGAAAGGATCAACCTGTGGCAGACTTGTCAATACATTACTCAAGCAGATTTTTGGGATGTTTACTTTATCCTGCTTATTTTTAGCAACAATTTTATTTTCAGTACTTACATGTTTTTCACTTTCATTTGTTATCAATTGCACTGCACTATCCCTGTATTCCTTAATTTTCATCATTTCGAGAAGTGGGACATACATCTTTACCTGAGACAAGGCTTGAGTAAAATCAAAAGAAGAACCTTCTGCCTTAATCACTTTCTTTTGTTTAGATGTTTCTCCTTTTTTCACTTCCTTTTCTCCTCTACCTGACTGATCAGTTTCTTGAATTTCTCTGTAGTTCTTTCGCATCCTTTTTGGACAAATTTGTTTTGCTTTTCCTCCGTTGTTTGTTTTAGGTTTTTCTTTGAAACTCCTTGTACAACTTTTTGATCTTTCATAAAAATACCCCTAGGGACACCTTCCTTCTCATTTACTGTCCTGTTCCTCAACCAGTATTTACTCTTGGCTTCTTCTACTGCAGCAACAGTCAATCTTTCTATCTCTTCCTCAGTAAGTCTCCTCACATTACTGTGAGTAGGCACCTCAATAGATTGTGGTTCTACATAATCATCCTCAGAGTCAGAAAAAACATGTTGCTTAGCCATATGGACATTGTACCTTTGTTCTGCAACATCATACTCATAACCTCCCTCCTCCGAAGATGAGTACCTCTCCTCAACATGCTGAGAAGCATTTGAAGTTAAGTAGATTGTGTGATCTTCTCCACCATTTCATTAACGCCCTTCTTGCGTTATGCAGGCCACAACACAGCCCTTTCCGGGGGAATGTGGCTTATGTAAGCTTCACGAAATAATTGTTATTCACCATATGTAACCTTCTTCTTGATGGATCAAGAGTTTCTTTGCTTCGGGGCTATCACAATTTATAGAGTTTTCCATCCTTCCAGTTTGTGTTATAGGGCATGTCATGCAACCTCGGCCTTGGCCTTTCATTTCTATATGTGTTCTTCTGCTTATATTGATAATTATTGTTTTGTTGAGGAGCTCTAGGGTTGTCTCTCTTATTCATTATCCCAGCAGCCTTTCTGTTATTCTCAATTGTTAATGCTATTTTTTGTGCTTTAACTAAGTCCCTTGGGAACCTGTTTCTCAGCTCATACCCTGTTTTAGAATTGAATGCATTAGGTAAACACTTAATGCTCACGAGTCTGGTAGCTTTGATCCGGAGGTACTCTATTTTGCAATTTGGTGAATCTTCTGTTAAAATCAAAGATTGAATCATTCTGACCTTTCTGAATTCGCATTAGTTCATGGAGAGCAGCGTCTGGTGCACTCAAATTCCCAAATTGTTCAAGGAATTGATCCTGAAATATCTAGAGAGAATAAATAGAAGTTGTTGCCAGGCTGTTGAACCAATCCCTAGCTTCCTCAATAAGGGACATCATGAATAATCTCATATGCAAATCTTCATAAGGTACATCCAAATCCTGAATGAAGGCATTGAAATTCCTTAAATGATCCTCAGCAGTAATTGCATTACTTCTTGTAAACTTGGGTACTAAACCTCTCCAATTGCTATCCATGGGATAAGGGTATAATTGAAACCCTGCTAGATCAAATTGTCTAATCATGGTTGTATATTGATAAGGAGGAGGATTTGGTGGGTGCTGATATTTGTACATAAGGTTATTGTACTGCATATTTTGTTGTGGCACATGACACTGACCAGGAGGTGGATAATTATTTGTATGTTGTGTGGGAATATAAGGTGGATGATTTGGCTGTCTATGCTGATTCCCAATTTGATGGTGAGGAATCCTTGGTGGTTCAGAATACCCAGCACCATGATTACCTTGTTTATGGGGTGGTACATATTTTGGGGGAAAACCAAATGTGTGAGGAATGTTTTGAGCTTTCTGCAGTTTGAATTCTCTCATTGCTTGAATCATTTGGGCTTTTTCCTGCTCTTCCCTTTCCTTTCTCTGAGATTCATACCGTGCCTTGACTTCCTCATAACTTAAAGATTCAAAATCTTCTTGATGAACATCCTGATTAGCAGGTCCATTTTGATTACCTTCCATTTTTTGGTCATATTCATATTGAATTCTGAGTCGTTCAGCTTCGAGTCCAGCTTCAAACTCGGCCTGTTTTCTAGCTTCAAATTCAACATGTTTTTGAGGGTTGTAAAAAGGATTTTTCTGATCTTCCAGGGTACAAGGCTCTTCTGTTGAACTATCTTTCCATGTGTCAAAACAATTCTCACCATAAGGTATTGATGATTTGTCTTTGTTTGTGAAGCACATGTCCTCACTTTTCCCCTTACCTTTGTCAGCCTTATCATCTTTATGTGTCCACTTACTATTGCAAGGAGGAGCTCCAGAATGACCTCCCCTAAATTGAGATCTTCTTCCATTCATATTGCAATTTTTGATCAGAGTCGCCACTCACTTTCTTGAAAGTGAGAAAAAGATTGTTACTTGGTATTCCCAGCAGAGTCTGTATATAGGACTTCTAACTCTATGATTAAGGCACAGATTCTTTGTTATCCCCAGCAGAGTCGCCAATTTGTTAGCTGTCAAAAACACAAGTTTGAACCATGAAAGGTTGCCAAGCTTTCACAACGTTTTAGGGTAACATAACAAGGTTTGAAACAATTAAACCTTCTACTCTCCAGGTATTGCCAGACCTAGGCAGGTGTACCTATAACAAATGAAGTAGACTTGACTATTGATCTTCTCTTCATGCCATGATTTGTCCATGATGGCATATTGAAATGGACAAAACAAAACAAATTTGGTATATATTGTATACCAGTATTCAAAATTAAACCCTAATATGCTCAGTTAACAGATGTAAAAAGTATATATGAAACTAAATGATTGAAACGGTGAGACCGGTGCCTTATATAGTATACGGAGTCAAATGAAATCTTAAACAACTGACTTCTTTCTGGAGGTCATTCAAATTGTTTGGCATATTTCGTTTATAACTAGTATAAACATGCAAGATTGTGATTATTAAGTTCTTCTTACTGATCTAAATGAAATTCCCTGATTACTATGATTAATTAAAAGGATTTAATCCTTCCTTGAAATAACCTATCAACCAATCACACAGATACAAAAAATACATACTGATAAACCAGACATAAACATGTTATGTTGATTTAGATAACCAAGCAACATCAATCTTAGAGACAACTTAAATAATTCTTTCAATTGGCACAACACAACAATTGACACCAGAATACGCCAGCAAATCAGATGATTTTCATTGATATCTCCATGGCTTCAAAACATACATCAGAGTCTCAGCCTTGTGAAACATGGTGTTCCACCGTATTTTCTATTCTCTATCCTATTCTACCTATATCTGCATATTGTTTTCAAAATGGACATTTATACATTGAGAATACGAAAGGACGCATCCTTTCGGAAATAGAAAATACAAATTACAAAACAAAAGATAGAGAATAATTAGGCTCTATTTAGCCATAAGTGAGTCTTATTGAGGTGGTTCAAATAATCTCGGTGCTCATATGTGTTTGCATCTCCAACAACATTCTGGATCGTGATTTCCATCTAGACCATTTCCTCATTTTGCTTGCTCACTTCTTCCAGTGTTGTATCCTCTGCAGAAGTTGTCTTCATGATTTCATTAAGCATTGAATCACATTCAATTTTCCACCTGGTGGCTTCTTTCAATTCACCTTTATCATCAGAGAATGTAATCACAGTTTTCTCGGTAGCTGCAATTAACCCCTGTTCATCCCCTTGCAATTCATCATAGAAATTTTGATGGCGATTGATTATATGATTGGCAGCTTCAAGTGCAGAACTGCTAGCCTCATCACTTTGAGCCAACTCATGAAACTTCTCCATGATTCGTCCATCCATCCTTGTGTGCTCCTTCAACGCAACAAGAGTATGAGAGTATCTTCCCCACAATTTATTCAACCAGGATGTCAAATGATCCTGCCTCTTCTTGAGAATTGCAGCAATTGCATCATATTTTCCCTGAGAATAAGCACTTGACCCTACCCAGTGGTCTTTAACCTGAGACCTTTCTCGCCAAGGTATTGGTTGTCCCCATTGAAACACTAACTAAATCCTTGAGTCTATCATTTTCTCTCAGCAATTTTTCATTATTTGCTTTATACACTTCTCTTTCTTTTATCAACAATTGAATTTGTGCTTTATTCAACTTTGCAACATTTACCCCAATATCTGTAGTAGCTATAGGATCAGCTTCTCCAACTTTCAGAGTCATAACATGGCCAAATGCCTTCTCTGTATCAATCACCACTGATTTCTGTGGGGGTGTTACAACTCCCATATCAGTCCCTCATCGGTATTATGCTTGGATCCATATGCTTATCACCTTTTTCCTTATCAAATGAGTAGCATTCGCGCCCTTAAAGAAACTATCAGACCAATGCGAGTTCAAATCAAAGAGATAGGAAAGATCGTGAGCGCGGCATCATCAACATTTTTCCATCCTTCCAAAGAGTCATATTTGTCATTTCATCATCCACACATTTCCTCAGTTGAGCCAACAATTGTTCCTCATTTCCAGAAGTGATATCATCAACATTCTCTCTTATCTCCTTCCCCTTCTGCTTGTACAAGAATGCTTTGAACTCAGGGGAATGTATAAACTCATCATCAGAAATAAATGATCTGTACTCCATGTGCCTAGCATCAACATCACCACTTTCAACACTCTGTTCTCTGACTGGGCAGACATACTGTTGAGTCCTCATCCTGGATACCTTTTTTGTTCTACCCTGTGGACATTAGCTCTTGGTGTTTCTTCATCTCCAGAAGACAATAGCTCAATATCATGTAACCCCTGGTTATATCTTTCAACTACCATTTCTGCTTCATCTTCATCCATATTTCTGATATATCATCAAAAGGATAGGGTACATGCTGATACCCTCCAAAAGAGTTAATCCTTTTCTTTGGCTAAATTCATATATCCTTTGGTCGAGAATTTTCCACAGTTAGTCCTCTTTTCATGTTGTAATGCAACAATCATCAGAATTGAATTATATCCTCTTTGTAAAATCGGTGAAATTACCAAAGATGCAAAGTACTAGGCATAAAGCATGCTTCCCCAAAGAGCCCGAAATGCATCACCTGCGGTAATCCATCACGTCGACAATTTCCAATGCAGCCACTGTTTGGAAGCTGTCATGGCGGAATGGTCTTCGTCCATATACTCGATTCTTGTGGCTCCCTCAGACAATGCGATCTCGAGTTATGGTCAATTGGCCCATTGAAGTCTTTCGGCCGAAGGAATCTTTTGATCTCATCAGTCAATGAATAGTTACAAAGATAATGATACAATTTATACAATGTCTTTACAAAATGCTCTTCAAAATGAATGAAACTAGAACCAGCAAACCTGCTGTCCCAAATAGCAGTCCACAACTGAACAGCCAATGCTTCACCCTCCTTACCAATCTGAGAAATTCTTATCTCTGGAGGCCATACCCCTAACTCATGTCCGAAATATAACACTAAATGCATCAACAAAGAATAATTTCTGAGATGAACAATAGAAGCCCCACCTTTTATAGCCATCAATCATGAATCAAGTTCCTTAGAAATATATGAAGCATAATCAAATGGCCTGGAGTTACGATATTGGATATCTGGTGTGATGACCATTGGCACCATTGACATGAATTCTGGGGCATCCATCCCTAACACCTAACACACTGAAAAATATGTATATTTCATGTAGGGTTCAAACAAATCTACATGATAGGGAGGCCCCTCACTATATTCTAGAGGTTCTGGCTTGTTACCCTATTTAACCCTGTGAATTGGTAACCTCCAACCCTTGTAACTTGTATCCATTCTTGAAAATTCCTTCTGCAACTCCTCACAATTGATTTCCTCGTTGTAAAACCCTTCCAATTTGAAAACCTCACCAATTGCTTCTTTTGACACATGTATCTGTGGTTTTCCAGAAGGATCACATATAGCTTTATGCTTTGGATCATAATGATCAGCAAGCAATTTTACCAATTTAGCATTAACAAATACATTAGGGCACACCAATTTCCCTACATTCAATTTCCATGGATTACATACTGGCTCAAAATGGTTTCTCCTATGGTAGTGGAAATT
>VDFB02281492.1:278409006-278428455 GCA_007258455.2 Sequoia sempervirens | reverse complement strand
AGAATATGCCAGCAAATCAGATGATTTTCATTGATATCTCCATGGCTTCAAAACATACATCAGAGTCTCAGCCCTGTGAAACATGGTGTTCCACCATATTATCTATTCTCTATCCTATTCTACCTATATCCGCATATTGTTTTCAAAATGGACATTTATACATTGAGAATACAAAAGGACACATCCTTTCGGAAATAGAAAATACAAATTACAAAACAAAATATAGAGAATAACTAGGCTCTATTTAACCATAAGTGACTCTTATTGAGGTGTTCCAAATAATCCCAGTGCTCATATGTGTCCGCATCTCCAACAGCATTCCGGATCGTGATTTCCATCTTGACCATTTCCTCATTTTGCTTCTCACTTCTTCCAACATTGTATCCTCTGTAGAAGTTGTCTTCATGATTTCATTCAGCATTGACTCACATTCATTTTTCCACCTGGTGGATTCTTTCAATTCACCTTTATCATCAGAGAATGTAATCACAGTTTTCTCGATAGCTGCAATTAACCCCTATTCATCCCCTTGAAATTCATCATAGAAATTTTGATGGCAATTGATTATATGATTGGTAGCTTCAAGTGCAGAACTACTAGCCTCATCACTTTGAGCCAACTCATGAAACTTCTCCATGATTCATCCATCCATCCTTGTGTGTTCCTTCAATGCAACAAGAGTATGAGAGTATCTTCCCCACAATTTATTCAACCAGGATGTCAAATGATCTTGCCTCTTCCTGACAATTGCAGCAATTGCATCATACTTTCCCTGAGAATAAGCACTTGACCCTACCCAGTGGTCTTTTTCCTGAGAGCTTTCTCCTTGAGTAATAATTTTGGTTGTCCCCATTGAAACACCAACCAAGTCTTTGAGTTTATCATTTTCTCTCAGCAATTTCTCATTATTTTCTTTATACACTTCTCTTTCTTTTATCAATAGTTGAATTTGTGCTTTATTCAACTTTGCAACATTTACTCCAATATCTGCAGTAGTAATAGGATCAGCTTCTCCAGCTTTTAGAGTCATAACATGGCCAAATTCCTTCTCTGTATCAATTACCACTGATTTCCTGTGGGGTGGGTACAAAGCCCATATCATCAATGATCCCTCATCAGTATTATACTTGGATCCTACATATACTTCTGTCACCTTTTCCTTATCAAGCTTGTGAGTAGCATTACTGCCCTTCAAAAAACTATGAAAGACCAATGCAGAGTTCAAATCAAGGTCAGGAAAGATCATGACACCAACATCCTCCAACATTTTCCTCCCCACTTTAGGAGTCATATTTGTCATTTCATCGTCCACACATCTTCTCAATTGAGCCAACAATTGTTCCTCATTTCCTGAAGTAACATCATCAACATTCTCTCTTATTTCCTTCCCCTTCTACTTGTACAAGAATGCCTTGAACTCTGGGGAATGTATAGAATCATCATCAAAGAAAAATGACTTGTACTCCATGTGCCTTGTATCAACATCACCACTTTCAATACTTTGTTCCCTAACTGGGCAGACATACTGCTGAGTCATCATCTTGGATACTTTTTCTGTTCTACCCTATGGCACATTAGCTCTTGGTGTTTCCTCATCTCCAGAAGACAATAGCTCAATATCCTGTAGCCCCTAGTTATATCTTTCAACCACCATTTTTGCTTCATCTTCATCTAGATTCCTGATCATATCATCAAAAGGATAGGGTACATGCTGATACCCTCTAAAGTTAATCCTTTCTTTAGCTGAATTGATATATCCTTCAGGGTCAAAGTTTTTCCTGGTTGGTCCTCTTTTCATGTTGTAATGCAACAATCTATCAAGAATTGAATTATATCCCTCTTTAGCAAATACAGTGAAATTACCAAAATGCAAAGTACTAGGCATAAAAGCATGCTTCCCAAAAGAACTGAAATGCATCACACTGCAGTAATCCATCTGTCTGACAATTTCCAAATATGCAACCCTGTTTGGAACTGTCCTTGGCAGAATGAGAGGAGAATCTTCAAATCCATATACTCTGATTACTGTAGCTCCCTCCAAACAATACCAGTCTCCCCAGTTATGGTCAATTGGCCCATTGAAGTCCTTAGGCTAAAGAAATATTTTGATCTCATTAGTCAATGAATAGTTACAAGGATAATGATACAATTTATACAATTTCTTTACAAAATGCTCTTCAAAATGAATGAAACTAGAACCAGCAAACCTGCTATCCCAAATAGGAGTCCACAATTGAACAAGCAATGCTTCACCCTCCTTACCAATCTGAGAAATTCTCATCTCTGGAGGCCATACCCCTAACTCCTGTCTGAAATATAGCACTAAATGCATCAACAATGAATAATTTATGAGATGAACAATAGAAGCTCGACCTTTTATAGCCATCAGTCCCGAATCAAGCTCCTTAGAAATATATGAAGCATAATCAAATGGCCTGGAGTTATGATATTGGATATCAGTTGTGATGACCATTGGCACCATTGACATGAATTCCGGGGCATCCATCCCTAACACCTGACACACTGAAAAATATGTATATTTCATGTAGGGTTCAAACAAATCTACATGATAGGGAGGCCCTTCACTATCCTCCAGAGGTTCTGGCTTGTTACCCTGTTTAAACCTATGAATTGGTAACCTCCAACCCTTGTATCTTGTATCCATTCTTGAAAATTCCTTCTGCAATTCCTCACAATTGATTTCCTCGTTGCAAAACCCTTCCAATTTGAAAACCTCAGCAATTTCTTCTTTTGACACATGTATCTGTGGTTTTCCAGAAGGATCACATATAGCTTTATGTTTTGGATCATAATGATCAACAAGTAATTTTACCAATTCAGCATTAACGAATACATTAGGGCACACCAATTTCGCTACATTCAATTTCCATGGATTAAAGACTGGCTCAAAATGGTTCCTCCTATGGTAGTGGAATTGAAAATCTCATACCCTCTTACAGTAGTCCAGACATCACCTATGAACTTGCATTTATCATCCAGCTTATCAACCTCAGCCCTAAGCTATGCTGACCTTCTAGCTTTAGGCCCTGAATCAGGTAGTTGATCAATGAGGTCTTGGTTCAACCTCCTTTTAGTGCCTCCATGCTCTGTATTAGTCTTTTGTTTCTTTCCTTTTGACTGACTACCTTCACCAAGATTTCTACCCTTACCCCTTCCAGAACCAGAAGACACCATTTTCAAACTTATAGAAAAATGTGAAAAACAAATAAGCAATTACTTATAGTATTCTTCTCGAACTCCTCAGACTGAAAAATGTCTCAGTTCTCTGTTCAGCATGCCAATTCACCAGTAATCAATTCGAAAATGAGGATCTGATTAGAACATTAATGTTTTATCCCATCACGCCATTAATGAAGCACGAATGAAGCCTCCTTTGAAACTGGCACTGTCGCATCAATTGTCCTATCGATGAGAAAATTTCAAATCTAGGGCAAAATCCCTTTTCAACATTTATTTCACCATTCGCCACGACATTCTGCAGATATACCGACACCTAGAATCAGCTTGATGACTATTGCTTTTGTTTTTCTTGTCGCTGTGACAATTTCAAGTCAGGGAGATGTCACATAGACTTCATGGTGCCATACCGATATATATTCTTCAAAGCATTTTCCATTCGCTAAGACATTAATGTTCTCACACCGACCAAAATCCTTTATCATTATGCTCTTCGCTATAACCTACAGATGTCGGGGGGACCTCTCACAAACTTCATCTTGTTTCACTGAAAGTCTTTATTTACATTGGGTTGCCAAGACAAATTTGTACTCCTGTTGATGCAATCTTCATTTCACCCGCTTCGCTTTGACTTTCAAAGTCAGGGAGATGTTATGTAGATATCTTTTTGTCTTACCGATACGTACTTTTCAATGTATTTTCCATTCGCTAAAACAAAATCACCCTTTCACTGATGAATTCTCATTTCAACGTGTCCACCAAGTTTTCTCACCGAAGAAATAAAGCCAACCAATGAAACAATACCTTCGGCGAGACAATGAACCTTCAGGAAGACACATATCGACATTAAATGTCTTACCGAAATCACCCCCCCAGATTACTCCTATTCAGCAAAACTCACCCCGAACTACCTGTCGGTAAAATATTCATACTTTGGTGAAACTTATGCCGAAAAGTTCTTCTCCTGGCAATGCATATCTCTATTGGCATAAGATTTGAATTGGCAAGACTTTATAGCTTCTCACCAATAGCTTTTAAATACCTTTGAACTTGGTTCGGCCAAAAAATAGCCACTTCGCTAAGACCTTCCCCGATGCACATAAGTCTTACCGAAACTTTTTTTGCAAGCCAGTCGGTAAGACAAAAAGATTTCGTTATAAGTCATGCCGATACCAATCAATCTGGCCGAAACAACTCCTTTATGCATTAGTCAGTATGACATATTGTATTCGCCCTGACATTACACCTGTGCCCCAACACATGCCGATATATATTTTTTATATATGCCTTTCGGCAAGAAAAAATAGTTCGCCGAGACATTATCCTGAACACCTTTATCTTTACCGATATACTTCCATATGCACCGGTCGGCGAAACACAATGTATTCGCTATGACTTCACTCCTACAATGACTCCCTTTGTTGAAATGACTCCTTTTGTCGCCGAAACAGAAAATTGTCCTGCCGATAGTCTACAACAAACATACATTAGTGAAAAATCAGGTCGGGGATACTTTTACTATGTCTTGCCGATTCGGGTCTTTTAATGAAAAATGAAGGACTTGATGGATTCAATGGATTTTATGACAGAAACTAAGCAAGACAATACAAAGAGGGAATTTTATGCTTATGATGAGGACCCAATGCTGGAATTCTTGAATGCAATAGACTGTAAAATTTCAAAATTTTATAGTTTTAACAATGGCTTCGTTTGGGGATGAATGATAGTAAGATCATTACAAGGATTCAGATTTTTGGGTGAGCAGACCAAACTCAAAGTAATGGAACATGTGAGCAGGCTGGAACAAATGGAAATGGCACACAATGAGACCCTATACTATTGTACATAGAAGAATTTATTTCAAAAGAAGGAAAATCAGGATTGTCCATGTACTTGCAAATCATGCTCCTTTTATTTCCTAAACTATTGTGCATGGAAAATAATTTCAAAGAGGATCATCAAGAGTCGTTCATGCACCCGCAACCCTTAATCCTCTGTGTTACTTCAAGAGAAAAAAATGTTTCAGAAATTGCCCATGTATAGGAAATTCCTGATCCTCACTAGCCATATTCTACAAATAGTATGAGTCTTCGCCTTTCTTTCCAACCACCACAAAAGGCCCTAGCCATAAGGCTTCAAACTTCCCATGTTTTCCCTTTTCCTAGCACCTTGCATTCCACATCAGTACCAGATCACTTTCTCCAAATTTCCTATCCTTTGCTTTTTTTTCAAATAAATATTTCATCTGTGTCTGCAACTTTATGTTTTGATTTTGAGCCACTCTCCTTGTTTCATCCAGTTTAGCTAGCTGCTCCATTCTTTCCTCAATGGGTTCAGGAATATCCAAATCTTCCTACAGAATAAACTTGTAAACTGGCAACAAGTTCTGCAAAGGAATCCTGGCCTGTGTTCCATACACTAACTCAAATGGGGACTTCCCAATTGCCTTCTTCACCATAATTCTATCAACCCATACAACCAGTCTTAATTTCGAATCCCAAGCCTTCTTGTTCTAACCTAGCATCCTTCTTATAATCTTCAGAAGACTCTTATTACTAGATTCTGCTTGTCCATTAGCCTGTGGATGATAAGGGGCTGCATATGAAATGGTAATACCATATGTGCTACAAAAGCCTCTGAATTCATCTGATCTAAAACACATCCCATTATCAGTAATCAACCTCAATGGCATACCAAATCTGGTAATGATATTATCCATCAGGAACTGTGTCACCACCTTACTTGTAGCTTGTCTAGTTGGGATAGCCTCTACCCACTTGGTGAAATAATCAGTGGCCACCAAAATCCACCTATGTCCACCACTTGATTTTTCTTGTATCTCTCCGATGAAATCAATTCCCCATTGATGAAAAGGGGCATCAGCCTGCAAAGGTCGTAATGGTAAATCTCCCTGATATTTCAGTTTTCCAGAGAACTTCTGGCAAGCTTCACATTTTCTCACATATGCAAAAGAGTCATTAAAAATCTTAGGCCAATAATACACTGCCCTAAGGATTTTATGAGCAGTTGTTTTTGCTGAGTAATGTCCTCCGCAAACCCCTTCGTGCATTTCACTCAAAACATGTTTAGCTTGAAATTCATCCATACACAACAATAATACACCATTCCTATTTTTCCAAAATAAATCCCCATCCATAAAAACATATTTAGATTCCTGCAACTTCAGCATTCTTCTCTAGTTATCATTCATTTCCTCTGGACACTTCATGTATTTAAGATAATACATGATATCTGTATACCATTGAGTATGCTCAAGCAAATCTGATTTGCTTCAATATTTGCCTCTGCCATTAGTTTAGCCAAACCCTGACCTCTGACTAGTTTAGTAATTTGAATCTCCAAGTCAAATTCTTGGATTTTATTGATCCATTTGCATCTTTTACCTGTTACTTTAGACTGTGTTAGAATATCCTTGACAGCTGCATGAGGAACATATGCAACTACCTTTTCTCCAACAAGATATGGCCTGAAAGCTTTTACAGCTTTTTCTAGTGCAAATGCTTGCTTCTCCATTATATCATACTTTAATTCAGATCCCTGCAATGACTTACTAAAAAAAGATACCGGCTGCTCATGACCGTCTTCATTCTTTTTTAGCATGACAGCTACAATAGTATGCATTGAGGCAAATGAAAAAATCTGGGAAGGTTTTGAAAAGTCAAGCGACTTAAGAACAGGAGCCTCCTTGGTGGCTCATTTTATAGATACAAAAGCTTCCAAAGCTTTTGCAGTCCATTCTATCTTTTGTCCTTTCTTTAACATTTTTGATATTGGTTTGACAATCTCACCAAAGTTAGAAACAAACCTTCTAACAAAGTTAATCTGTCCAAAAAATGACTATATCGCCTTAACAGTTTTAGGGACAGGGATTTTATCAATAGCCTCCACCCTTTCAGGGTCTATCCTAATCCCTTCCTTTGAAACAATATGCCCCAAAAGCTTACCCTCTGTGACAACAAAGTTACATTTCTTGGGGTTTAAGCCAATACCATACTCAAGGGCTTTTATAAATACCTTTTCCAAATGATGAACATGATCCTCAGCCTTCTTGGAGTAAGTAGTGAGATCGTCCTGATACACTACCATGAGAATATTGATCAAATCAGAAAACGCCACATGCATGGCTCTCTGAAAAGTCACCCCTGCATTAGTGAGACCAAATGGCATCCTTAGATAAACATACATTCCCCAGGGGGTTGTGAATGTTGTTTTGTATTGCTCAGACTCTTTAAATTTGACCTAATTATATCTTGAGAATCCATCCATCATAGACAACAACTCGCAGCCTGCCACCTTATGCAATATGGCTTCCATATTAGGCAAAGGATAATTATCTTTAAGGGACGCTATGTTTAGATTTCTAAAATCTACACATAATCCGATATCTCCATTTTTCTTTCTGAAAGGGACCAGATTTGACACCCATGTTGAATGTCTGATTGGCTTAATTATTCCACCATCTCTGAGCTTCACCAATTCCTCTTGCATTTTAGGTTCTAGAGTTGGATTTATCGGCCTCTGCTTTTGTCTGAATGGTTTAGCATCTGGCTTCAATGGTATTTCATGCTGAAACAAGTCTTCTCTATATGCTTTCAAATCTTCATAAGACCAAGCAAATACATGTTTATACTTTCTCAACAATTCAATCAGTGTTCTTCTGATTGCAGGACTTATTGTTTTACCTATGTACACCTTTTTTGGTGCCATCTCATTTCCCAAATTAATTTCTTCAATGTCATCCCTTCCAACTAGTGTTTGCTTCATTAAAGACCAATCACTTCCATCATATACCCTCTCTAATGCCACCAAGCCTTTAGGAATCTTATTTGCTTTAAGCTGCAAGATCTATTTTCCAAAGATTCTCTTTTCCATCAACTTCTTCAACAAAGGCATTGTAGTCTATCTCTTGTGTTTCATACCGGTCTATACAGTGAAGGAATTTTAAAAGATCAGTGTCATCATTAAAAACCTACCAGCTATATACATTATCAGGCATAGCAAGCCTTGTCTTAAATTCAATTTGTGACACTCCAGCCAATGTAACATCATCTCTCTTCAATGCTACATTAGCTAGAAAATTTTCCATTATATTCTTCGATCTATCAACCCACTCAATCGAGAAGGCATCAAGCAACTCTATTGTATCCCATACAACATTTCTATATTGCTTTAGTCTTTTGTTTTTTACTATATACTTCACCTTAATTTGTGAGACAACTAACTCTGAATCTCCTAGAATAGCCAGCAACTTTATTTTATGCTTCACCGCTATATTCAATCCAATTAACAGAGCTTCATACTCTGCCACATTATTTGTGCATTCAAAGGTTAACAGGAATGAATACTTAAATGTAATACCTTCGGGGTGAAAAAAATACTATCCTAGCTCCATTTCCTTCTTGGCTACAAGCTCCATCAAAATACATCTTCCACACACCATTATGGTTCCGTGCAGCATGCTTCTCTATAGGATCACTATTAGTCAATTCTGGCTGTGCAAGTTCTATTTTGAAACTCCCAATATCAACATCACAAAAGCAATTGATTTGGTCTTGTGGCACACAATCAATGAGATAATTCATCCTCAACTCCCTGTATAATTTCACTTCTTGGCCATTTACAGGAATGGTTGCATAAGATAGATCGAACTGGACATTTCCACCAATATCCGTCATCCATTGCCTTGATAAAAGCATACCAAATTGAGGAGGGGTGTCTATCACTGTTATATCAATATTGTAAGCTACTTGAGGGTAAGCAGCTAACTTGACTTCTACATCTTTCATTATACCAACCACAGGAACAGGTCGGTTATCCATTGCATAACATTTTCCTTCATATGTATCCACCCACATGCCTAGTTGTTTCATCACTCCTACTAGTATAATATTCATGGGAGCACCAGAATCAATCATGCAATTCCTCAATAATTTGTTATTTATGAGTAATGTGATAAAGAAAGGATCAACCTGCGGCGGACTTGTCAATACATTACTCAAGCAGATTTCTAGGATGTTTACTTTATCTTGCTTATTTTTAGCAACCATTTTATTTTCAGTACTTACATGTTTTTCACTTTCATTTGTTATCAATTGCACTGCACTGTCCCTGTACTCCTTAATTTTCATCATTTCTAGAAGTGGGACATACATCTTTACCTGAGACAAGGCTTGAGTGAAATCAAAAGAAGAACCTTCTGCATTAATCACTTTCTTTTGTTCAGATGTTTCTCCTTTATTCACTTCTTTTTCTCCTCTACCCGACTGATCTTTTTTTTGAATTTCTCTATGTAGTTCTTTTACTGCATCCTTTTGGACAGAATTTTGTTTGCTTTCCTCACGTTGTTTGTTTTCAGTTTTCTTTGAAACTCCTTGTACAACTTTCTGATCTTTCATAAAGATACCCCTAGGGACACCTTCCTTCTCATTTACTGTCCTACTTCTCAACAAGTATTTATTCTTGGCTTCTTCTATTGCAGCAACAGTCAATCTTTCTATCTCTTCCTCAGTAAGTCTCCTCACATTACTGTGAGCAGGCATCTCAATATATTATGGTTCTACATAATCATCCTTCGAGTCAGAAAAAACATACTGCTTAGCCATATGGACATTGTACCTTTGTTCTGCAACATCATACTCATAACCTCCCTCCTCCGAAGATGAGTATCTTTCCTCAGCATGGTGAGAAGCATTTGAAGTTAAGTAGATTATGTGATCTTCTCCACCATTTCCCATTAACACTCCTTCTTGCATTCTCTAGGCTACAACACAATACTCAGGGGAATGTGGCTTATCATAAGCTTCACAAAAATAATTGTTATTCACCATATATGTTCCCTTCTTCTTCAATGGATCAAGAGTTTCTTTGCTTCCAGGCCTATCTGTTATAGGTTTTCCATCCTTCCAGTTTGTGTTATAGGGCATGCCATGCAACCTCGGCCCTGGCCTTTCATTCTTATATGTGTTCTCCTGCTTATATTGATAATTATTGTTTTGTTGAGGAGCTCTAGGTTTATCTCTCTTATTCATTATCCCAACAGCTTTTCTGTTATTCTCAATTGTTAATGCTAGTTTTTGTGCTTCAGCTAAGTCACTTGGGAACCTGTTTCTTAGCTCATACCATGTTTTAGGGTCGAATGCATTCAGGTAAACACTTAATGCTACAGAGTCTGGTAACTTTGATCCAGGAGGTACTCTATTTTGCAATTTATTGAATCTTCTATTAAAATCAAAGATTGAATCATTCCAACCTTTTTGAATTCGCATTAGTTCATGGAGAGCAGCATCTGGTGAACTCAAATTCCCAAATTGTTCAAGGAATTGATCCTGAAATATCTGGAGAGAGTAAATAGAAGCTGTCGCCAGGCTATTGAACCAATCCCTAGCTTCCTCAATAAGGGACATCATGAATAATCTCATATGCAAATCTTCATAAGGTACATCCAAATCTTGAATGAAGGCATTGAAATTCCTTAAATGATGCTCGGCTATGATTGCATTACTTCTTGTAAACTTGGGTACTAAACCTCTCCAACTGCTATCCATGGGATAAGGGTATAATTGAAACCCTGCTAGATCAAATTGTCTAATCATGGTTGTATATTGATAAGGAGGAGGATTTGGTGGGTGTTGATATTGGTACATAGGGTTATTGTACTGCATATTTTGCTGTGGCACATGACTCTGACCAGGAGGTGGATAATTATTTGTATGTTTTGTGGGAATATAAAGTGGATGATTTGGCTATCTATGTTGATTCCCAATTTGATGGTGAGGAATCCTTGGTGGTTCAGAATACCCAGCACCATGATTACCTTGTTTATGGGGTGGTATGTACTTTGGGGGAAAACTAGATGTGTGAGGAATGTTCTGAGCTTTCTGGAGTTTGAATTCTCTCATTGCTTGAATCATTTGGGATTTTTCCTGCTCTTCCCTCTCCTTTCTTTGAGATTCATACTGTGCCTTAACTTCCTCATAACTTAAAGATTCAAAATATTCTTGATGAACATCCTGATTAGCAGGTCCATTCTGATTACCTTTCATTTTTTGGTCATATTCTTATTGAATTATGAGTCGTTCAGCTTCGAGTCTAGCCTCAAACTCGGCTTGTTTTCTAGCTTCAAATTCAACATGTTTCTGAGGGTTGTAAAAAGGATTTTTCTAATATTCTGGAGTACAAGGCTCTTCTGTTGAACTATCTTTCCATGTGTCAAAACAATTCTCACCATAAGGTATTGATGATTTGTCTTTGTTTGTGAAGCACATGTCCTCACTTTTCCCCTTACCTTTGTCAACCTTATCATCTTTATGCATCCACTTACTATTTCCAGGAGGAGCTCAAGAATGACCTCCCCTAAATTGAGATCTTCTTCCATTCATATTGCAATGTTTGATCAGAGTCGCCACTCACTTTCTTGAAAGTGAGAAAAATATTGTTACTTGATTTTCCCAGCGGAGTCTGTATATAGGAATTCTAACTCTATGATTAAGGTGAAAATTCTTTGTTATCCCCAGCAGAGTTGCCAATTTGTTGGCTCTCAAAAATGCAGGTTTGAACCATGAAAGGTTGCCAAGCTTTCACAACGTTTTAGGGTAACAGAACAAGGTTTGAAACAATTAAACCTTCTACTCTCCAGGTGCTGCTAGACCTAGGCGGGTGTACCTATAACAAATGAAGCAGACTTGACTATTGATCTTCTCTTCATGCCATGATTTGTCCATGATGGCATATTGAAATGGACAAAACAAAAAAAAATTGGTATATATTGTATACCAGCAATCAAAATTAAACCCTAATATGCTTAGTTAACAGATGTAAAAAGTATATATGAAACTAAATGATTGAAACGATGAGACCAATGCCTTATATAGTATAAAGAGTCAAATGAAATCTTAAACAACTGACTTCTTTCTGGAGGTCATTCAAATTGTTTGGCATATTTCATTTATAACTAGTATAAACATGCAAGATTGTGATTATTAAGTTCTTCTTACTGATCTAAATGAAATTCCTTGATTACTGTGATTAATTAAAAGGATTTAATCCTTCCCTGAAAGAACCTATCAACCAATCACACAGATACGACAAATACGTACTGATAAACCAGACACAAACATGTTATGTTGATTTAGATAACCAAGCAACATCAATCTTAGAGACAACTTAAATAATTCTTTCAATTGGCACAACACAACAATTGACACCAGAATATGCCAGCAAATCAAATGATTTTCATTGATATCTCCATGGCTTCAAAACATACATCAGAGTCTTAGCCCTGTAAAACATGGTGTTCCACCGTATTCTCTATTCTCTATCCTATTCTACCTATATCCGCATATTGTTTTGAAAATGGACATTTATACATTGAGAATACAAAAGGACGCATCCTTTCGAAAATAGAAAATACAAATTACAAAACAAAAGATAGAGAATAACTAGGCTCTATTTAGCCATAAGTGAGTCTTATTGAGGTGGTCCAAATAATCCCAACGCTCATATGTGTCCGCATCTCCAACAGCATTCCAGATCGTGATTTCCATCTTGACCATTTCCTCATTTTGCTTGCTCACTTCTTCCAATGTTGTATCCTCTGCAGAAGCTGTCTTCATGACTTCATTCAACATTGACTCAGATTCATTTTTCCACCTGGTGGCTTCTTTCAATTCACCTTTATCATCAGAGAATGTAATCACATTTTTCTCAGTAGCTGCAATTAACCCCTGTTCATCCCCTTGCAATTCATCATAGAAATTTTGATGGCGATTGATTATATGATTGGTAGCTTCAAGTGCAAAACTGCTAGCCTCATCACTTTGAGCCAACTCATGAAACTTCTCCATGATTCATCCATCCATCCTTGTGCATTCCTTCAATGTAGCAAGAGTATGAGAGTATCTTCCCCACAATTTATTCAACCAGGATGTCAAATGATCCTGCCTCTTCTTGACAATTGCAGCAATTGCATCATACTTTCCTTGAGAATAAGCACTTGACCCTACCCAGTGGTCTTTTGCCTGAGAGCTTTCTCCTTGAGTAATCATTTTGGTTGTCCCCATTGAAACACCAACCAAGTCTTTTAGTCTATCATTTTCTCTCAGCAATTTCTCATTATTTGCTTTATACACTTATCTTTCTTTTATCAATAGCTGAATTTGTGCTTTATTCAACTTTGCAACATTTACTCCAATATCTGCAGTAGCAACAGGATCAGCTTCTCCAGATTTTAGAGTCATAACATGGCCAAATTCCTTCTCTATATCAATTACCATTGATTTCCTGTGGGGTGGGTACAACTCCCATATCATCACTGATCCCTCATCAGTATTATACTTGGATCCTGCATATACTTCTATCACCTTTTCCTTATCAAACTTGTGAGTAGCATTACTGCCCTTCAAGAAACTATCAAAGACCAATGCAGAGTTCAAATCAAGGCTAGGAAAGATCATGACACCAGCATCCTCCAACATTTTCCTCCCCACTTCAAGAGTCATATTTGTCATTTCATCATCCACACATCTTCTCAATTGAGCCAACAATTGTTCCTCATTTCCTGAAGTAACATCATCAACATTCTCTCTTATTTCCTTCCCCTTCTGCTTGTACAAGAATACCTTGAACTCTATGGAATGTATAAACGCATCATCAGAGACAAATGACCTATACTCCATGTGCCTTGTATCAACATCACCACTTTAAATACTTTGTTCCCTAACTGGGCTGACATACTACCGAGTCCTCATCCTGGATACCTTTTTTGTTCTACCCTATGGCACATTAGCTCTTGGTGTTTCCTCATCTCCAGAAGACAATAGCTCAATATCATGTAGCCCCTGGTTATATCTTTCAACCACCATTTCTGTTTCATCTTCATCTAGATTCCTGATCATATCATCAAAAGGATAGGGTACATGCTGATACCCTCCAAAGTTAATCCTTTCTTTGGCTAAATTCATATATCCTTTAGGGTCAGAATTTTCCCTGGTTGGTCCTCTTTTCATGTTGTAATGCAACAATCTATCAAGAATTGAATTATATCCCTCTTTAGCAAATACAGTGAAATTACCAAAATGCAAAGTACTAGGCATAAAAGCATGCTTCCCAAAAGAACTGAAATGCATCACACTGCAGTAATCCATCTGTCTGACAATTTCCAAATATGCAACCCTGTTTGGAACTGTCCTTGGCAGAATGAGAGGAGAATCTTCAAATCCATATACTCTGATTACTGTAGCTCCCTCCAAACAATACCAGTCTCCCCAGTTATGGTCAATTGGCCCATTGAAGTCCTTAGGCTGAAGAAATATTTTGATCTCATTAGTCAATGAATAGTTACAAGGATAATGATACAATTTATACAATTTCTTTACAAAATGCTCTTCAAAATGAATGAAACTAGAACCAGCAAACCTGCTATCCCAAATAGGAGTCCACAATTGAACAAGCAATGCTTCACCCTCCTTACCAATCTGAGAAATTCTCATCTCTGGAGGCCATACCCCTAACTCCTGTCTGAAATATAGCACTAAATGCATCAACAATGAATAATTTATGAGATGAACAATAGAAGCTCGACCTTTTATAGCCATCAGTCCCGAATCAAGCTCCTTAGAAATATATGAAGCATAATCAAATGGCCTGGAGTTATGATATTGGATATCAGTTGTGATGACCATTGGCACCATTGACATGAATTCCGGGGCATCCATCCCTAACACCTGACACACTGAAAAATATGTATATTTCATGTAGGTTTCAAACAAATCTACATGATAGGGAGGCCCTTCACTATCCTCCAGAGGTTCTGGCTTGTTACCCTGTTTAAACCTATGAATTGGTAACCTCCAACCCTTGTATCTTGTATCCATTCTTGAAAATTCCTTCTGCAATTCCTCACAATTGATTTCCTCGTTGCAAAACCCTTCCAATTTGAAAACCTCAGCAATTTCTTCTTTTGACACATGTATCTGTGGTTTTCCAGAAGGATCACATATAGCTTTATGTTTTGGATCATAATGATTAGCAAGTAATTTTACCAATTCAACATTAATGAATACATTAGGGCACACCAATTTCCCTACATTCAATTTCCATGGATTATAGACTGGCTCAAAATGGTTCCTCCTATGGTAGTGGAAATTGAAAAGCTCATACCCTCTTACAGCAGTCCAGACATCACCTATGAACTTGCATTTATCATCCAGCTTATCAACCTCAGCCCTAAGCTGTGTGGACCTTCTAGCTTTAGGCCCTAAACCAGGTAGTTGATCAATGAGGTCCTGGTTCAACCTCCTTTCAGTGCTTCCATGCTCTGTATCAGTCTTTTTTTTCTTTCCCTTCGACTGACTACCTTCACCGAGCTTTCTACCCTTACCCCTTCTAGAACCAGAAGACTCCATTTTCAAACTTACAGAAAAATGTGAAAAACAAAGAAGAAATTACTTATAGTATTCTTCTCAAACTCCTCAGACTGAAAAATGTCTCAGTTCTCTGTTCAGCATGCCAATTCACCAGCAATCAATTCGGAAATGAGGAATTGATTAAAACATTAACGTTTTATCCCATCGCACCATTAATGAAGCACGAATGAAGCCTCCTTTTAAACTAGCACTGTCGCATCAATTTCCCTATCGATGAGAAAATTTCAAATTTGGGGCGAACTCCCTTTTCAACATTTATTTCACCATTCGCCACGACATTCTACAGATATACCGATACCTGGAATCAACTTGATGACTATTGCTTATGTTTTTCCTGTCGCTGTGACAATTTTGAGTTGGGGAGATGTCACATAGACCTCATGGTGCCATACCGATATATATTCTTCAAAGAATTTTCCAGTCGCTGAGACATTAATGTTTTCACACCAACCAAAATCCTTTATCATTATGCTCTTCACTGTAACCTGTAGATGTCGGGGAGACCTCTCGCAAACTTCATCCTATTTCACCGAAAGTCTTCATTTACATTGGTTTGCCAAGACAAATTTGTACTCCTGCCAATGCAATCTTCATTTCACCCACTTCGTTGTGACTTTCAAAGTCGGGGAGATGTTACGTAGATATCTTTCTGTCTTACCAATACGTACTTTTCAATGTATTTTCCATTCGCTAAAACAAAATCACCCTTTCACTGATGAATTCTCATTTCAGCGTGTCCACCAAGTTTTCTCACCGAAGAAATAAAGCCAACCAATGAAACAATACCTTTGGCAAGACAATGAACCTTTGGGAAGACACATACTGACACCAAATGTCTTACCGAAATCACCCCCCTAGATTACTCCTATTCGGAAAAACTCACCCCGAACTACCTATCGGTAAAATATTCATACTTCGGTGAAACTTATGCCGAAAAGTTCTTCTCCTGGCAATGCATATCTCTATCGGCATAAGATTTGAATTAGCAAGACTCTATAGCTTCTCACCGATAGCTTTTAAATACCTTTGAACTTGGTTTGGCCAAAAAATAGCCACTTCGCTAAGACCTTCCCCGATGCACATAAGTCTTACCGAAACATTTGTTTGCAAGCCAGTCGGTAAGACAAAAAGATTCATTATAAGTCATGCTGATACCAATCAATCTGGATGAAACAACTCCTTTATGCATTAGTCGGTATGACATATTGTATTCACCCTGACATTACACCGGTGCCCCAACACATGCCGATATATATTTTTTATATATGCCTTTCGGCAAGAAAAAATAGTTCACCTAGACATTATCCCGAACACCTTTAGCTTGACTGATATACTTCCAGATGCATTGGTCGGCGAAACACAATGTATTCGCTATGACTTCACTCCGACAATGACTCCCTTTGCCGAAATGACTCCTTTTGTCACCAAAATAGAAAATTGTCCTATCGATAGTCTGCAACAAACATACATTAGTCAAAAATCAGGTCGGGGAGACTTTTACTATGTCTTGCTGATTCAGGTCTTTTAATGAAAAATGAAGGACTTGATGGATTCAATGGATTTTATGACAGAAACTAAGCAAGACAATACAAAGAGGGACTTTTATGCTTATGATGAGGACTTAATGCTAGAATTCTTGATTGCAATAGACTGTAAAATTTCAAAATTTTACAGTTCTAACAGGTTACAAACTTTTGAAACAACTTGGCTTTAGTGGAAAAGGATGTGGCACTAGAGAACAAGGTATTTTTTTCCCTATAGAGCCTAACACATAAGAAACAACTATTGGTCTTGGTTATTGTCCCTCGAAAGAAACAAAATCATCAAAAAATTCTTCTCTTAACATAAACACTCTTACAAAATATTCTTCTAAGAAAACTTTAACTTTGGTGTATCCTAAACTAATAGATACTACATGTGGGAATATCTCATTAGATATGCATAAAATTGATACTTTTTCTACTCATTATAATAAATAACATTAGTTGTTGCTCCTTGTCATGTGGCATTTGTGGGATCATAGCATATTCACTACCATGCATGAGGCTATAAACTTAGCTTTACACAATCATATTTTCTTTAGCATTACGTTTTGGGGGCAACCCATTTTTCATGCTGTAGCTTCATTTAGAAACATATGCTTGACATAGGGCTTTCAAAATAAGCTCTCATGTCTTTCTTATTGTTAGTTTTTAACATTTACTACTTTAAAGTAATTTCTCACAACATGGTGCTAGCAATTCCTTTAAAGTGGGGGCATACATTAGCATTATCATTTTTGGATATCTTGGACTATATTCTTACGCTTCATTGTGTATTATTCTTGCTTCTTGTAATTTTTCTTCTTCTTGGTGGTGTCATTGGGTTTAATTTCCTCCAAGAGTGTGACCTTTCTTGACATACGATTTTCATCTTAGTGGTGATGCTACGCGTTACATTCCATAGGTTATGAATCTTTTATCCTAGACTTGTCCTCTCTTGGGGACATTAAGCACAATGTTCTGGGTACGTGCATGAATCTGTGACACAATTTTGGCTCTTAAGATGCCATTTTTTTTCTAAAATCAGCAAAATCTAATTTGCACAAGAAAATGAAGATAGTTATGCTCAAAATTTCAAGATGCAGCAAGAACAAAAGTTGAAGTGCTCTGAGTCTAGTTTCTAAGCTACTATTTTTTTTTAAATTAATGAAGATTAAGGGTCTCAAAAATGGGGGAGAATAGGTCCTTTTTTATATTAAAAAAAAAACAACATAGCGCTTGAAGACTCCCCCATTTTTGATTAACTTTTTTTTAGAATTTCAAAAATCCCAGTGCTTGAGGGCTCCCCCCTTTTTGATTAACATTTTTTTAGAATTTCAAAAATCCATATAGTGAGAAATTAGCTAACACCATGTAGTTTATCCTTGTTCTTTCGGATAATTTTTTTAATGAATATATAATATTTTATGAATATTCAAAGTGGACACATCTTGAAAAGCTGCAATTTGAGTGTGCCCCCCCTAATTTTTTTGAAAACTAATTGAAAATTGATTTTTTTTTCATCATGTGTAGAATGGAGTCTAGTTTCAAAAAAATCTAATTTGTTTCACGTTTTGATAAACGAGTAAAAATATATCCTAAAACTAGCACATGTTGGTTTTGACCAAAAACAGAGGCATTTGTAATAGAAGCAATGGATCAAAACCTTAACTAAATCAAAATGAAAAAATAATTATATATTTAGATAGCTAAGAGAGAGGTTAATGCTCTAACGGTTTTTTTAATAAACTTGCATTGAAAGATGTGCAAATGAGATGGGGAGCACAGATAAAAATATGAGGAAATTTGGAAAATCTTTTCAATTAACACGTCCAAAGTAGGACATTTGGCGAGTGCCAAATTTGGCTCTTTCCCAATGGCACATCACATTTAGTGAGTGCCAAGTTTGGTGTGTGCCAAATGTGATGTGTCATTTGGAGAGCACCAAATTTAGCCCTCGCCAAATGATCTTCTTTGAACAAAACATGAATTTCCCCTCTCTTTGTTCAACAACTTTGATAATGCTTAGAGTGCACAGTTTATGATCATAGATGTATAGTTGAGTTTTTACCTTTCATACACTCTCTAACTCATTACCCTATCTGGATAACTCTGTATCCCTCTGAAGTCTCTCTCTTAGGTCTCATTGCCTCCCACGCAACCTATACTACTCTCTCATTCCAATCCCCTCTCTCAGGTCTCTTTCCCTCCCACATAGGTACCTAAGTAAATCTATCTCTCCCCCTCTCTCTCTCCCTTTTTTCTTTTTGTCTCCCACTCCATCTCCC
>VDFB02281492.1:278349931-278407812 GCA_007258455.2 Sequoia sempervirens | reverse complement strand
AGAGAGAGAGATAGAGAGGGTTGAGGGTTTTAGGGTTGAGAGTAGAGGGTTAAGGGTAGAGGGTAGATGGTTTAAGGGTTTAGGGTTTAAGGGTTAAGGGTTTCAGTGTTGAGGGTGGAGGTTAGAGGGTTGAGGGTAGAGGGTAGAGGGTTGAGGGCTGAGGGTAGAGGATATAGGGTTGAGGGTTGAGGGTTGAGAGTAGAGGGTGTAGGGTTGAGAGAGAGAGAGGGAGGGTTGAGGGTTTTAGGATTTATGGTTTAAGGGTAGAGGATGTATGGTTGAGAGAGAGAGATACGGGAGTTAAGAGTTTAAGGGTTTTAGGGTTTAAGGGTTGAGGGTTGAGGGTTTAGGGTAGAGGGTAGAGAGAGATATACATAGGGTTGAGAGTTGAGGGTAGAGGGTAGAGAGAGATATACATAGGGTTTAGGGTTTTAGGGTTGAGGGTAGATGGTATATGGTAGAGGGTTTAAGGGTCGAGGGTTGAGGGTAGAGGGTATATGGTAGAGGTTTGATGGTTGAGAGTAGAGGGTGTAGGGTTGAGAGAGAGAGGGGGGGTTGAGGGTTTAAGGGTTAAGGGTAGAGGGTAGATGGTTTAAGGGTTAAGGGCTTAAGGGTTGAGGGTGGAGGGTAGAGGGTTAGGGTTAGAGGGTTGAGGGTTGAAGGTAGAGGGTTTAGGGTTGAGAGGGAGAGAGAGGTGGGGTTGAGGGTTTTAGGGTTGACGGTTTATGTTTTAAGGTTTAAGGGTAGAGGGTGTAGGGTCGAGAGAGATGGGGGGGTTAAGGATTTAGAGAGAGAGACAAAGAGAGTGAGAGGGTTAATGGTTTTAGGTTTTAATGGTTGAGGGTTGAGGGTTGATGGTAGAGGGTTTAAGGTTTAGGGTTTAAGGGTCAAAGGTTGAGAGAGAGAGAGAGGGGGGTGGAGGGTTTAAGGGTTTTAGGGTTGAAGGGTTTATAGTTTAAGGGTAAAGGGGTTAGGGTTTAAGGGTTTACACTTTACAGTTTAAGGGTAGAGGGTAGACAAGTCTACTTCACTCCAACCCCTCTCCCATTGTGAGGTCTTTCCCCCACCCTAATTGGATAACTCTTTGTCCCCCTCAAGTATTTATCACTCTCAGGTCTCAGTCCCTACCACACTACTAGGACTAATCTTTCTCACTCATATCCCCTCTCCCTCTACCTCAAGTCTCATTCCCTTCCTATTGATATTGTGAAAGCATTTCAAAGCACCAAATGTATTTTTTATCTTGAAATGGTAAAATAGGGGTTGACCCTATGATTTTGGCCCACATGCTTCTCCTTTTGTCTGGTTCAATGCTTAATCCAATAGAGAAACACCTTTTTTATGTAGTTGACTCCCTGTTGTACAAATCTATGCTTGATCCATCACCTTTTTGCCACCAATTTGCATGCCAGACAACATAGATGAAGAATTTTTGAAGTTTCTACATCATTTTACATTATCTCAAGTAATATATTCATTTTGGTAATATTGAAATGTTTATATTTAGTATGTTTGTTTATTTTTTACAATAATCTAAATTCCTTTAATGATTTTATTAATCATAACAATTGGACATAGAATTCAACATTGAATTAGATGGGAATTGCATAAAAAAGTTTAATTTTTATGACTTTGAAGGAAAAAATGAAAACCATGACATAATTTAGATGAATTCATGTTTAAAATTATTTAAACGACATCAACTTAACACAAATTTTCTTATGAATTCTATTTGCATTGCTTATAGTAGTTCATTTCCAGCATGCTTAGATAAACAAATTCAACTTAACACAAGTTTTTTTTTTTTGTTTTCACAATTTATAGACCATTCATTTGATGATTTTATTAATCTTCATTGTTACACATAGAATTGAACATTAAATTCATTATTATTGATGGTTTTGGGAAAACTTTTATTTTCAACTAATTTGGAAAACCTAAGAGCTTTCATCAATGTTAATGTGCAAGTTTCTATTAATTTTTTTGTGACATAAAGAATTCACCTTCATCATGTGC
The DNA here is from genome assembly GCA_007258455.2 of Sequoia sempervirens. NCBI lineage: Eukaryota > Viridiplantae > Streptophyta > Pinopsida > Cupressales > Cupressaceae > Sequoia > Sequoia sempervirens. Next base: position 278,405,796 of record VDFB02281492.1, on the reverse strand, counting down.
TTAGATAATTTCAAGTGACTCAAGACATAGTTGGTTTAATGCAAGTTTCCATTCATTAATACCATTTAGCATTCTTCCTTGGTAGATTTATGCATGAAAAATGTTGTAGCATATAGACATGTTTGATAATTCCAAACAACTCACTACCTTCTTTCATTAAATGCTTTGGTGTGTTCAATAAAATGCAATGTAATCAACGTTATCAATATGTTTCATAAAATGCATTACTTAGTTTTGTTCTATGTTTGATTGTGAATATGCAACATTCAACATCATGTAAAGGAAACAACCAAAGCCTCTAACACCAGAAAAACATGCAGTAAAAAGTACAAGCAGGAGAGAATAAAAAATTGCAGCTCGTGAAGCAAAAGAATTGCAGCCCATAAAACAAGAAATTCCTATGCAATCCAAGAGAGATGTAAAATTGGAAAAACAAAGGGCACGAATGGAAAAATTTCATGGAAGGACATAAATGGATCCTCAAGTTGGAGGCACATCATCAACCATAGGTGAAGTTCAATGCACATCTCTAGTTGAAGACACACCAGCAACAACATGTGGTCTTCCAAGTACATTAGAAATCACATCTACAGTTGAAGACACACCATCAACAAAATTGCATTTTGAAAGTACATAAGAAAACACACCTCTATTTGAAGTCACTCCACAAATGACATCTCAATTTGGAGGTACAACATTGTTTATATGTCAATCTCAAGGTATGTCATCAATTGCAGCTCCGATTGAAGGTACACAATCTATCCCTGATGTTGTTGACATTCCTAATGTTGTGATCTATTTAGGATCTAGGACAATTGCTTATAGAATGCTTAATGTAAATGATCACTTAATTACAATGCTCAAATAAAACAAATGAACATAATATAATTGCCAAGATAATGAACTGAAAAGAAAGAGAGAAAATAAAGAGGAGACAAACACAATTGATAACGGAGTTCGTCCCTAAGGACTACGTCTCCGGGCCCCTCTCCAACGGAGTGACCGATCCGATTATACTCCAAAATCAGTTACAATTGCTTTAATGACTATCTCCTTCAAGCACAACAGCATAACATTCCTTTGATGTGTGGAAATGTCTGCAAAAAATGTTGAGCATTCTCTCGTTCTCACCACCTTGGACTTGGGAAAAATCCCATCTCTACCCCTCTTTTTATACATAAAATTTGCCTAAAAAGGCTTAACCATCAAAATTTATGTCTAACCCCCTCTAACAGTTCATACAACTTCTCTGGTATCCCCATTTAGCTTTTGGTTTTCATTGTTAGAGGTAGTTTTAAATGTTTGTGGCTTAAAAAGCCATTTTGTTATGGTTCGGTTCAAAACAGCCTAACAAAAGCAACCGAAATCCTTTTATCCTTAAGGATAGTTCGCGGGCTCAACGACAAATACTCTTTTTAGCACTAGGGTGGTCAGCGGTTCCAACCCCGCTGGCCACGCCTTACCACAAATGCTGAAAGATTCCCATAACAAAAAAAATGGCTATCTCTATATAGATAATGCAGCGCCCACGGGTGTAATGGCTAAGTGCTTGGTTGGTTGGCCGGAGATCACAGGTTCAAACCCATTAGCCTTTTTGGTTAAAACAAACAACCCCGCGGATGAATCGAACAACACATAAGACTGAGAGCATGCCACATGTCAAGCCATTATTGGCCAATACTTTCCGATGTGTCCTCTGACGTAGATGACTGGTACGCTGATTGAGAGCCATGTGTCAGAGTGCTATTCACCGAAGGTGCTGACCGAGCTGCTGACGATGCTGCCACATGTCCGATGATGTGTCGTACGGATGCCACGTGTCAGACTCCCATTGCTCCGTACAATCTGACTCAGCTGCCACATGTCGGGCCGAAATTTTTCCATGTGGATTCCGTACAGTACGGAGTGACACGTCAGCATGATGATGTCATATGTACCCTCAAGTCAACTGAAATTTGACTGCTTGTAACTCGAGCATATGATGTCGGATTTCGACGAAACGAAGGCCATCGGAATTGTCTCGACGAGCTCTTCTCGATGATGCCAGTTCCGTCGATTTCCAAGAAGATCATTTTTTTACCGTCTGGACGCCCCTGAAGCCAGTTTGACTAGAAGTTTGACCGGCCGTAACTTGCACAAATGGAGTCCTTTTCGCCCTGTTCAAGTCACGTTGGAATCAGGACGTCGTTCTCTTTCTGATGGTGCTGAATTCTGGAGTATTGGGAACACTTCAATTTTCACTGAAAAATTGTCCCCCGGATCATGTTGACACAAATTTACATTAGAGAACTCCTAGATTTTTTAATAGAAAACCTAGATTTTTAACTGATATTGATTCCAATGTTTTGAAATGGATGCCTGATAAGATGTCAAAATGTACATGTCAAAGAGATGCATAGAGGATATGGAGTTTTTTTTTGAGAAGCTAAGTGAGGGTGGAAGATTCCAACTATTTGTTGAAATGATGAGGCAAATAAAATTTAGGCCCACCATGAAGGCTCTTGGGCTGAGAGTTTTGAATTACTCAAGTTAAAATTCCATTGTAAAGAACTTGATGAGTGCATATGAGAACATGGGTTCTACCTCACGCATGAAGGATAGTTGTGCCACAAGACGTGTGATTACAACAACACTATTAATTAGTCAAAAAAGGAACAAGGTGAACCTTACAAAGACAAGTAAGTCTTTGAAAATAAGTAGATCATCTCTAATGAGAGCCAAAGGAAGGTGTGAAAGATTGGAGGAACCAAATAGCAATGAGTTATGGGCATTCTTGGGTAGAGTGCCATGAAAAGATAAAAGAATTGTTCAAGGCTTGAGATCTTTAATAGTATATTATTGGAAGGATAACACAAGTACCTCTCCTAATCAAAGAGATGTTGTAAGAAGGAGAATTGGTAGTAAAATCTGTGAGCCACATCCAAAGCATTATTTGGATACCACTCAAACCCAATTTTTTGTTGATTTTGTACAAAAATTTCCTAAAATTAAAATATGTCAAAGGTATTTTGAAATGCTAAAGCCTTTTTATGTCAAAATAAATCACACACACACTAGTTGTTTTTGTAGAGTACATATTGAGTTTGCTAACCATTATGATGTTTATCAACGTATATGTGTAGATATGCATACTGACAATGTTTTGCAAGAATGTAACATAAGGCCTCCACCCAAATTGTCAAGGGAATTCTTCTCTTCCATTTTATGTGAAAGAGAGGATGGTCAAATTTCTTACAAGTCATGTTTGGATGGCACATGTCATCATTGTGGTGGCATGCAACATTTTCCAATTTTCCAACACATGGCTAGTACACACACAATTGGAGACAAACTTGTTGAATTTGGAAAATACAAGACAATGGCCTACAGTCTAAAAGATGGGAAAGAAGAAAAGAAGTGTGAACTGGTCAGTGATAAGATTCCAGTATATCAGTTTATGGGATTTTTTGTGATCAGGTGGTCTATGAGTATTCAAGGCATACACATAGAGCTCAATGGTTGGACTCATAGTTTAAGTTACGCAAGGACACATTTCCACTTCATAGCATCGTTTCATTTGTTGACTTCTAGAGAACTGCACACTACAGCCACATAATAAGATGCAATCATAGTACTACAACTCCACACAGGTTGCTATATTTGTGCATATAACATTCATTCATGCAAATGATAGTACAAAGGATAATAGGAAAGTATTGAGGGAGTATCACTTTTACATCAGTGATGATTACACACATTCTATCGAGTTTGTGCAAGGTTGCTTTTAGATGTTCTATGTTGATCTAACTAGCAAGGGCATATCATTCAGTCAACATATCATATGGTCAGATAACTATACATCAAGATTCAAGAATGCCAGAATGTTTTACTAGTTGAGTAGGATGCATAGGATCAGTGGTGTTCAACATATGTGGAACTTCTTAGAGGCTAGGCATGGAAAGGGGGAGCATGATGGAGCAGGTGCATGTACCAAAAGATCCCTTGCACAAGAAGAGTTAAAGTATAAAGGTAGTGTAAAGTTGACAAATGCAAGATCAATTATCGAGTGGTGCAATCATGCAATGTGTCTAGGTAGTCAAGGTAATTCTTTAGTTTGTAGATTTTTTCATTTAGTAGATGATACTAACATTGCAAAATATGAGTATTGTTGTACACTAACAAGATCAAGTGAGCTACATTCTTTTAGAAGCTCCAATACATGTAGGTACATGGACTATCCATACGCAGAAGATGGCATGCTTTTGTTTTGCATGTACACTTTGAGCATGGAATGATTGTGAGTCAACCTATAAGAAGTCTAACCCACTTGACACTTATCAGCTCCCAAAGGCTCTACAAATCACAGAGATGCAATCACCCATTGACTTTGATCATGTATCAGACCTTGTAGAACCAGGTAATATATCTTACTTTCAGGTTTTATTTTGATGTTCATTAAATACATCTAACAAGATGAACATATCAATGCAGGGCATGTATATGTAGTGATTGCAGATGAAGACGATGAAGAGGGTACAAATTATTACCTATGTCATTGTATCAAGGCCAAAAAGAAATTGGAGGCCCTAGTTATAGATGGATAAAACATAGAATATCCTACAGGTTCGGTGGTTGTTATTGAAACATGGCTTATAAGGTACCCAATTAAGAATGTTGTAGTTTGGTTGTTTGAGGACTTCAACATGCATTGAAAGATTCTTCACTACTCAAACCTTGTCGTCACCACCAACGTTCATTTGATCACATATAAGGGAAAACCTGTGAACAAGAACTTGTGGAAAGTGTGTGAGTTTGACCACGAGGCAATACTTGACACAATAAAGAGTAGAGCAGACCTAGATGGTTCCCTAGATTGACCGGTAAGTATGCACATTGATTTTGTAAAGTCACCTTATTGATCATTTCTTTATTTCAAGCGTTTAAGTTTTATTGCATAAGGGTTTGCAAAATTGCATTAATGTAGATATGAAAAATGATGGTTATATGCTGCTCTCTATTTGATGCAGACCTAGGAGGCCCAAACTCACTCAAAGTGTCAACCTACCTTCAAGAGGCATCTAAAAAGATTAAAAGGGCTTATTAGACCAATCCAAATAACTCCCAAAGTTTGAAAACAACTAGAAGTAGAATTTCCCACTTTCACCCTTGTAATCTTAGTAACAGTGCAAACCTGGTTTTAGGCCCTTAACTCCAACACTTCCCAAAAAACTTGTAAAACCAATGAATGATTTAGACACCCATTACAGAGTTACAAAACATATCGTAAGGTCAGAAAAAAGTCCTTTGGACCAAACTCCTAAAACTCCCACTCCTATGTTGTCCTAATTAGGCTAATTAGGCCTAAATTACAAAGCAACCCACCTTTAGACTTGTCACAGACAACTAAAACTTTGGGGCAGCATTTTCCATGCCCTCAAACCACTAAATCCATAATTATTTTCTAGATTTGACTCTTATAACATAGAAAACTATGAAACCCTTGATTTTTAGCCAAACCAAGAGGGTTTACTGAAAACCTACATTCCACACCTCCTCAGATCTCAAAACCAACTCAAACACTCTTAAGAAACCATGCACATGCTTAATAATTCAAAAGAAATGACCTCCCACTTAGATTTTACCAAACCCTAGACTAAAACCTCCACTTTCATGCATTTTCCCACATAAACTTAACAGGGACAGCAACCCAATCTACTTTATTTCTTTCTCTCAACATAAAACACTCTTCCTAACACCTAAACATTCTCCATGAGACCCAATACACCAATCACAATGAGAACAGTCGGTGTATGGGTCTTCAAAACATGATAAAAGCTACAATATGGAACAATGAGACACCAAAGTTACCATTTACATCAAGCATGGTCTTCTTAGACCTTATTAAGAGAAAATAAACTAAAAACACCCCTACCAACCTACTGATCACCCATCAACCTCCGAAGAATCAAATTTCTTGTGAGTAAGGTGTAGGTGCTCGTACGTGCTCCTACACCACTATTTGGTGCAGGGGCACCAAGCTTCAGTGGTTGTCATTAGGGTGATGAAGTCTTGTTTTGGATTGTATAAGGTCATATAGACCATTTATTGATGTAATAAGTCTATTTTAGTGGTTATTAGTGAGTTAGAAGGTTTTAGTTGCAAATTTACTAAATTATTGCAAAGTGTCATTTTTCAAATTTTGAAGTGCAAGAAATGCATAGTGGGGAAGCTGAACAGTCAGGGAAGGCCAAAGGTCACTTGTGGTGTTGGTTTTCAATGAATTATTTATTAAAGGAGTTGGATATATGTATGTTAATATCAAATGGAGTGTGTGGAGAAGAGTGGAAGATTTTATACAAGCATTGATCAATAAAGCTTTGTTTTCTTTGTAAATTTGAGTTTGTTTTTCTCTTTATCAGTGTTGTAGCAGTCAATTACATGAGCCTACACTGAAGGGAATTGAATAAAAGTGTTTTGATTTGGGTAGAGAGATGTGTTAATGTTTTGGTTTTTTTGGCATTGAAATCCATCTTGTTTTGAGCTCTTAGGTTGGATTTTACTGTAGGCGGGTTTGGAAGTCTAGATTTCAAGTTTTGAGGTCATCAAGTGATTTAATGGCTCATTCCACCTAATATATATACTGTAACTTGGTGGAATGAGTCCATTAGGTTGGGAATAGGTTAGAAGGTGATTCTTGGAGTAGGGGAGATCATTTTGGAGTGATTGCATGTAGCCTTGGGTGTGAAAATGTGTGATTTTGAGTGAATTTGAGTGGTTTTAGAGTGTGAATGGATGAAATCCTTTGGGGTAGTCATTTGTGAGACTCTTTTAAGCATGTACAAACATCATATGGTATGTTTAGGGTGTTGGATGTGAGAGTTAATTGTGGGAAGAGTGATTTTCAATAAGGGTCCTTGGAAAACCTAGGTTTGGTGGCTTGAGAGTGAGGGTTTAGTGGATTGGTAGCTTGGTGAGTAGTTGGAGCTCTAAAAAATTGTGAAATCTTAAGGTTGGTAACCTATTTAATGACTTTCCATGGTGTTTTTCTTGATTGCAGGTGTTTGGGAAGGTGTCTCTTTGGAAAAGAGGCCTAATTAGCGTAGTTGCCCCTACAGTACAGTGGGATTTTGGAGAACACATTGAAAAACCCATCTCTAGGCCTCCTGTGACCTTATGACCACTTCAAACACCCTTGCTTAAGCCTACACATGCTTAATAATCCTTAATATTATTTTTCCCTCACACTTCACCCACTTTTAGTCTCTAAAACCTCAAATTTCCACATTCAAAAATGCACTTCTCTCAACTAGGGATTCATGCCCAAACATACACATGACCTCCTTAGTCATTTAAAAACTTCAAACACATCAAACCCCACCAGATCTCACTAAAACAAATTGGTTCTAGCCTTCTTAAAAAAAATTCTTCAATCTGCTACTTCAGCCCATGCCTTTTAGGCTTGAATACATGCATTATATACTTGATTGTCATTTGAATTTCCATTATTGAAATTATATATTAACGTATATTTTTATCTTATTTTCCTCTTATAGGAGTAGGTGTTGGAACACTTGAAGGAGTAGCTGTTGAAACACCTTAGGGAGGAGGTACCGAAACACCTAAAGGAGATAAAGAAAAAGAGATGCCTAAAGAGGTATGTGTTTATTTTATTTTGTGTTTGGTAAATATGTTCCTATTACCAACAATTGTATGCTAACTTATATCAATTTGATTTTTTTGTGTTCACCTATATATATTGACATTGCAAAAGTTGGTATGATTGGTTCTTTGAGAGGGGCATATTCTAGGACTCATGATAGTTTGAAGAGACGTATATATATGAGGTATTCAAGATTTCAATTTTAGAGTTCAATTATAATTCAATGTATATTGATTTTGATGTTAATTATTCAATTTTAAATTATATAATATAACTAATCTCAATTGTGGTTTGAATTTTTCTTGTGCAGTTAACTTCAGAGCCAAAGAGTGCTTCAAAGAGGCTCCATTTTGATGATCCACTAGTAGTTTAGGATTAGATAGACATTTTGGCATGTATATTATGAATAGATATCGAGATGGAATATGCCACACTTTGTAAAATTTTGTTTTAGTTGGCGTTGATGCCATTTTTGTATATGGACATACACTTGATTATTGGATAATTTGATATATAGAAGTTGTGAATTGAAATAATTTGTTCGTCATGTGCATGCTTAAACTATTCAAAAATTTAATCTCAAGCAATGGTTAAATATCAATGTACAATAGCATAAAAAAATAATGGTTATATTATATAGTTTACAATAAAAAATAATGAATAATGGTTACATTATATTATATATTGCTTAGTTATATTATGGTTAAAATATATAGTTTAAACAACTTTGAAACCGAGAACAATGGTAAATTTTAAGATTTTAACTTTAAAGTTTAAATACACAAATGCCATTGTCTCACACTACATATTTCATATTTCATATTTCATATTGAAATTCAAAAAATATCATAGTTTTATGTTGATAAACATGCCAAAGTGATGAGAGCAGGGTGGAAAACTCTCAAAAAACCAACTACCCTTTAATCTTCCTTCCAAACACAAAACACCATTGGACAGTCATGAGCAGTGTACATAAGCACTAAATCAACAATTATCTTCCAATGAAACACTCACCAACACTCCAAAACTCAAAACCCTCACTTTTGACAAGTTTCAAAGGGGGTTTATTGAAAACCTCATCTCCAGACCTCTCCTCACTATTTCAATGCCTCCAACAGCTTCAAATATGTCTACCCTTTCCTAATTAACTCTTACAAAGTGTTGCCCCAATTATTTTCCATCACTACCTACTCTTAACCTCCAAATTTCACTCAAAACACACATTCTTGACAACTAGGCATCATGCCCAAACCCCCAAATGGCCACCCCTTCTCTTGAAATCATGCACACATGCCCTCTACACCTAATTATGCCATTCCACCGAGTTATAGTAGAATACAATGGGTGGAAAAGACATTTGGTGGAAATTTCCATGTTGCCCCTATGGAAAAAACATGAATTTAGGCCTAGGAGGCATAGCTTGAAGTAGCATATTAAAGCAATAGTTTGGAAGAAGGTTAGAACCTAGTTGTTTCAGTATTATCAAGTGGAGTTTGATGTGATAGAAGGTCTACAAAGGCATGGTAGGTCATTTGGATGTTTGGGCTTGAAGCCCTAGTTGAACAAAGAATGAAAATGGGTGAAACTAAGAGGTTTTAAGAAGGAAATGTGTGAGAAATTTGGAGGCAGCATAATTTGAAGATGAATTAAGTTTATGCAAGGTGAAACAAGAGTGTTTGAAAATATTTTGAGGTTGAATGAGGTTTGGAGATGGGTTTTTCAATAAACACCTACTTATTTGGTGAAAAATGAGGGTTTCATGAAAGAGGATCTTAGAAAGTGAGTTTTGACTCAGTGGTTAAATAATTTATGGTTTCGGAGGCACTTTGAGGACTGTCCAATGGTATTTTGAGTGGGCAACAATATTGAAGGAGAGTTCCTTTGTTAAAGTGGGCTAATTGGAGCCCCTTTCTGAGCATTCAAGGTCAGTTTGATGGTATCGTTCCAAAGTAAGTACATGTGATTGAGTTTGGATAGTTGTGGAACTACCTTTCATTGCATCACAAAGGACCTTATTCATGACTAAAAACATTAAGACACCCTAAGCACTAACTGGTGTAGGGGCACCAAGAGCATTTTATGCAAATGTTGACAATTGAGGTCTTTTGGTTGTTTAGGGGTATTTGAGTCTTTTTGTTCAAAAAATAAGGTCATTTAGACAATTTTATGATGTAAGGAGTCCTTTTATAGGTATTTAGGTGGTTGGAAGGTCTAAGTTGCAAAATATTGCAAAAAATGCAAAATTATGTAAAAGTTGTCAAAATTACAACTTATTGTCAAATGGTGGAAGTTCAAGAGTCATCTTGTTGTAGTTTGTGGGGAAAGTAGTTGGAAGTTGTTTATTCATGTTTAGGCATGGCCTCTTTCACACCCAAATGCACTAAATCACTTTGAGGTACGCTCAACCAGCTCAACCCCTTGGTAGTCTGAAGTGAAAAATAGCTACAAACTTCAACATGACATTACTCAGACACCGTAATTCTTAGAAACTTCTCGTATAATCCTATGGGATCGTATTGTGCCTCTATACAATAAAATATCTTGATTTTTCCTATCTTGAAGGTTTTTTCCTGTGGCGACGAGATTTCACTTGGGGAAAAAGTTGTCAAATGCAAGTAGTGCAAAGTTACAAAGTGGTGCAAATTTTGTTCTGCAACTAATGTGACCAAACTAATTGTTCCAACACATCCAAGTGGGTAATTTTACACTAGGAATGGTCCTCTTTCACACCCAAATGTACTGAATCACTCCGAGCTACATTCAATTGGCTGAATCCCTTAAGAGTCTGAAGTGCAAAATGGCTGCAAACTTCAACATGACGTAACTCAGACATCAGGATGCTTAGTCAATTCTCGTCTAAGCCTATGGGATTTTGTTGTGCCCCTCTATAATAACCTCTCTCATTTTTTTCTATCTCAGAGGCCTTTTCCTATGGTGACAAGATTTTGCTTGGGGAAAAAGTTATCAAATGCAAGTAGTCAAAAGTTGTAAAGTGGTGCAATTTTCATTCTGCAACTTGTGTGACCAAACTAACTATTCCAATGAATTTGAGTGGGTATGTTTATGCTAGGAATGGTCCTCTTTCACACCCAAATGCGTCAAATCACTCTGATGTACGTTCAACTGACTCAATCCCTTAAGAGTCTGAAGTGCAAAATGGCTACAAATATCAATATGACATTACTTGGACACCGTGATGCTTATAAAATTATTGTCTAATCCTATGGGATTGTATTGTGCCTCTCTACAATAACCTCTCTCAGTTTTCAATATCTTAGAGGCATTTTCCTGTGGCAGCGAGATTTCACTTAGGGAAAAGTTGTCAAATGCAAGTAGTGCAAAGTTGCAAAGTGGTACAAATTTTGTTCTGCAACTCATGTGACAAAACTAACTATTCCAACACATCTGAGTGGGTATGTTTATGCTATGAATGGTCCTCTTTAACACCCAAAAATGCTAAATCGTTTCGAGGTATGTTCAACCGACTAAATCCCTTAAGAGTCTAAAGTGCAAAATGACTGCAAACTTTAGCATGATGTTACTCAAACACCATGATGCTTAGAAAATTATTGTCTAAGCCAATGGGATCATGTTGTGCCCCTCTACAATAACCTCTCTTGGTTTTTTCTATCTCAGAGGCATTTTCCTGTGGCAGCGAGATTTCGCTTGGGGAAAAAGTTGTCAAATGCAAGTAGTGCAAAGTTGCAAAGTGGTACAACTTTCATTCTACAACTCGTGTGACCAAAATAACTATTCCAATGCATTTGAGTGGGTACATTTATGCTAAGCATGGTCCTCTTTCACACCCAAATGTTTCGAATCGCTCTAAGGTACATTCAACTGGTTGAATCCCTTAAGAGTCTGAAGTGCAAAATGGCTACAAACTTCAGCATGACGTTACTCAAACACCGTGATGATTATAAAATTCTCGTATAATCCTATGAGATTGTGTTATACCCCTCTACAATAACCTCTCTCATTTTTTTCTATCTCAGAGACGTTTTCTTGTGGCGGCGAGATTTCACTTGGGGAAAAAGTTGTCAAATATAGGTAGTGCAAAGTTGCAAAGTGGTGCAAATTTTGTTCTACAACTCATGTGACCAAACTAATTATTCCAACACTTCTAAGTGGTTACATTTATGCTAGGAATGGTCCTCTTTCACACCCAAATGTGTCGAATCACTCCAGGCTACATTCAATCGGCTGAATCCCTTAAGAGTCTGAAGTGCAAAATGGTTGCAAACTTTAGCATGACGTTACTCGGACACTTTGATGCTTAGAAAATTCTCATCTAAGCCTATGGGATCATGTTGTACCCCTCTAAAATAACCTCTTTTTTTTTGCTATCTCAGAGGTTTTTTCCTGTGGCGGCAAGATTTTGCTTGGGGAAAAAGTTGTCAAATGCAAGTAGTGCAAAGTTACAAAGTGGTGAAACTTTCGTTCTGCAACTCGTATGACCAAACTAATTGTTCCAACACATCTGAGTAGGTACGTTTATGCTAGGTATGGTCCTCTTTCGCACCCAAGCATGTTGAATCACTCTGAGCTACGTTCAACCGACTAAAACCCTTAAGAGTTTGAAGTGCAAAATAGCTACAAACTTCAATATGACGTTACTCAGACACCGTCATGCTTAGAAACTTCTCGTTTGAGCCTATGAGATCATGTTTACCCCTCTACAATGAACTCTCTTTGTTTTCACTATCTCAGAGGAATTTTTTTGTGGCGGCAAGATTTCGCTTGGAGAAGAAGTTGTCAAATGCAAGTAGTGCAAAGTTGCAAAGTGGTGCAACTTTTGTTCTACAACTCATGTGACCAAACTAACTGTTTGAACATGTCCGAGTGGGTACGTCTATGCTAGGCATGGTCCTCTTTCGCACCAAAATGCGTTGAATTGCTTCGAGCTACATTCAACCGGTTGAATCCCTTAAGAGTTTGAAAGCACCTATTTTAGACTTTTAGCCATAGCAGCAAGGCAGTGAATTAATTGATCAATTGCTTTGGTAGACATGTATGAAAAATGTGGTAGCATAGAAAAGGAAGTGAACTATTTGAAAAAAAATCCTCAAAGAAATGTGTTCTCTTGGTGATGGAATGCCATGACAAGCACATTGAGACCACATTTCTTTGAGGCATTTTTTTGAACAGTTCATTGCCTTGTTGGTGTAGAAGCACCAAGCCTCCTGATATGGTACTTAATGGTCATGGATAGAATTGTGGTTAAGATAGGAGATTTTGAGTTTTTTTTTGTTTCAATAAGGTCTACTTAGACCATTCTCATGTTTCTAAAATTATTTAGAGTTTTCATTTGATAATTTGGCCATAACTTGTAATCATGTTAAAAGTTATCAAGATGGTCAAATGTTGTCAAGGTAAGTAGAATAGGAAGTCATTTAAGAGGGTCTAGGGGATTATGAAATAATAAAGAGTCAAAAGGAGGAAAATGTTAAATTTGTAAGTTGAATAAATGCAAAAAATTTGAAAACCAATGGCTACCTCCTTTGAAAAGTTGTTACTTGGTAGTTATAGACATTGGGAGAAGTTGGATTTGAATGTAATCATTACAAAAGCCTCAAAAATGGCTCGTACAGGGTTGTTGAAGGTAGTTTGAAGATTGTACACATTTTGTTTTCATGAAATACAATGTTCTCAGAAACTTTTTTCCTATTTTTCTAAACTTTCAAGGCTTGGTATGAACCCATATAGCTTGCCTTTGATCTAATATTGCTTCAGATTTGAGGTCTTAATCATGCAAATTGAGGGAGAAATCTTTATTTTTCTGGGACTGCTCATTTACCCTATTTTGGGGGTTTTGAAAGGGAACAAAATAGGTTTCTAAGCATTCCACCCAATGTATAGTCCTATAACTTGGTATATAGGATTAGATAAGTGAAATAAACATGTATGCATCTTTGTTTGTGCAGGGAAGGCATATTTCTTGACTTGGGTGAGTCCCTAGGGTTGTTTCCATTGGAAAATGCATGAATTTAATGGGTACATACCTGAATCTGATGATGGGGTGTTAGGACAAGTTGTCTTTTGAACTTTTAAGCTTGTGGGGGTGAATTCAAGGGTGTTTGACCAGGTGGTAAGTTTGGGAAGGGCCTGCAAGTGTCTTTTTTAATAAACCCTCATCAAAAGTGCACAAAATAAGGGTTTTTGGGTTTGGTGTGGAGGTGGCCATACAAATGAAATCTAATGGGGGATTTTAGGGTTTGATAAATTTCCAATTTCTTCCATAAAGTCTCAGAGTGTTTGCACAAGTTTAAGAGGGGGGTCCTTTATAAAATTGACCTATTTGGAGGCCTAAAATGATGAGAAAGTTAGCTTTCTCAAATTTGTTCCAAAGTAGTCATATGGGGGGATAAGATATGTTTTCTAACTCTATAATGGGTTTCTGAATCATCCTTTTTTTTCAAGTGTTTTGGGAAGTTGTGGAGTTAAGTGCCTAAAAATGGGTTTGCACTGCTACGAGGTTTGCAAGGGAGAAAGTGGGAAATCCTACCTTTGATTGATTGTAAACTTTGGGAGTTGTTTGGATTGGTCCAATAGATCCTTTTAATCTTGTTATATACCTCTTGAAGGCAAGTTGACACTTTGAGTGGGTTTGGGTCTCTTGTCTCTGCATCACTTGTCTATGCTATTGCTTCTTATTATGCTTTGATAGATTTTTTTCAAGCATCCATAGCTTGTTTGCAAGCACCCATTTTAGGATTTTAGCCATAGTAGCAAGGTAGTGAATTGTTTGATAAAATGATTTGGTAAACATGTACAAAAAATGTGATAGCATAGAAAAGGAAATGAATTGTTTGAAAAAATGCCTCAAAGAAATGTGGTCTCATGGTGATGGAATGGCATGAAAATCCATAGCAATTTGCCTGTCATGGAATTCCATCACCATGAGACCACATTTCTTTTAGGAATTTTTTTCAAGCAGTTCATTGCCTTATCTATAGTATTGCTTGCTATTATGCTTTTGATATATTTTTTCCAAGAATCCATAGCTTGTTCAAAAGAACTTGTTTTATGCTTTTAGCCATAGCAAAAAGGCAATGAACTGTTTGACAAAAATACTTTGGTAGACATGTATGAAAAATGTGGTAACATAGACAAGGCAGTGAACTATTTGATAAAATATATCAAAGAAATTTGGCCTCATAGAATGCCATGATAAGAAAATGCAATTGGCAACTGCTCCTTCTTATTAGTTATGCAATGTGAAGTAATTGCATAACTGCTTGGGTTGACTTTGTAAAAACTATATTGTAATTGAAATTTTGTCATCTATTAGCATCTAGTTCTTAGTTATGCAGTGTGAAGTAATGCTTTGACTTTGAAAGATGTGCAATAAAATGTAATCAATGATATGAATATAAACTACAAAAAAATATTTTTTACAATTCATTAGTTAAAATATTTATTTTATTTGCTATCTATATCACTATATGCTATGGAGATACCTTTCAATTTCAAAATAAATAGATGTTATCTCTTGTTCTACAATTTTTTACATTTTTTAAAAATATGACTTTTTCCCAACTTTTAAAAAAACTCTTATACTTTTGGTTTGTCAAAATTTTCCCCAAAAGATTTTTGCTGCTATGCATTGGAAGCATGAAGCATACACATGAATACACACACTATACATGAAGTATACATGTGAATAAGTGAAGCATACATGCGAATAAGTGAGGCACAAGTAATTGAAACATTCCAAAGGATACAAACCACCAGGAATGGAGCTTATTTATACAATAGGCTTTAGATGGAGCTTATTGAGCAATCAACAGTAATTAATTAAGGATTAGATGTAAACAAAATCCATGCCTACAACATTCAAGCATACGATTTACACAATAGGAATGATGACATCATTCAAGAATGGCAATAGAAAAATAAGATTTTTTTAATCAAAAATCCGTAAGGTAAACAATGATATATATTGATAAAAGTATATACAAATATCCAAAAAAGCCATATAGGCTTAGTACAAAGGAGCCATATTATGGACATAAAATGTCACGTATATATTGATAGTACAAAACATATGTTCCAAAATGCCACATAGGCATACAAAAAAGACCCTAATACAATCATTTCCCTCTAGGGGAAGGAAATAGATCCTGTGCTACCTTTGAAATTCGACTGGATGGAGTGACTGTTGGTTCTCTGGTATTTCAAACACACTCACTAGTCATCCTCTCTTCACTCTGGACCTTCAATTGATACAATAAAATGTAAAGATGTTAGTACACAAAAATTGAATTTTGGAATGACATATAACAAAATATAATCACTTATCGCATACAAATAGTCATCATTCACATTTACATCATCACCACGTCCACGATCTGGAGTGACAACCACCTGTAGCAACCATCAAGATAGAAATTAAGTTACGAAAAAGTATCGTGAAAATTTTCTATAATAGACCATAAAAGAGAAAATATAAGGTCAAATCAACTAATCTATTGCATACCTCTCTCAATGGATCAAAATTGCCTATTGTTGCAGCAACTTCGTGCTCCATCGTGCCACCAACATCACCAGGGTTGTCTGATGTCAATGTCTGCAAATGGTAAATGAAAGATTAAATGGTAGGGTGAACTATTAAATGTTAATGGGATGGGATTAGGAAGGAATAAAGGAACAAAAAATGAATTAGGAGAAGACAATGTGACACGATCAAGGAATACAAATGCAATGTTTGTGTTTCTCATCAATATTTTAGATTTGTATATGCAAAATTATGAAAACTAGCTAACATTGTTTTACAACACCATTATTGAATAAAGGATACTTGAATGTAAGTTGTTTGAGGAAATGAATTGCGAGGTGTAGTGGTCAAAGGTCCACTAGGAAACTGTTTGAAATCCAAAGCATGTTATGAGACAAACATTCAAATATAACATTCAACTATTCAAATGCAATAATAATATCTTTAATACTAGTTGCATACCTGTGGACTCAACGTCGAGAATGAATAAGGGTCTGTAGGAATGGGGCACATCTTATGAACACTCTGACCTTAAATTTCAAAATATAATTTAATAAAAAACATTAAATGAACTTGCTAAATTTTACTTGAGTGTCAATGCCGAATGTATCATTCAACAAATCATCTATGAAATTCACTGCCTCTGTAACTGATGTAGGTTGTGTAGTTGCATCTCGAGCACTCTGATAATTTTACGTGAAAAATACACCACAAGCACTGCAGTGGTGGGGTGGAGCTTGGGGCCTACACCTCTCCTCCACACCAAGCTCTATTAGAGGCCTCACACACTATAAAATATTTTGGGTGAGTGAGCCAATTAACTCCAATGTGTCCACCTCTACACTATCCTTAACAATGGAAGGAATGGTGACATTCTCCACCATGGGTTTGACCAAGGGTCTCAGTGCCAACTGTGGATTACATCGTGCAACAGGTCTATCATGCATGAAGCCCCCACCTCTACCCTAAAATTCTAAGATGTCAAAATAGATTGGCATCTTATTGAGGATAAACTCACAATAGAGTTTCCTCAAAAAGTATTGTGGTACCTCATGGTTATTGCATGGAGGTTGGTCAAATACCATCCACCACCACTCCCAAAATTTATTTTTAATTTACTCATGGTGGCACCAATGGATGGGGAACCTCCTACATGTATGAGACAAAGGTGTTTTGGTTTTTGGGTCTGTAAATAGGGAACATAAGTCGGCTTTGCTAATTTTTTGTTTTTAAACATCTACATATGACAAACTTCTAGCATAATATTGTCTCATCTCATGCCTCTTATTTGACCAAAAAAAAAATTTCTCACTCATTTCTCCTACATGAGATACAATTGAATTCAATGATTCAATAATCCCTCTCCTATAAGGGTGGGTTTTGGCATGCTCGGTTAATCTTCCAATTAATTGTTCAATGTCTCTTTTATTGTTTTCAATTTGATTTAGAATATTTTCTTGTGTTCCTTGAGGATGCCTACGAATTGATGGAGGGGTTTCAAGTTGTTATTGAATATGAGGCTCTTCCTGAGGGGGTAACTATGAATTCTCAATGTTTGGAGGTGGAGTTTCATTCCCTGAGAATTAGAACAAATTTTTATTATTAAAACCTATTTCAATTTGCATTCTAAATCAAATTCAAAATAAATAGAATAAAAATGCATACCTCTTTGCAATCTTCGATGTCTCTGACATGTTGGTAGAATCCTCATGAAAAATAGCAAGCTAAGGATGCAAATAATCGATGATATTTGGTGAGCGCGAGTTGCAGACCTCAAATCCTCCAAGCCAAGCCGTCAGTTGAAGTGAAATGAGGTTTCAAAATGCATTTTTTTCTTTTATTTACCTTTTTCATTTGGCACATGCCAAATTTGGTGCAAGCCAAATGACTTGAAGTCATTTGGCATTTACCAATGGCCAAATTTGGCTTTTTTTTACAAATTTTTACAATTTGACACCTAAATTGTGTCACAGATTGGTGCACTTACCCTTCCCTAAGAGGAGACCTTACATGAACTAAGAAAAATCCCTTTGAACATGTCTTATCCTATTTGCATTTTGTTCATAAGTATTTAGCATAATGTAGCTTGCTAACCTTATGAATCTTAAAGCTTCAACCCTTTTTCATGGCCACCAAGCATAACACACTTTCCTTGCCTATGGTCCCTTGTTTGTTCATAAGTTTTTAGCATACTGTAGCTTGCTAAGCCTTATGAATCTCAAATTTTGTATTGTTTGGTGCCTTATTAAAGTTATTAGAGGTATAAATTTTGTATGGTATGGGAGCATAATAAAATTCTCTCAAATGCCACCCTTGAGGGCTCACCTATTGGACAATAGATTTTACTAGCCCATGTGCGTGCACATTGTTCTTTGCATAGTGGACAGTGAATTCTACTTGTAAATGTTTTTGGAAAAACAATTGAGGCATGATCCACATTGCGTTGGATAGTTGAGGCTTGATCCACCCCTTTTTGTTTTTGTTTTTATTTTCTTTCTTTTAGTCTTCAACATTATATGTTTGTGTATCTTGTCTAGCTGTTGTACATCATATTTCTTGTGTGTGTTCTTTTGTGCTTATGTTGGTTTGCCATAGGATCTTGATCTTGGGGGATTGTCCACCTCCTTGATCTTTACCATCCTATCTCACTAACATTGGTGCACTTGGACCCCTCTTGGTGCGTATTTCTCTACATTAGTGTGAGTTTGACACAAGGTCATCCTCTCACTAAAGTGGGGGATGAATGTAGTGTAGAAAAATGTAACCCTTTACATTTTCTCACTTGTTTGGTCCCTCTTAATTAATCAACCTTAATTATGCCTTAATTATCCCTTTAGTTCATTTACAAGCCTAGTTAATTAGATTTTTTGAAAGGGAAACCTCTTAATTAATCAACCTTAATTATGCCTTAATTATCCCTTTAGTTCATTTACAAGCATAGTTAATTAGATTTTTTGAAAGGGAAACCTGACAATAATTAATGCCAATACATAACACTTCACATTGATCAATGTGTGTTCTAATAATTGGGGCCTAGGACCCATTTTCCTATGGACGAATGGGTCCTCCCTAAGACCTTGAACCCATTTTTAAAACATGTTTTGATAGTATTTTAATCATCCCAAATTCAACTTCTAAAGGTTGGCTTATAATGTTTTAATTTCAGGAAATTAAGGATAAATGACTATAAATACAAGGTTATTTCATCAATTCAAAACATCTAGCAAGAGGTGAACTTAACAAGAGCCAAGATTATTGTTAAGAGAATTCAAGAGTATAATTATCAAGTACTTATTTCAGCATTCAAGATCTCAAGCATCATTTCAAATTCTTTTACAATCATGCATGTTTTTGGAGCTAACATTGTGATGTAGGTTTCAAGATCTAATCCAAGTATTCAAGTCAAAGATTTAGAGAAAGAATCAAGAATCAAGATTCACATCCATTGAAGCCATTTCATGCAAGATCCACATCAATATTTTAGTTTTCTAAAGGTTATTCATTTTTTTATTGAATTGCAACATTGTATTGTCCATTCTTCATTCCCTCTTTCACGTTATTTTATTTCATTTCAAAGTTTAATTAGCAAAATGGGGTTTGAACAAGGAAAACCCTCATCACCCATAAAAAAAAAATTTCCCCTCTCTCTTTGTGTGTTGGAGATTTTCAAGTTCTAGGTTGAAGAAAAGTTGAATATCCTAAAAGTACAAAATTGCAAAGTGGCATTTGTTGTCACCTTTGTTGTTATCTCTCAAAAACTCATATCCAGAATTTATTTTTGACTATTTGACTATGAAACCCAAAGGATCTAGAAGTGTAGACATAAGAGAAAAGGACCCAAAAATAACTTTTGGAAAGGTAAAAAGAGACCCACTTTCCTATAGGCAAATGATTCTTAGGACAACTTTCGAAAATAGTGTTTTGTGACAGATACACAACATTTTCCATTCTTAGATTTTCCAAAAGTTTTACTATTTCTAAATACCCTATGTTTCATCTATCAAATGCAACCCTTACATGTCATAAATGAGTGCATTTGGTAATTTTAATCTTTATCCCAAAACCCTTGTTCAGTTATTTTTTCCATTATTTTTGTCAAAAGACACTCTATAATTGATTTTGAGGTAGGTTTTAAGTGTCTTCCACTCATCCTATTTGTATAAGGCTGACTATTTATATTATATTTATGTTGCATCTACATGAGTCAGGTTTGAGGTTATAGATTTGAGGTCATTTTCCATCTTATTTTCATCTCCCAAAAGTGTTGTTCGGTCATATTTACCCCATCCACACAAAAAGGAAATTTCAAGGTTCCTCAAAGACTTCACTCACCTAAGGGTTGAAAGTGGATTTTTATTTGAGGGATCTCATTTCCTGAATGAAACATAAAATAGATAGGTTCATTGCACCCAATTTTTATCTTTCTATTTATAGTAAGTTTGGTGAAACATTCCAAATTTAGTATAAAACCCTGTGTTTTGAACCCTAACCTTATTTTTTCTATGTTTCAATAATAAGAACATTATTTTCTTCATAAAGCTCTAATATTTCCCCATATGCTTCTAGCTATTTTATTAAATCCTTTCTACTAACTCTTTCTCTAGCTAGTGGTACAATAGGAACAAGTTGTGCTAGTGGTCTATCTTCATAGTCAACTATCTTTGTTGACTAAATTGGAGGAGGTGGTGGGGAAGAAGTGTTGAACACCTAGAATACTGAGAGGGGGGGGAATCAGTATTCTCTTAAACCATTCAAAAATTTAAACATCCAAACCGTATAGCGCATTAAAATGTAGCAGTGAAAGAAAGCATGAAACATCAACATCACATAACACATGAACACCAGGGTTTTTACATGGAAAACCCAAAATGGAAAAAACCACAATGAGGATTAGCTCACAATATATTATAACTGGTTATAGTATATTTACAAAATTTCTCATTGTAGGCAGACTCTCTATCCAAGTGGACTCACTGTCCATAGATAGAAAAAGATAGAAGAGATTGTGTGGCTAACAACTTAGATTGATTTTTTAAAATTGCATCTTTCATATGCATGAAATACAGTTCCAATGAAGCTCAATAAACTTAAGTATAGAACACTCTATTCAATTCACATCATATACATGGCTCTCATTACTTACATTCTTCAAAACACCAAAAATGATCTAACATATATATCCACTTCAAGCATAACATCAATTAGGTCGACCTCATTAGATGTATCATACAAAATATATAAAGTGTGACTTATCGACTCAAATAATTTCATATACACCTTGCAACAAGATTAAAATCTAAAAATACTTTCAAATAGGTCGGAATGGACCTATAATAGCTCCCATAAAATACCACAATACATATTTAACCTTCACATACCTTCACAGTTATTAATTTGGTATCGCCGAGACCTAATACAAAAATTCTTCAATTGTGTATCCATATTTAGACACATGTATCTCAAAACATCATGCCAATTGGAATTCATAATCTATTGACATATATCAATATCTCCTTAAGACCAAATATTCAAAAGCTTATCCATGAATAAGTGCAGACTCTCTCACTCATATACACTATATAGGAAATAATTGTAACTTGCTAGATTTAACTTCTATTACTTATATATCTCAAACCAAAAGCCAAAACATGATGAAATTCTAGAATCAAATACTTCTAACAACCAAAAAAATAATGTTAGAAGCACAAAGTGAAATTTTCATTCACAGACTTGTGTGGACCCAAGAACTGGAGCTTTGTTTCATAGAATTAACAAAGTTGGTAGTTAATTTTCCATCACAACCAAATTTACCGGATTAAACCATCTTGCAAAAATATCTTCCAAAAACACTCCAAAACCTGTTAGAATCAACCAAAATGATCTACAATGATTTGCACCATGATCTTCATACCAAGACACAATGTTGACATCAATGACAACACTACAACATATAGTAATATACCTTATGCTTATCCTTCATGCTCATGTTGCCAATAGTAGCATCAATGACATTCTTACAACAATCTCCCCTTTTTTCATTGATGACAACATTCCAAAATATATCTCCAAAACATTCTCACCCTTTGACATCAAGGGAAAATGGTGCAGGTACATCGATTGTTCTAACATATACCAAATCTACCCCTAAGAGATATATGAATATGTACAAACTAAAAGATAGAATTGACTCCCCCTGAGTCATATACTACATCAAAACCAAAAAAATGTATAGTGGAAACTACTCTGTATATGTACAAAGAATCTGAAACTGAAAAACTAGAAAGCATAAAGAGTATGAAATGTGTTAATTAGAGGAAGTTGACTCTTGTAACTTCTACAAATGGGTCTTCCATTCTCGTTTTCCTTCCTTCCATGTCTTTGTTGCTAGCCCAAGCAATTTGCATTGTGTTTCAAATTCCATCAATATTTCTTCTCCTTCAAGAATGCTAGGCACATGATTCATTTGTGTAGATTTAGTAGCACTCAAAAGGGAACTAGATATAGATATTAATTCTTCATTCACCAAGTCCCTTATCTCTCCAAACTGCAAAATGACATTTTCCCTTTATGCTTGTAGCTGGAAGAACTTATGCAAATCCTCAATTACACTCCTTGTGTAACTAGATAGATCAAGTGCTAGATCATAGGCACTGGAGGCTTTATTTATTTGGGACTCAATGGAGTCCATCTCATTTTTTTATGTTTTGTGTGGAATTGAGCCACTTAATGCAATATTGAAATAGATCCTTAGCCTCATCTACACAAATCTATGCATCCTTCAAATTATCTGATAACTTCTTATGTGTAAGATCACACTTCTCTATGATTTACATCTTTTTATCATTCATTTTATTTTCTACTTCTTTCTCTACTTTACCTCTAAGACCAAATGCATATTCCTTAAAAGAATTAATTAAAAATTTTAAATCTTCCATACCGAAGAGTGATGTGTCTATGTTTGCACTAGGTACAACCTCTTGCAGTGCCTTCACTACTTCCTCCATTAGCTCTTCACTCTTTGGATGCATCTCAATAACCTCCTTTTAGGAAGATGCATGAAATACATCTCCCAATTGTAGCTTGTGGAGTGGGGAAATCTTGTCCAGATCTACATTTCCTTGTTGCATTGGAAGTTGTATCAATTGTGAAGAAACAATGGGCTGGAACTTGAGCTACATACTCAATAGGTTCTTCAAGGAATCTTTGAAGGAGCTAGAGGATTCACCAGAAGACTTTTGAATCTCCACAAAATTTCCTTTTGAGTCCTTTTCCTCATTATTTATGGAGTTCACTATATTTTATTCTTCTATTTTTACATTTCCATAGGTGTCCTCTTCCTTATCTTCATCTCCCTTCTCATAATTATCTTGTTCATCTTTCTTCTCTACATCACCAATTTATTCTTCAACATCTTTATTTGCATTCTCTTCCTTTGAAGGGTTCTTTGTGTTAACTAGAGGAGTAACATTTATTTCTAGTACTGGAGGAGGAGTGGATGTATCTTCCTTTTTTGTTTCCTCACCGGTAACTATATCTCCTTCAACATTATTTTTTGATTCTTCATCTTATTTTTTCAACTCTTCCACTTTCAGAGGGGTATTATCTTGAATTTTCCCTTCATCTATTGTATGCTCATATTGGCCATCAATTTCCTGAGTATCCTCTTATGCAACAACAACTTCCATATCAGGATTCTTATATTTTGGGGTTATTCCTAGCCTCTGTGCTAGGTCTGCAACCTTATCAATAGTCTCCTTTCAGAGTCTCTCATGATCATCCTTATCTTTGCTCATCAATGTGGTTACCCTTTATTTTTTTCTCAGTTCTCTTGTGTACAGTGTTGAAAGAATGAAGAATATATGTGTTGTCATTGATGTCAATGCTAGACGACAAATATCAGAATGGTATAAGGAATATTCTACACAGATGAATTGATTTACAATTAAGCATTTCTACTGTGTGTCTACATAGACAATTTTTTCTCTTTGTTCCCTTTGTATATTGGTTCACATTACATTGCACATACATATCCTTCTTTGCAATTCCAATGTGTTGTTTATGGATGATATCAGTGCCTAAATTAAGAATTCTAGTTGAACTAGTCAATTGGTTCAAGAGTTTCATATGATAGAAGTTCAATATGTAAAGTGTTGCTAGTTCTTTGTGTAATGGGTATGGCCTATTCTCTTCATGCTCCTTTGTGAGTGTGTGCTAGGTCTTGCAGTTTTGGGTTAATGATTACATGTATATGTAATTTAAGATTTCTAGTTGACATGATATCTTGAGGTCCACGTGTCTTGTGGTGGGCAATTAGTTGAAGCATTTTTGTTTTAGGTCCTATGCTTGGGTGACCTAAAATATGTAAATGGTTGTGGAGATTAAAATTGTGATGTGAATGTAATAAAGAGCTATTATAGGTCCATGTTGACCTATAGCACATGGGTTTGTGGCACAAAAGTAATTTAAATTGAATTGGGTACTAACAAGGCAAACATTTCATTTCTTTAGGGGTTATCTAATTAGGCTAACCTAATTAGTGTTTGCAATGATGGTAATATATATAAAAGATCATTTTGAGTTTGAAAAGAAGTATGGTATGATAGAGAAGTGATCCAAACGTAAGCATGAAATAATTTTTTTTGTAGAATATTGAGAAAAGGATATGTGAATATAATTATGAGCAAAGATTTGTGTTCTGTATCAAGTGAAGTGTTTTGGATCATAATCTTGATCTTCAAAGGAATTGAATTCAACATATGACAGATACATTTTGTAGCAGTTCAAATCTTGGATGTTTATCCACTTTTCTTATCTTACTTTTGTTGTGAACAGTGAGTCCTTTTGGGAGTGAGCCCTTATGTAAAATTTTATGACCGATCATACTATATTGTGAGCTAATCCTCACCGTGCTTTTCCCCATCTTGGGTTTTCCATGTGAAAATTTTGGTGTTCATGTGTTGCATGTGCTATGGGTTGTTTATTCTTTCATTTCTATTAATTGCTAAGTATTATATGTTAATTGGATGGTTTGTAATTAAATGGTTATTAGGAATACTAATTCACCCCCCTCTCAATATTTCAGGTGTTCAACAATTGGTATCAGATCTTGCTTCCCCTAAAGGAGCTTAACCTCTTTGGGAAGATCTTAGAATTTGAGCACATGGTTGATAATGGTTGTATACTTGAAAAGGATGAAGATATCAACAAAGTTGAAGGTGAAAACAAGGGTCTAAAGGAAAATATCAATGAACCCAATGAATGCATCAAGAAACTAAGAGAGAAAATCAACAAATTTAGAGAAAGGCATAAGGAAGTTGGTAAAAAATTGAGACAAGCAAATGAAGACATCATCAAATTAAGAGTACATGTGGAAGTAAAGAAAACAATTGAGGAATGCTTGAATACTATGGTAAAAAGAAAAACCGATGAATGCACTAAGCTTGAACAAGAAGTGGTAAACATAAGAGTAGACTTGGAAAAATGAAGAATTCATGAAGAAAAGTTCAAGACAAGTTCTACAATGCTTGATGAGTTGATTTTAGGTCAAAAAGCATCTAAATATAAAAGTGGTTTGGGACTTGAGATAGGTGAAATTTCGAAAGAAGAAAATATTAGTGAACCTGAGAATACCAAAGATAAGAAAAACAATGGTAAGTACCAGACTCAAAGAAATAATGCAAGAAGACCCCCTATCAAACAACCAAATGCTCAAAGGTACTCAAATTTAAGTGGAATTTGTTATTTCTACGAGTTTGGTCATAAAGAAATGTAATATAAAAGTAAATTAAATCAGAATTTTTCATCCTTTACCAATCAATGCTTAGCATGCAAGAATTTTGGACATAGAGCAAGTGAATGCAAAAATTGAATGAGGAATACATACATAAATGGCAAAATGTTTCAATCTTTCAATGACTACTATTATGGATGTCATGAATCTGGACACAAAGCTAACTAATGTAGATCCAAAATGAATGAAAAGAGTAACTCTCAAAGGAATATTGTATGTCACAATTGCAATAAATTTGGACATATTGCTAGATTCTACAAAAACATAAGAAAGAATAATCCTAAAAAGAGAAATAATCTAGTGACAAAGATTGATCTGATAGAAGTAAAGAAGAAAACGGAAAATATTTGGGGGAAGAAAGAAAAGCCTGAGAAAATTAAAGAATCAAAAACTACAAACAAATCTGTACCACCCTCTGGTGCAGATAATTCTCTCAAAAATTAAACCTAGACATTGGCTTAGGGGGAGAAATTACAAAAAATCAAAAGTCCTCTTGCCAATATAAGGTGGATATTGAAAATTTAGATCTTGTGGAGGAAATTTTGATAGAAAATATGTTTTTGTGGAGCTTTGCGGAGTAATTAAGGGTTTTTTGTTGCACAACGAACAATTTTTATCAGCTTTATTGATTAGTGCATTGAATACGAATTAGGGTGAAATATTGGACTATAAGTTTCTAAACTTGGTCTAAATCACTCACTTTTATGAATGTGGAAGAAAATTGAAGTGAATACAAAGTTCAAGAAGTAGAGCATTCAAACCCTAGTTTCAACCAAGTGAATAAAAGGTATTTATCATTTCCTTAGAATCTATTCTTTAAAGTATTTGAATTTTGTAAAGATTGCTATGCCTTGCTTAGTAAATATAAGTGAAGATCCTCTGAAAAAATTCAAGAAGTATCCCATGAAGATATTTGAGGATGACCCACTCAAAGCTTTTTTGAGCATTCCATACAAGGTTTTTCCTATAGAAGACACTGGGGATTTTATTCACAAAAAAATGGAAGAATATAATAATGTCAAACTCATCGTCCCATGGATAAATGAGTTAACAGGAGATGATCATTAGATCAAGCCTGAATATAAGAACCTAATGAAAAATAATTTGAATGTCTAGCAGCTATTTCCAAACTTTACCTATGATGATGCTCACAAGTTTGTAAGAATGGCATTGAGTAGAGTACATGACTGTTACTTATGGACAAAAAAGCCCGACATGATATCAAATAAAGTTATAAGGGAAGTGATAGGACTTTGTGCTACTAGACCTATGATAGTATTGAAATCTATAAAGAATAAAGATGTAATGGAGCTAACTAGAGTCACATTCTATCATAGGGATCTCACGGTGGACACTATTTGGAACCCTGCAATAAGGTACACAATAATGGACATAGGATAAAAAATATATTACACCAATAGGGAGAACTCAGTGTCGGCTACAACAATCCGTGTTGCATATGAAATGGTGGAAAAGGGTAAGGACTATGATCTATGTGAATTGCTTTGGCAACAACTATTTAATAACTTGAACTAGACCAAAGAAGAAATATCCATTCAAGTTTGGTTCTCTGGTATTTTTTTTGTTATTTTATTTTCTAAGGGAGCTTCCATGAAGAAGTAATGTCATATGGGATCAAAGGAGACTAGTATCACATCAGATTATGGAACATTTACATAGACTTGGTGACATGAAAGTTCAAGAAGAGGCACTTACTACATTCTTTGCAGTATTTTAGAAGAGAATGTAGGAAAGGGAAAGGATCCCTTGCTCCTTAGTGGAAAATATTGAGATAATATCACATTATTAGTTTCCATTGATTTCTATATCACTGAAGCTATGAAACCCAGAACACTCTGGATTCCCCCAATCGGCTATGAGATGAATTACATTGAGGTTTATGGTCTTATACAAGTTTTTCTAAATAGTTTTAAGGATCCTAATTGAGAAAGACATGGGACTTATGAAGAAAAATTGATGAAAGTACATATGGAATTGTAAGAACTTGGCAAGTAAGAAAAGAGTGACAAAAGCTATGAATGAAATTTTCCAAGGTCATGGGATTACAATAGAAGAAATATAGATATTAAGAAAAAGAGCTATTGAAATAATAGGTACAACTAATGAATCCTTTGAGCCTAGAAGATTTGGTAAGACTACTTATAATACTTTTAGACAAGCCTCTACCCCTTGCAGTACTAAGAAAATGGAGACTACTACTCCGGTGATAGAAGAATCATAGTTGAAGAAAAGAAGAACTACTCTGGTAGCCTCCTCATCTACCTCTAGGACAAGAAGAGGAAAGAAGCACAAATCTCAAAGAGAGAAGGATATGAGTGTGCTCTCTAAAGAAGAAGAAGAATACGAGGATGAAGAGTCACTATTGACTATGAAAAGAAGCAACACCACTTCAAAGAAATGAGGAATAGAGATAGTTGACTCCTCTAAAGAAGAAGAAATTGAGAAAGAAAAGAAATATTTTCAGATATATATGCACAAGGTAAAATAAAAGAAAGGAAAGACGCAAGAATCTGGTAATCTAGAGAAGAAGAAGAAAAGGAATAATTCTAATCTAGAGAATCCTTCAATCCAAATGAACTTGGATGCACTATTTGAGGGTATTTCATAACAAAATGTTGAAGGAAATTGTTGTCATGTATCAGAATGAAAATGAGGAAAATAAAGTCACCATAATTGTAGCTATAATCAAATAATATATTGTTGATGTTGACGCTAATATGGAGTATATTAGGAAAAAGGTCCTAGATGATGTATGGGAAGTTTTATTGGAAAAGAGAGAAGAAGTCACTACGTTAGAAGAAAAGATCAGATTAGATGTTGTGGAGAAGATTGGTTTCTCCCTATCTAAAGTTGATAAGGCCACAGTTGCTCGAGTTTGTAGGAAATAATTTAGATCAAAGCGAAGGATAATGCTTCTCATGGGAAAAGATCGGGATCAAATTGAGATAATATAGAAGGATACTGAAGAGAAGGTTACTGAAATAACACAAAATTATGAGATGATTCATTTTTGTTCTTCTAGGAAGGGACACGCTTTTGAACATGAAAGTGTTGGTGATGCAAAAGAAATTCTAGATAATACTCCTCTAGACATAGAAGAACCTATGCAAGAAATTGATCAAGATATGCATGATGTAGAAAGAGAGACTGTGAGTGGAGAGGAAATTGCAAAGGTTGACACTTCCATCTCTTCAAGAAACATAGTTCAAGAAAATATTGAGATATTTGTTTCTCCTATAGATATAAAACATGCCACTAGTGAATGTAATGAGCATGGAGCAAGAAATTTGAAAAGGTAGAAAAATGAGGAAGACAAAAATGAAGAAGGTGAGCAAGGTGAAAAAGGAAAAGATGATTAAGAGGAGGAATACAAGGAGAAAGATAATGATATGTCCTCTGGTGAAGAAGAGAAAAAGGCAAAAGAAGAAGTTACTAACTTTGAAAAGAAAGAAGAAGCTATGAAATATGAGTTACCCAAAATCTATGGTAAATCCTCTTGTGATCCTATAAAGACTCTACTACCTGGTTAGACATGGTTCCAACCAGAAGTCTCTTCACAATTGTTGCAATTTCCTATTGGTGACTTAAGTAAGATGCCCCTTGAGCATAAGATGAAGCTAAGTGATGTATTAAATGTATCAATAAGAAAATAAATTCTTGAAACATGTCAAAAGAGTAATGAGTTAATGGAAGAAGTAGTGAAAGTTTTGCAGGAGATCACTCCAA
Organism: Sequoia sempervirens; assembly: GCA_007258455.2. NCBI lineage: Eukaryota > Viridiplantae > Streptophyta > Pinopsida > Cupressales > Cupressaceae > Sequoia > Sequoia sempervirens. The sequence continues at coordinate 278,376,123 of VDFB02281492.1, read as the reverse complement.
ATACTAATATTGATACTTCATTATATTCTATGGAGAACTTTAGACTTTTGGTTGATTCATTTAAGGAAAATGCCTCTAGCTTGAAAGGAAAAATGGAAGCATAGGCTATAAAAAATCTTATAAAAAAATGTGCATCAACTCATGCTAAGGTTGAAGAATTATTGAAAGAGGTACAAGGTTGTGAGGCTGAGGAAAAAACATTGATTTATATTGCATAGTGTGGCCAGATGGTACATAGAATATAAAAGCTGAAATTGACTTGATTGAGTCTCAAATTGCCAAAGCATCAAGTGACTATGCTCTGGCACTAGACAAAAAGTATCATACCTGGACTGCTATAATATATTTGCATGACATATTCCTCACATTGTAGACCCAAAAGGAAAAGATTATCAAGAAACTTGGAAAGCTAAGAGACTTGGTATAATCACAACACATACCTATTTCATGTTCCCTTGCTAGTGCTGTCAAGATTTCACAAATAAATCTTAAACCTAATACTATGGAAGAAGGAGAAGATGCCTTGATGGAGCTTGAGACTTTACATAGGTTTCTTGCAAAAAAAAAAAAGGAGTTGGGAAGAAGGAAAGCCTGCTTGGAAATCCATGCTATAAAATCTTGGGTCAACATCTTTAGATTGACCACTTGTGTTTTCTTTTCTAGTTCTCTCATGTTTTTCATATTTCTTTCTACATATGTGGGAACTTTCAATTAATTTTTCTAAGGGGGAGATAGTTACTTTAGTTCAGTTTGTATATATGGTTGATACAAGTTTTTCTGTGTGCAACCTTTGTCCTTGATGCCAAAGGGGGAGAGATGTGTGGAGAAGATTTTTTGGAGGAATTTTTGGCAGAGGTTACTGTCAATGACAAAGGGGGATCTATTGTTGAAAGAATGAAGAAGACGTGTTGTCATTGATGTCAATGCTACATGGTGAATATCAGAATTAGATTGACCACTTGTGTTTTCTTTTCTAGTTCTCTTATGTTTTTCATATTTCTTTCTACATATGTGGGAACTTTCAGTTAATTTTTCTAAGGGGGAGATAGTTACTTTAGTTCATTTTGTATATATGGTTGATACAAGTTTTTCTGTGTGCAACCTTTGTCCTTGATGCCAAAGGGGGATCTATTGTTGAAAGAATGAAGAAGACGTGTTGTCATTGATGTCAATGCTACATGGTGAATATCAGAATTATATGAAGAATATTTTGCATAACTGAATTGATTCATAGTTAAGAACTTCTATTGTATGTCTATGCTAATAGTTTTTTTCTCTTTGTTCCCTCCATAGATTGGTTTGTATTTCATCGCATGTACAAATACTTCTTTGTGATTCCAATGTGTTGTTTATAGATGATATCAACACCTAATTTTAGAATTCCAGCTGGATTGGTCAATTGGTTCAAAATTTGCATATGACAAAAGTTTAGTATGTAAACTGTTGCTAGTTCTCTATGTAATGGGTATGACCTATTATGTCCATGTTCCTCTGCGATGCGTGCTAGGTCTTGTGGTTTTGGAGTAATGATTACATGTGCCTGTAATTTAAGATTTCTAGTTGGCATGATATTTTGAGGCCCACATGTCCTATGGTGGGTGACTAGTTGAAGCATTTTTGTTTTAAGTCCTATGCCTAACCGACCTAAAATATGAAAAAGGTTGTGGAGATGAAAATTGTGATGTGAATATAAGAAGGAGCTATTATAGGTCCATGTTGACCTATATCACATGGGTTTATGGTGCAAAGGTAATTTAAATTGAATTGAGTGTCATTAAGGCACGTTTCACATTTCTTTAGGCATCATCTAATTAGGCCAACCTAATTATTGTTTTCAATGATGGTAATTTATATACAAGATCATTTTGAGTTTGAAAAGAAGTATGTTATGATAAAAAAGTGATTCGAATGGAAGCAAGAAAGTGAATTTTTGTAGAAGATTCAAAAAAGAATATGTGAATAGAATTATGAGCAGAGATTTGTGTTTGGTATGAGGTGAAGTGTTTTGGATCAGAATATTGATCTTCAAAGGAATTGAATTCGTCATATGACATATGCATTTTGTATCAATTCAAATCGTGGTTGTGTAGCCACTTTTCATATCTTACTTTTGTTGTGAACATTGAGTGCACTTGGATAGTGAGTCCTCCCAACAATGAGACCTTATGTAATATTTTATGATCATTCATACTATATTGTGAGCTAATCCTCATTGTGGTTTTTCCCATCTTGGGTTTTCCACGTAATAATTCTGGTGTTCATGTGTTGCATGTGTTATGGGTTGTTTATGCTTTCATTTTTGTTAATTTCTAAGTATGTTATGTTAATTGGATGGTTGGTAATTAAATGGTTTTTAGGAATACCGATTCACCCCCCTTCTCAGTATTTTGGGTGTTCAACATATAGTTGGGCTAATTTGACCTTATTCTCTGTAGATAGGGGAGCACTAATCACTTCAAGAGCATAGGACTTCATATTGACCTCTCCATTAATAGCCTCTTTTCTTCTCTTCACCAGTACATTGTAAAGATCCACATGTAACTCCTCTTGTATGTTCCTCATGTATAATTCAATCATTATAATATATTTTACAATGGCCTCAACTATTGTGGCCTTATCTATGCCATTAACCTCATTATACAAGGCTACAGTCTCTTAAAGCATGTCATGGTAAATCATTCCATTAACAAGTGCTTCTACCTTCATGGGACTATGAGGTTTTTTTTAACATGTTTACTTTTTCTTCTTCTTGACATCTAGAGTCTTCTTTGTTTCTACCTTCTTCTTTTCTGAAGATTCCTTCCCAATAGCTTCCCCCTTCTTCTGTCACATGTGCATTACAAATGCTTCTTTTTATTTCTCAATTTCTTCTTCTTCAAAAGTATCAACTATATGTACCTTCTACTTCTTTTTTCTTGCTTCACTTTGTGAAGCCTCGTCCTTCCTATTTCAAACCAATGGGGGTCCTACTTCCTCTTCTTCTACATTTACACTTATATTATTTCCTCTAAAATCCTTTTGTTTTCATCTTTTCTTTGTAGGGGCGACATGTGGTGCTACCAAATTATCCTTTTACTTCTCTATCCTTGTCATGTGCACAAACGAAGGGGATTTCTCCTTCACCGAAGGACTATTTGTTGATTTCTTTTTCTCTCCTATAGGCTTCCTAGTCTTGGAGGACATCTAAATAGAAGGAGGAGTGGTAGTTGTCCTACGAGATCTTCTTCTGCTTCCATATCCTCTTGCAACACTTGATTCTCCCTTAGCTTTTTCTCTTGCTAGCTCCACTTGTTCCTTGAAGATACCCATTTCTTTTATAAATTGATCAACCATATTTTTAACCTTCTTCTGTAATTGTGGTTTCTTCTTCTCCATGTGTACCTCCATGGGTTTCTCTTCATAGGTGTCATATCTTTCTTTAGTGGTATCTTTTGGAATTTCAAAAACAAATTAGATAAGCTAGTAATTTCTTATCTAGTGACCTCATATTACAATGCAAGGATCCACACTATCCTAGGTTCAACTTCGTCCATGATGCATTCATTAGTGCTTACCAAAAATGTGATATCATTATGATACCTCTCTACTTGTTTTCTTAAAATTTGGTCTCTTTCATTCATCATATTTTAGAAAACTACAAAAAAAGCACTTGGTAAGGTGCCTTTGCATCACCCATACTTCTCATAAAGTCTACAATATGATGAGCTAACTAGTCTTCCTTCTAGCCAGGTCACATTGTTTGTTATGAGAAGATCCTTTAAGAAATAGAAAAGCATACACACAACCAAAGTCCCATACTTAAATGCATATTTCTTCTCCTTGTTTTTATTCAAATTATCCATCAATTATTGCCTTACCAACTCAAAAACATCATAGTCAGGATCTTTTTCAACCATTTCATATGCCACATTGATTATGGTGGTAGATATTGATTTTTCTATATTTATGAAATAGATTTTATAGCTAATTAACATCGTTGCATATCTTAAAACTAGATTTATGTTAGGTTTTACCGTTAGAGCTCTCTTATCATATGTTGCACCTGTTATTTCCATTACAACTTCATGCTTGATAGATTTCAGCATAGGAATAGGTTTAGTGGAGCATAAAAATGTAACCTGTCTAATTACCTCCTTTGTTATCATTCTAGGAATGTCAGTCCACGCAAACTTATCATGAATTCTACTTAGTGTAATCCTAACCCATTTGTAACAAAAGAAAAAATTTGAAAACCATTGTCATACATCAAGCTTCTTTGCAACAAGGTTTTGGTATTCTAGTTTTAGGGAAAAATTATCTCCAGTAAGTTCTTTCATCCACATGTCTACTAGTTTTCTATGATCATATTCATCCATCTTCCCATGAATGTAAATCCCTATATTCTCAATTGGAAAAAAATCCATATGGAATATGTAAAAAATGCATCTAACAGGTCGCCTTCTATTGATTTTGTAGGGTATTTCTTAAATTTGGGTTGTGGCTTCTTAGTTATCTCTATAACCCATGGTGCAACCATTGCAAATGAATTTGAATTGCTTTAAAAAAAAATTCTATGAAACTAGAGAAAACAAAGATTTATAAATACCTTTTCTTCACTTTTTCTAATTAGGGTTCACATGTACTAGATCAAAATTTGACTTTGATTACTCCTTTGCTACTCTACTTCTAAATTTTTTTTGTAAATGAATTTTCCTGAGTGAAATAACTTTATAACCTTTTTAATTTAACCTAATTTTACATTGAATGCTTCAAAAAATAAAGTTGACAACCCTTTATCTATATTCATAGTCACCTTTTAATGCTCCACCAAATTTCACATTAACACATTTTATTTTGCAATGTTCACCAATAGATCAAGCATGTCAATCTACATCATATATCTTTGTGTTGAGGCATCAACACCATTTCTTTGGCAGGTTGAAGAACTATTTTCATTATAGATCCTCCTAATCCAAAGCTCTGAACTTAGTTTCTTGAGGAAACATCTACATCGGATTTTGGTATAGACTCATCCTTAACCTCCATCTCTTCCTTCTTTCTCCAAATATTTTCCATCTCATTCTTTGTTTCTTCTAGATTAATCTTTTGCACTAGTTCATTCCTCTCTAATGGATTATCCTTCCTCATATTTCTACTTCTACAAAACTTAGAAATGTTTCCATGCCTATTACAATTGTAACATGTGACATTCTTCTGACTAGTATTCCTTCCATTCATTCTAGATCTACACTGATTATATTTATGCCCAAATCCATAACATGTATTACAGTAGACATTGAAAGATTGAACCATTTTTCTATTGTTGTAGCCATTCATCAATTTCAACTTCTACACTCACTAGCTCTATGAATGAATTTATTTCATGTAAAGCATTGTCCAGCAAAGGATGGAACATTGTGATTCATTCGGCTTCTTTATTCCATTTCCTTATGTCCAAATTTATTGCAAGAATAACAAAAACAATTAAAAGATGGGTACCTTTGTGCATTTGGTTGTCTGATTGATGGTCTTCTAGCTTCATTCCTTTGATTCCAGATCTACTTGGATTTTTTCTTCTTATATTCAACATTTGATGTCTGATTTGAAATTTTAGCCTTTTCAAATCCTAAACCTTATTTATCTTTAGAGCCTTTTTGATTTACAATCATTTCATCAAGCTTTGTAGAACTCATCTTGAATTTTCCTTAATGAATCCTTGCTTTCTCCAAATCTGATCCCAGATTCACAACTTCTTTTTCAAGCCTTGTGCATTCCTTGATTTTCTTTTCACCATTGCATTCAAACATTCCTCAATTCTTTTATTTTCTTCAACTTGCACTTTTAGATTGGTGATAGTTTCATTTGCTTACTTCAATTGTTCACTGAATTACTTATTCCTTTCTCTAAACTTCTTGATTTCCTCTCTCAATTTTTTGATGCATTCATTTGCTTCTTTGACAGTTTTCTTTCAGACCTCTATTCTCACCTTCATCCCTTTCAAGATCTTCAAGGGAAACTTTGAGTTCTCCATCTTTTACAAGCAATGCAATCTTCTTCTATGGATCCAACAATAGGAATCTCTTCAGGGGGAGTGGGTAGTCTTCTTATAGCCATATGCTCAACCTCCAAGATCTTCCCCAAGAAATTAAGCTCCTTCCAAGGAACCAAGCTCTGATACAAATTGTTGAACACCCAAAATACTAAGAAAGGGGGGCTAAATCGGTACTCCTTTAAACCATTCAAAAGTTTAAACATCCAAACCACATAGCACATTCAATTGTATTAATAGAAGAAAGAATGAAACATCAACAACATCAAATAAAACATGAACACCATGATTTTTACATGGAAAACCAAAAATGGGAAAAACCACAGTGATGATTAGCTCACAATATATTGTAATTGGTTATAGTATATTTACATAAGTGTTCATTATAGGTGGAATCACTATCCATAAAGAGAAAAATATAGAAGAGATTGTGTGGCTCATATCTTAGATTGAACTATTACAATAACATATTTTATATGCATGAAATACAATTGCAATGAAGCTTAATAAACTAACTTTACACACTTCATCTGATTCAGATATAACACTTTGCTTTCCTCTACATTCACATCACTCTAACACTCTACCCAACATTCACAACTTAAATTTACAACACTTTGATCAATTCACATCATATACATGTCTCTCATTACTTACATTCTTCAAAGCACCAAAAATAATCTAACATGTATACCTGCTTCAAGCATAACATCAATTATGTCAGCCTAATTAGATGTATCATACAAAATATAGAAAGTGTAACTTGCTAGCTCAAATCCTTTCACATACACCTCACATCAAGATTCAAATCTCAAAATAATTTGAAATAGGTCAACATGGACCTATAATAGCTCTTGTAAAACATCGCAGTACATATTTAACCTTCACATACCTTCACACCTATTAGGTTGGCACTGCAGGAGATCTAATACACAAATTATTCAATTGTGTATCTATATTAAAACACATGTACCTCAAAACATCATGATAAATGGAATTCATACTCTATTGACATCTTTCAATGTCTCCTTAAGACTGAAATTTCAAAAACTTATCTATGGATAAGTGCAGACTCTGCCACTCATGTACTTTTGGTTCTCCAAATCAACATATCAATTTAATCCTAACTAGCCACTTTCTTATGTTCAGATTCAAAGGTCGATTTGGCCAACTGATAGGAAATGGGATTGACAAACATTTCCCCTACACTTTAGGCTATGTAGGACCTAGGGGGGTGACGCTTTAGCAACATCTAAAGATCTGGACACACAATTAACAAGATATTGCTTAACAGATGATGCTCTCATAGAATTATGCTGAGAAACATAAAATATCACCCAATATTGGCAAGACATTGAGTGAATTTTAGAAACCAGCATGGAGAACATGACAAACATAACTCAGTAAATAGAATTGAAATGGTTTTTAATTTTAAGAATTTGGACCAAGCTGAAAATAGCAGATGGATGAAAAACTTGACCAGCGCCAATAAGAGGGCTATGGAGTCATATAACCAACATTTCATCCTACAATGTTGAACATGTTTTGAATATCTTTTTCAATTGTTATCATAATATGACAATAAGACCACTGAAGATTTATCTACTAACCATTCTTACAAATCCACCTAAAAGACAACACTCCTGTCTCATTTGTTGAAGAAATTACACTATCCCCTAAATAATAGGCAATAATAAATGGAGCTTGTCATTCATTAAAGCAATTGCATCATTCACAAAATAGAAGGAAAAAACATTTATAACTCAAATGCAGCAAATGTGCATGAAAAGATTCAGATAATTTTCATTATTGAATCCAAAAGAGCACTACATTTCAGCAATGGAGACAATTATCAGATAAAATATAAACATGAAAGCATAATTCAGAACACACACTTTCAGATTAGTGACTTAGTTACAATTCATCCTAGCTTTAAAATTCTACCCAAAGCTTCTCCTTGACTTGCAGAGCTTTCAGAAATTAGAATCCCTTACAAATGAGAAAAGAAGAGAATAAAAAGAAAATAAAAGAAGCCCTAAAACAAATCCATTGAAGACACTTGGTACTCCTTTCCTGTTGATTAGCAATTTGGAAAAGACTCTCTGCTCTCTCTTCCTTCAACAAGCTTTGCCTCCAAGTCTACCTTTACTGTAAGTTTTCAAGCAACTAAAAAATTTCCCATGTGGAGAATCTCCATCATTCACCCAACAATGAAAAATATCTCTGTGCTCGTGAAAAACTGATATTTCTGCTCTTTTTTTTCCTTTTACTTGTTGCATTAAAATTATTCTCATTTATGTGCCCAACACATAGTCTTTGTTTATAAAGTGAGTAAATTCACTTTACCCATGTTTTCTTTTGTTGCACATTAATACTTTAATCCCCGACAAATAATATTTAATCACAAAGTGAATAGTAAGTTCACTTCACACTAAAATATTGTCATGTGCCTTAAAATATCCAAAGGCTCCAGAACATTCACCTATGTGTGCATGTTTTTACTTTACATTTTCATGTGCATTTTTCCCAAGACTTTAAATATTTCACATTTGAAATATTTTATCCTTTCCTTTTTAAAAGAAGGCCCATTTAATATTTTATCGGGCTACTTTAAAATTATTACGTAGGCGTTTAATTTCTCTTGGGGCCCACCACTTGGTTTCTTCTCAGTTCTCACCCATCCCATGGGAATTAAAGGGCTTTCATTTTTAACCCACGAAAAAATAGGGAAGGTTGAAGGTCTATTTAATATTTCCTTTGGGCCACTTAAAATATACCTCATGCATTAATTTTTTGTTGTCGAGGACCCACCATCACATAGCTTCCCTATCACCAACCTTGTTGCCTTAATAAGTGAGCATCCTTGGGCTGTGATCTAGCGAGGGACGAATGAGATGTGGTTGCATTTCACATTTCACTCCAGCCATTGATCCATCTCTATCTCCTTTATTTTCCTTAATTTCACCTTCTCTATTTGCTATACTCGTGCTCTGGCTATGGTGGCTCCCTTCTTCAACATGCTTTGGTGAATGCTCATTTTGTAACTTTGAATTCTTTTTACTGCATTAGACTTCTCTTCAAGCTAGCGCAATGGCATTTCATCTGCTAATTGCATTTGTTTTAATGTTTCTAAAGTGTTTCAACAAACCCATTTTCAACATATTTTGCACACAGCTATGGCGTTGACTCTTATTTCATCTGGTAATTATATTTGTTTGACAGTTTCTTGATGAATGTCCACACCCTAATCCACTACTTCCTCTCATTTGAGACTACATTGCATTTGATTAAAAGTTTCTAGGACCTTTTAACAGGACCATTCCATGAGCAGGTACCAGATGCAGGCTTGAAGTTTCTAAAGCCTTTTCAATACATCCATTATGTTTTCATTCTACTGGGCATGCCACTCATTGAGGATTTTGAATTCTCACAAAAAGTTACATGCCCTATCTATGTGTTGCCTTCTTTCTCGGGCATTTTCAACAAATTCATTTTACATACTATATGCCAAGCACGCGTAGAATCCTCCTCTTGGAACGGTGGTTATCTCATGTTGAATCCCTTTCAATCATGTAATTCATGTTCACTACCTGTGTTGGCAGTGTGCCTTTTCCATTGTTCTGTGCTACATTATTTGTTTAGAAGTTTCAAAGACCTTTTCAATAAATCATTTTGTATATATCATGTAGCTGGTGTCTCCTCATTGAGCCGATCCTCTTGCTTGAAAGCTTTGGAAAGTATTTTAAATGATTCATTTTGTGCATAACTCTTCATCCATTGTGGCACGGGCTTGAAGGGAAGGAAGGATCTTGAGTGCCAAATACACTTTGCTTAAAGTCTCTAAAGACTTTTCAACAAATCCATTTTGTGCATATTACACTACTTTTATTGTGTTTCCTGAAATCATAGTGGAAGAGGCATTTTGTCTTCAATGCGCATGCTCTGTTTCCATTCCTCTGTGCCCCCAAAATGTCAGTGATTCTCTCTTTTCGTGGTGAAAGATTAAAGGATGAAACCCATGTCAAGTGAAATATCAAAATAATGTCCTTCACCCGATTTTCTCAATGCAGCCTTTAATGTTTCATCTGCTTGGCGTGGTGATTACTTTTGATGGGACCTGAGACCACATTCTTTGGAAACCTCTCCAATTGGCTGCTTTAATGGTTTCTTGTTTTCATCATGGAAGTCAAAATCCTTAGAAATCAAAAGTTGTCACTCATACATGCTTGTAACTTTGTCCCTTATAGCATAGTGTGCATTGTTAATTTATTCCTTTTTGCTTCAAGAACTTGTAGAAGTATGTTGCTTCTCCCTTTAGAATTTCCCTTGTAATCATCATAGAAGTTTCTATGCTTTAACTTGAGGTTGATAAACTACATATTGTATCTTATGGAGTTTTTTTATTATTGTAAAATAGAACCCAACATTCTACTATCATTTAAATCAACCAGCTCTTGAAGTTCGAGAAAGTTCAATAGAGAACTAACACCCAATTCTATTGCCTTTAGGTCCCTTGCATAAGAAATATCCATTATACTAGTATGCATCAAATTCAAATTTGATGGCCAGATTAAATAGTATTGTGACTTTGTCCACTGTAACTCAAGTGAAAAACTATCTTCAATAGATAAAAGGAAGAAGCTTGTGATGATGATGAATGAATGACAATCCATGATGGAATAATGCTCTGAAATTCATACCTTTCAAAACCAAAGTGTCCCTGAGCAAGAGCATGTCGGGTCCCCATGTGGGGCTGGCTAATTTTTTTTGTTTTCAAACAACTTTCTCACTCACATTGATTAGACATAGATTTTGAGTGCATTTGAAGTAAAAACATGAACTGGGTTTCCATTAAAATCTTCTTTCTGGCATTTTGAAAAATGGTGAAAGCTAGCCAAGTGAGCTTTGGAATTGCCCTTGAAAACTGGTCAAAGGACCTCCTGGAACAATGAAAACATGCAAACATGCAGACATTGGTCACAAGAACGGAGTGCAAAAGATGGTTCAACAAAAGAGATCCCGAGGTTAAAGTTATTCACTTTCAAATTTGCTTAGTTGAACTTTCTGCAACAATAGCCTATTCAGAACCAATTAAAACTTATGAAATCACCTCGTTGAAAAAATATCAAATCAACTCCTAGTGAGCTGCCACTTGGAAAATTAGTTCATTTTGGCACAATGAGAACTTGTGTAAGAAGGATTTGCTTGAATCATTTCCTGGGATCAAAAGATATTTAAGGTCAAAGTTGACAGGTCCCAAAAAGGTTTTTGAAAATGTAGGTGCAAAACTGAACAAATTGCATTTGGTTTTGACCTAGTAAAAATAGGAAATCAGCTCATGAGACTCTAAAACCTGACATGTGAGTTCATCTAGGTATGGGGAATGGATAACAACATTCGTTTTGACATGAAAATCATTTGGTTGCAAAATTCAAGCTCAAACGAGAGGCTACTTTGCAAAACTGAAAGTTTGCAAACAAAAAAAAAGTGTCAAAACCCTCCAGCTTCACTTTTCGAAACCCTATCAAAAGTTATAGTAAGAAACTAAAAATTGACATGAACCTTCACATATGTCACCTGAATGGATCTCTAAATGGGTTTTGCTTGAAAATCAACAAGAACCAAATTATGACCCTCTAAAGTAGGTCATTTAGGCAGATTCATCAGGTGCACTTTTGAAAGTGCAGAGGAATTTTTTTGAAATGGGCACCTCAAATTTGCAAAATTTGAGAGTGCCATCATACACTATACAAGAAATAATTATAAATTGCTAGATTGAGCTTCAGTTACTTATATCTCTAAAACCAAAAGATTAAACATGATGAAATTTTGGCATGATATACTTCTAACAACCAATAAAACTTTGTTAGAAGCATAGAATGAAATGTTCATTTGCAAACCACTGTGGACCCAAAAATTGGAGCTTTGTTACATAAAATTAACAGAGTTGACTCTTAGCCAATTTTCCATCACAACCAACTTTACTAGATCAAACCATCTTGCAAAAATATCCTCCACAAACACTCCAAAACCTATTAGAACCAACCAAAATGATCTACACCATGATCTCCATATCAAGATACAATGTTGACATCCATGAAAACACTACAACACATAGTAATATACCTTGTTCTTATCCCTCATGCTCATCATGCCAATATTAACATCAATGACATTCTTCCAACAAGAAGGAGATGGAGAAGTACACTGCATTGGTTGCACTTGTGGTGGCTGATTTTGCAACATCTCTACCATTAACTCTAGTTTTGCAAGCCTTTTCTCTGCTTTGTTGTATTTAGTTAATAAATCATTATACTTCTGGGTCTCTACATCATATTTTTCTTTTAGTTGCCTATTAGCTACTTTTGTGAACTTTGCAACATTGACAACCAATGTGGCTTCTTCCATTGCTAATGTATTAGAGAAATTTTTTATTATAAGACCTCTCCTTAGGTCTCTTGCAATTTCTACCAATGTTGGCATATTAGTATTAAGGGTTAAGGCCCAAACTGCAAGTGTGGACCCCACTTTGGACTGAATTTTGATCCTTGTAGTGCACATAAAGCCTCTCCATCTATAGTAAAAACTTGTGAATCATTTTTCTTGATAGTATCAAATGCAATGGCAGAAGCCATATCCCATTTTGGAAATAAAAGTATGCAACTTTATTTTACTAACTTCCTTCCCTCATCTAGGGACTTCTCCTTTTTTTTATTTAATTTCTTTAACTATCCTTGTAGGTATTATCTCTCTAGGCTTTTCAAGAGATTTATCATTTCTTCCTTCAACCTCCTTTCATATTCATCCTTTTGTGTTCTCCATACAAATTCCTTGAACACATTGCTTTTTACAAATACATCATCTATCATGAAATCTCCACAGGCCTTATCCCTCACATCATCAACATTATGAACACCAGTCAAAACTTTCTTGGTTATTATATTGTTAGGGGCTGACAACTCATTCCCCCTTTGTGGATATGGCATATTCTACAAGATATCATCTGAGATTACAATAACCTCATCATCAAAGTCCACTGGATAATCTACAAGTTCTTCTTTTCAATCTTCCTCCTTTTTGGAGAAGACTCCCTTGGTGGTGAATCAAGATCCATAACATTTTTTTGTTGTAATAGGGGGCTTGTGGCATAGGGGATGAGGTTCATGACTCATATTGAGTAGGAGTAGCCATTTTTTTTTCTCTTTCAAAACTATCTCATTTTTTCTTCTTGTGAAGACATGCTACTTCTTTAGTGTTTGGTATGTGGGACTTTCCTAAATCATAAGGGATTTCTCCTTATCCAATTCTTGTCTCTGCTCCTTGAGTTGTCTAACAACCTTATCATTTTTTTACAAAATTGCCTCAATTTTGAGAATCAGGTCCTCGATATCTACATAGGTTCCTTTGAAAGTGGGCTCTTTTGCTTCTTTTTCTTTTTCAACTTCTCAAAGGAAAGCTACACTATTTTTCTATCCTCAATTTTTTTCAAATCAAATTCATTTCTAATGATATCCTCTACATAGTCAACCCCATGCCAAAATCTTGATCTATTTATTCTCAATATTAAAGTGACAATAAAACCCTCAAGGTCATGAGTCCTAGCTTTGTAATTCTTGGTCTTTAGGGGGTAAGCATATTGAGAATGTTTTCCATCCTTCCTTGCCCATGAAAAAGTCATAAAACACTATATATTGGGGGAAGAGGGATCCCTTCTTTTGATTTTCCAAGTTAAGGTATTCAATTACTCTTAATTTCCACATTACCTCAAGTAACCCAAATTTGAATGGTATTAAACCATCAATTTTAATGTTGTTCTATGTACTACTCTTGCACTCTTAGGGTTTTTCACCTAAAAGGAGAGTGATAGAACCCTAAAATTGAGGTGGTTCACTCAAACGAAGGAGTGCAAGATGGAATTAAAACTAAATACAATTATCTAAATGCAGCTAAGTGATGAGATTGATTGATTATTAATGCAAAACTAATGAAATATGCAATTTTTGAAAACATAGTGACGTTTACAAAAGACTTAAGAAGATGAACAAAAATGCAAAAAGGACTAAATAGAAAGCTGTAACTTAGAATGTGTGAACCTGTAATATTGATGAAGGATGAAATCCACTCTGAAAATCTAGAAAAGTTGACTTTTTTACTGACTGGGACTCATTCGCCACCTTGGGCGAATCCGTCCTAGGTCAGGGTTTTCTGTCTAGAAATTGGTTTCTACTCATTGGGTACTGGAATCTACATTTAACTCTAATAGCCACCTTAAGTGGGACACATTCGCCATCCATGGTGAATCAGTCCTTTTTTGGTTTTCTACAAATTCAGATCTCAGACATGCATCTTGTCACCTGTACAACACTTCTTGATGGGAATCCAAATTGAGATCTTAGAAAATACCTACAAAATAGCTTAAAATTTGTTGTCTAATGGGGGTTTTTCCTTGGTCAAACCCTTAATTGGTTAATCAAACCTTGAATGGATAAAAATATGCATAAAACCCTAGCCTTAAGTGTGTCAAAGACTAGGAAAATCTGAAGTATGACAAAACCCTATTCTAATGTGCTAGAATAAGATGAACAAATTTGATTTGAATGATGTAAGACTTTAATCCTAGAAACCCTACAACATATCAAATGAATGTAAATGAAATGCAAACCTTAAATATGAAGATAGAGAGAAATGGAAGCTGGAATCACTTTGAAAACAAGTCTTTAGGTGTGATTTGATGGCTAGTTGCATCTCCTCAACCTAGATTTGTCCATGTTTCATGGTGCAGGAGCACCTTTTTTCAACAATGGAAAAGAAAAGTTTCTATTAAGTAGGCTTTAGGATTTTAATGTGTTTTTATTTCAATAAGGTCAATAAGACCAACTTCTTTTGTAATGAGTCATTAGGGATGCTTATTTAGTCGTAAGTGTAGGGGTATTTTGAGTTTATTATGTTAAATTAGATCCAAAATGACCATTTAATATGTAATTGGGGTTTTTTAGTAAATAGGAGTCAAGAATAGGTGAGAATTGCAAAACAAAGTTGTAAATGGTGATTAAGAACAAAAAGTTGTCAAATTGCAATTTAGTGGGAATTTGAAGAGTCAAAGAATTCAAAAGGTTGTTAAGGGCGTTGGGCAGTTGGGAATTGATTGAAAAAGATATAAAAAGTGTAAGGAAAGACTCTAGTGTGGAAATCTCTTTCCTAATGTCAATTCATAGGGGAATAATGAATGATTACTTTTAATTCCAAATTACAGAGTATTAAGATTCACACGTAAAAGGAAAGAACAAAATAGACAATAAAATCAATAGAGAATAGACACCAAGATTTACGTGGGAAAACCCTTTCGAGAGAAAAACCCACCACCAAAGAAAGATCACTTTATTCATAGTAAAAATGAATTACAATAAAGTTACAGATCCCTCCTTCACAGGTATTTGTTCTCTAATAACATACAGTAGCATTAAAATTGGGCAACCATAGTTAATCACAACACTGTTACAATGTTCTTCTAACATACAATCCGCTCAATTGACACCAAAATTTTTCCTTCTCTCTCAACTCAATACCAACCAGTCTGTCATTTCCCTCCTATACTACCTTTGACCCTTCGATTTCCAGGAATCTACTGTTCAAACCGATTCAGTTCACTTAACTGCCAAGAAGCTCAACTATCAACATTATCCCACATTAACATGAAATATTAATAGTCATTAGTTTATAAACAAAAGCCCGAAGACTTTAGGTATCCACAAGTTAGTCCTTTTGTTACCAACTCACTCGTACACCTGCATTTGACTATCATGCCAAACTGTCGACCATTCCTTGTGGTCTCCACCAAGACATGCGTACACCGCTTGTGCAATTTTGAAGAATCAAGATGGGAATGTACAATATTCGCAACAAGTCTCCTGGAAAAGACTTAAATACTTAACTTCCAACTTCCAAGTGGTCCCCACATCTATTGACATTCAAGTCACCGTCGTATGCTATCGTCACCATCCACGCAGACCGGTCCCACCAAACCATCAGCTTGTCACTCAAAATGCTAACATCAAAACCGCCACATGCAAGTTAGAAATTTCCTGATCGCTGCGATAATGAAGGAGATCGCCCAATTAGGAAGTTAAGAAACTTCTAAACTCTGTGACAAGGTTCTTAAGTTAGAGAAATCGTCGATGCCGCGACCAACACACTATTGCCAAGTTAGAAAATTTTAGAACCCCACAACTTAGGTTACAAAGTTACAAACTCGAGCGATTGACCGACAATGAAGACCAACAAAGGGGAAATCTACCAAGTCTTTAACACAGGTTCAAGCCAACAAGTTGAGCCACAATTTCCAACAATCTCCCACTTGACGAAGACTTAGTGGCTTCCTCCAAACTTGAATTTAATGACGATCATAGGCCCCAAGGCCCATCAAACTAACACACCACTTGTACTTATCCATGCTCACAGGCTTTGTCAATGCTTCTACAACATTTTCCAGAGTATCCATTTTTTCTAAATAGACCTTTCCATTCTCCACTATATCTCGTACAAAGTGATGTTGCACATCAATATGTTTTGTCCTGGCATGGAAAGTTGGATTTTTCACCAAACAAATAGCACTCTAAGTATCACAACAAATTAAAAAATTTCTTGCATTGAATCCAACATTCAAACACAAACATTTAAGTCATACAACTTCTTTGCAGATGTGTGTTTCTACCATGTACTCAGCTTCAGAAGTGGATAGAGTGAATATAGCCTACTGCTTACTCATCCAACTAATTGTGCCACCATTCAACATGAAAATATATCCACTGGTGGATATCTGGCTATCAATGTCCCCTATCCAATCAGAATCCATATAGCCTCGAATGTTAAGAGTCCTTTGTGATTCAACCAAATTGCCATGGCAATACAAAACATATTTTGAAGTGCCCTTCAGATATCTAAACACTCTTTTCACAATATCCCAATGTGTCCTTCCTGGATTTTCCATAAAATAACCAAGTACTCCCACTACTTGGGCAATGTCTAGCCTTGTACAGACCATTGCATACATTAAATTGCCAACTGCACTTGCATAAGGCACCTTGGTCATGTCCTCCATCTCATTAGGAGATTTTGGACAATCTTCAATAGATAGCTTCGTTCCTTGCAAAATTGGAACAACTAGCTGCTTGCAATCAGTCATACTAAATCTCTTCAAAATAGTGTTAATATACTTACTCTGGCTAGACCAAATATTTCTGCTCTTTTTGTCCCTGGTTATTTCCATCCCCAAAATATACCTAGCTGCACCAAGATCTTTCATTTCAAACTTTGCAAACAACTGAGATTTTAGATCAAAAATCATAAACTTACTGTTCCCAATGAATAACATATCATCCACATACATGGAAATAATTAAAATATAATCATTCTCAGCTTTGTAATACACACAATGATTAGATTTTGATCTTACAAATCCCAATGACAAAAAAAATGTGTCAAATTTCAGGTACCACATTCTTGACGACTGTTTCAAACCATATAGAGATTTCTTTAACTTACAAACCAGGTTTTCTTTACCTTTTTCCACAAAGTGCTCAGGCTGGGACATATAAATTTCTTCTTCAAGATCACCATGAAGAAATGTTGCCTTCACATCCATCTACTCAATCTCCAAGTCATATGCTGCTACAAGTGACAAAAGAAATCTGATAGATGTCAGCTTTGCTACTGGAGAAAAAATTTCCCCATAATCAATTCCCTCTACCTAGGAATATCCCTTCACAACCAACCTCGCTTTATCCTTTTCAACACTGCCATCAAGACCTATTTTATTTTTAAATACCCATTTGCAACCCATAGGCTTTCTACCTTTAGGCAATGGAACTAGATCCCAAGTATCATTTTTGTTTAATGATGCCATTTCTTCATTCATGGCTTCCAACCAGGAATCTGAATCAGACATTTCAACTGCCTCTTTTACAGTCCTAGGCTCATCAGTATTAGTAATCAAAGCATAGGAACAACTAGAATCCAACATAGAGAATCCATACCTATTTGGTTGCTTCTTCTCACGTGTAGACCTACTCATAGGTTGAGGTTGAGGTTGTGGTTCTTCTTCAGAACTCTCAGAGCTGCTTGAACTCTCCTCAATTTCAAGTACACTATCGATTTGTTGTTCCTCCTTTTTAGGTGTTAGAGGAATTTCAACACAATCATTTTTCTCCTTGACTTCTTTCATCCCTAACTACAGATCCACTGAAGAAGGTTTCAGGTATGTGCAGGATCATGATGGGCCAAAAAGTGGCGATATGATGGGTATGTGTAGGGTATGTGGCTAACGATTTTCTTTTTACCTAAAATTGATGAAACAAAAAGGGCTTTTAAAGGAGATTCTTAGTTTTCCATCAATATAAATTATGCTCTACTTTGAATTTAATAAATAATTATTATTCATTTTCTATTTGAATTACGACTAAATTCTTGATTGATAGGATGATTGAAAAACATCTATAGCTTTCAAATGGTATCACATTTTTTGAATCTAAAACATGTGTCACATTCAATGCTTCGCATATTATAGGATTAAAAAAAGAAAAAATGAATTTTATGAATTTTTGACCAAGATAAGGTGGTTAGACATACGAGTTTTTATATTTTTTAAAAGTTGTAATAAAAGAAATCATAATTAATTATTTACTTGGAAAAAAATTACAAAAAAATATGTATCACATTGGGAAATGAGTCCTCTACTTATATCTAAAATATTATAAAAAAAATATGATCATTTTATTGTGGTTAGGGTGGTCAGACAAACACCCACTTTTATTTTTTCCCTTAAATTTAAGTACCCCTTTTGCATTGAAATTTTAAATTTTCACCAAATAGATTTTTATTTTTTTAAATAAACTAGTAGTTTAGAAACTACATTCAATTTTCTATAGATTCTAGTTTTACATATTTTTGAAATAATATAGATAACTTATTCAAATTTTTATGTCAAGTTGCCTAACTCTGATTTTTCTAATTTTTTTGCCACTTAAGAGCCTATTTTTTCCATGATGATCCTACACATACCCTTTCAACTCACACAAGATTACACTTCTGTTGTGTACCACCTTTTCAGTCATGAGATTCCAAAACTTTTATCCTTTCACACCAATGTCGTAGCCAATGAAGATACACTTAACAAATTTGTTCTCCAATTTAGTTCTCTTCTCATTCGACACATAAACATATGCTTCACAGCCAAAGACATGAACATGTCTCAGAGAGGGCTTCTTACCAAACCAAGCTTCCATAGGCGTTTTGTCAACAAGTACTGAAGAAGGAGATCGATTCACCAAGTAACATGTTGTAGCCACAGCCTCAACCCAAAACTTTTGCTCTAGACCAGCACTACTCAACATACTTCTTGCTCTGTCCATCCACATCATGTTCAACCTTTCAGAAACTCCATTTTGCTGCAGAGTGTAAGGTGTTATTTTATGCCTTTTAATTCCATGGTCTATGCAATACCTTTCAAAATCTGCATAAAAAAATTCACCACCATTATCTTTCCTCAAGCATTTGATTTTCTTACCAATCTTATTTTCAACTAAGTTCTTGAACTCTTTAAACCGACTAAACACTTCTGATTTTATTTTTAGAAAATATACAAATGCCCTTCTCAAATAATCATCAATAAAGGAAACATAATATCTTGATTTTGATAATGAAGGAACATTTACTAGACCAAAAGCATCAGAGTGAATATAATCCAAAACACCAGAAGATTTATGAGGACTAGAGTAAAAAGAAACACGATGATGTTTTCCATATATACAATGTTCACAAAATTCAGATTCTAGGTCATAATCTTCAAGCCCTCAACCATGTTTTTATTTTTCAAGGCTTTTAAGCCTTTCTCACCAATGTGACCGAGCCTCGGATGCCAGAGCATAGTCTTCTTTACAAGAAGTTTAACTTCCAAAGAATTAGCCCCTATAGGAGCTTCAGTCTCCTTTACACAAACACCCTTTTGTGACTTTGCAGATAAACTATTACATTGAACAACAAGTGTGTCCAACTTATATAGAGTACCAATTTGGGTACCCCTAGCCAGCACCATCGAGCCTCTAGTCATTTTGAAGCCATTGCTAGAGAATGAGACTTGCACTCCAACATCATTTAGCTTACTTACAGAAAGTAAATTCTGACCCAGACATGGTATATGCATTATGCCATCAATTCCCTTAATTCTTCCATCAGGAAACTAAATTTTGACTCTTCCACGGCCAACAATTTCCAGAGATGAATCACTTGCTAAATACACCTCTCCACCATCATATTCTTCATACTTTGTGAACCAGTCTCTATGAAATGTCATATGGAAAGATGCTCCAAAGTCTATCAGCCAGACATTATTTGATGCCCGAGTTGTCAAGGCTACAATGAAGGCATCATCTTCACTCTGAGAAGAATCATTATCAAAAGAGTTCTTCTTCTTCTTTTTCTCCTCTTTGCAATCCTTTTGGACATGACTAGGCTGCCCACAATTCCAACACTTCACCTTGGACTTTTTGCTAGGAGACTTTGATCTCCCTTCAGATTTAGATTTAGACTTCTTGTCCTTCTTCTTGCCTTTCTCCTTTGATCTGCCACAAACAACAAGAGCCTCCTTTGCCATCTCAAAATATTTTATTCTCATCTTTTCTGATATTACTCCTCCATCTTCAAAGAGTACAACTTATTCCTTAAGAACAACTTATTCACCAAGGACTTAACCTGATAAATATCTCCAAGCTTCTTCCACAAACAAGATGCAATATTCTCTTCATGAATGTTTAGGAGAACCAAGTTTGCTAAACAAAGTCTTGTCAACCCTTTTTCTTTTCTATCTGTGAGATCTCAATCTTCTTGATTCATGCCTAAGGGTTTTTTTCTAGACATAGCAAGCCAAAGATCGCGATCCACCAACAGATCTTCCATTTTGAGTTTCCACAACTCAAAATTTTTACCATTGAATTTTTCAATTTCAATCTTTCCTAAAGTGCTTGCCATCTTAATCTGCAATCGATATTACCAAGTTTCTACAAAACTCCCACTTCAAAGTTGACACAAAAACCAACCCAACCCACAAGGATAACACAACTGGCCAGGCTCTGATACCACTTGTAAGGAAAGAATCTAGTGCGGAAATCACTTTCCTAATGTCAATTCATAGGGAAATAATGCAAGAGTACTTTTAATTCAAAATTATAGAGCATTAAGATTCACAAGTAAAAGGAAAGAACATAATAGACACCAAGATTTACATGGGACAACCCTTTCGGGAGAAAAACCCACCACCAAAGAAAGATCATTTTATTCATAGTAAAAATGAATTACAATAAAGTTACAGATCCCTCCTTTACAAGTATTTGTTCTCTGATAACATACATTAGCATTACAATCGGCCAACCACAGTTAATTGCAACACTATTACAATGTTCTTCTAACATATAGTCCACTCAATTGATGCCAAAATTTTTCCTTCCCTCTCAACTCAATACCAACCGGTCTGTCATTTCCCTCCTATACTACCTTCGACCCTTCGATTTCTAGAAATCTATTGTTCAAACAAATTTGGTTCACTTAACTGCCAAGAAGCTCAACTGTCAACATTATCCCACATTGATGTGGAATATTAACAGTCATTAGTTTATAAGAAAAATCCCAAAGAATTTAGGTATCCACGAGTTAGTCCTTTTGTTACCAACTCACTCGTACACCCATTTTTGACTATCGCACCAAGCTGTCGACCATTCCTTGTGGTCTCCACCAAGACACACATACACTGCTTGTGTAATTCTGAAGAATCAAAATGGGAATCTACAATATTCACAACAAGTCTCCTGAAAAAGACTTAAATACTTAACTCCCAACCACCAAGTGTTCCCCACATATGTCAACATTCAAGTCACCATCGTATGCTATCATCACCATCCACGTAGACCGGTCCCACCAAACCATCGGCTTGTCGCTCAAAATGCTAACTTCAAAACCGC
Source organism: Sequoia sempervirens (assembly GCA_007258455.2). Lineage (NCBI taxonomy): Eukaryota > Viridiplantae > Streptophyta > Pinopsida > Cupressales > Cupressaceae > Sequoia > Sequoia sempervirens. Next base: position 278,354,088 of record VDFB02281492.1, on the reverse strand, counting down.
TGCATGCAAGTTAGAAATTTCCTAATGGTTGTGACAATGAAGGAGATCACCTAGTCGAGTAGTTAAGAAACTTCTGAACTCCGTGACAAGGTTCTTAAGTTAGAGAAATCACAAATGTTGCGACCAACACACTGTCGCCAAGTTAGAAACTTTCAGAACCCTGCAACTTGGGTTACACAGTTACAAACTCTAGTGATCAACCGACAATGAAGACCAACAAAGGGGAAATCTGCCAAGTCTTTAACAGAGGTTCAAGCCAGCAATTTGAGGCACAATTTCCAACAAAAATCCTCTAAAGGCTCGAGCACAAGGTTGTTGGAGGATTGTATTCAAGCAAAATCAATTGAAACACAACATTCTTCTAGAAATTACTCTATTTTTCTGAGTTTACTCCTTCTGTATGGCTTGTACAGTCTTGAGAATGCTCTAAATTTATTTTCTTTTCATAGAGGAATGTCTTAGTTTTCTATTGAGACCATTTTGAGGAAATTTCATTAAAATTTGGTGCAGATTTCTTTATTTTTTTGAAAACTGCCTGTTACAAAGAATCAAGGGTTTGACATAGTTTTAATCATGTAATAGTCAATCTACCTACTATTTGGGTCTGTTACTTAGTGGATTGACTTATGAAATGTAAGATTTTTTTTTTTTAATGTTTGAAGGCTATGGGAAAGAGTTGTGTATGAATGAATGATGCCCTAGGGAAAAATCATGTTGTTTTCTATGTGAAATAAGGGTGTTTATGTTGAGTTTTGATAAAACAATGGAGAAATCATCCATGTAATGAATTTGTAAGAATATGCAGAGCCTCTGGAGACTATTGATGCTTTGTCTAAGATTACAATGCCTAGGGATATGGATTTTCATTAAACCCTTATGGTTTGTGAGTAAAAGAAGGGTTTCTTGGGGCAGCATGCTAGAAGGCTTAAATCTACAAATGAGTGAGAGATTCTAAGGTTTTGTGAAACAATTCATGATTTTTAAGTGTTTTTGAATGATTTTCAAGAGTTTATGAGGTATTCTCTTTGTAAAATAAGGCTAATTCACTAGCCTAAGGTAGGGTTATGCTATTTGTTCTCTAATTTGGTCTGAAGGAGTCATATTTGGATTTCACATATGTCAAACAACCCTTCAAAGGGTATCTAAATCATTCATTTTTTTGGAAGGTTTTTTGTGAAACTTGAGGGAGAAAGCCCTTAAACTGAGTTAGTTATGCTACTAGGATAGTCAAGGCTAAGAGTGATAATTGGTGAGATTAAGAGACTTTTATTTGAAGCTTGGTTGATACTCATTTGAATGGAATTGTGAGAAGGCGGTCCACCCCTATGCTTGCATCAATTCACCATAGGAATCCATCATCAACTCTTTGCAATGTTGAATCTTAAATGAAAAGTGAGCTTCAAGACCTGCAAAAACCCTAGTTTGCTGCCCTAGAACTTCAACTTTGCTATAGAAAATGCTAATGAAAATTATTATGGAAGACTTTTAATACTGGAATTTTGACTTTTCATGTAAAAATGACTAAGAGATGTGAAAAATGACCTAAAATGTGTATTTATAGGAATCAACACCTAATTTTCCAATTATTTAGATCTAAGAGGCTGACATCCACTGAAAATTTAAGTTGAATTGATTAAATTCCCACTCAAATTTGAAATTTTCCCCAAAAGGGACACATTCACCACCCTTGGCAAATGGGTCCCACTAGAGGGGACTCATTCACCCAAGGTGGAAAATGGGTCCCACTAGTGGTGTTTGGAGGTGGGTTTTAGGGATATGAGTGAATTAAGTGTTTTTTGTCAGGATTTAGATGATTTTTTTAGTGAAACGAGCCTCTAGATAAAAAAATAATGGGTCTTAGGGACCTATAAATGTTGTTTTGAAGATTGAATAATGTAGGGGTACTCAAAAGTAGGTCCAAATTAAGCATGACATTATCTCTTTTCTCAAGAGTGTCTAATTTTCTACGCCATGGGTATGAACCATGGAAAAAATATGGGGCCACATTGGTCCCATAGACTGTCAAAATTGTTGAATTAAAATGTACAATCACATCACCCCAATTGTGAACGATTCCCAAATAATGCCTTCTCTCCTTTAGCCTCAAGAAGTCATGCAATTCCTTTGAGACTCTTGGTACATCCCCTCTCAAATAGCCTTTCAATTTGGCATAGAACAAGTTTGTGAATGCCACAAAACTTGATGTTGTGCAATGATTGTCCAATAGATGGGTCCACATTTGGATAGGGAGATGCTATCCACTCTCATCTTTCATTTTAATATGAATCCATGGGCCCAACTCTTCATATACATATGCCAATAAAATGTGACACAACAAAGAATACCACCAGAAGCACACACCACCCTCTCCATCCTTGATGGTCACCAATGCTTTGTGAATAGAATCTTATAAGTAGGTGGAAAATTCATACTCCACATTCGCCAAGATGCTATGTATATTTCTATTATGAACATGGGGACTACAAGTGTCCTCTATGGAGGGTTTAGTCCTAAGACTTGACATAGAGTGAGATAAGTTCTAACAAAATAAAACTCAAAAAAATAATTTTTGAAGGGTTCCTTTTCTTCAAGCATGATCCTAACTGTACTTCTACCCTTTCCTTTCACCTGAAACCTTGACAATATTGTCACTCTATAGGTGCTTTTTTTTTTTCTGTTCATATTCCTTTCTAAATGCTTCAAGGTTGATATGTTTGTTTACATTAGGATTAATTTTGAAAACCCCAATAATTGCTTCTCTGGTCAATTTTACCATTTCAACCCTAGCATATGTCCTTAAAACCCTGATGTTTGGATCATAATCTGCTAAAATAGCCTTAACCAAATCCATGCCCAAATACACATTGGGAATTGCTAATTTTCCTAGGTTTAATTTCAAGAAATTGTAGCTTTGAACTGCAACATTTCTTTTTCCATACCAATATTAAACAACTCTCAACCAAAAGCATTCATCTTAACATCCTTGATAGCATAGTGTTCATCTATTATTCCCTTTTCTACCCATGGGCCTTGCATTTCCAATTTTCCTATGTTCTTATCATTTGTTGAACGATGAAATTTGGCTAATAGGTCTTCATGAAGGGATCTCTTTTTGTCTAAGGTGGAACTAGAGGCGTGAGATTTGGGGGTGACATTTTGATAGTAATTGATAAAACTAGGGCTTTCTATGGTGTGACTAGGGTTCTAACATAGTTGCAAATTGAACTAGGGTAAATTAAGACTTCAACACATGCAAGAAACTCAAATTTAAGAAAATTGAAATACACAACCCTAGAATACTATTTTAGCTTAAAAACTATCACTGATGCAAGATTTCACATATAATTAAGGAAGGTAGGAGAAAAAATTCAACTTATAGGTGAATCAATAGCACAAACCCTGATTCTCATTCTACGTAAGAATTGGTCTCCAATAACCTTAGAATGCTTAGGTGAATTGGAAATGTTCTTTGTATTTTAGTTTTATGGAGAGTTGAATTAAATTAGGACCCTATAGCACCTTTTCTACCATTATTTCTCACTCATGCGAACTAGAACGACTTCATCTACTTGTTTTCTTGATTTTAAATTTGAGTCATTGATCTTGAGATGGTATGTATCTTTGGATGGCTTAGATTGAGTCAACCAACTTGGAAAAACTTGATCGTCATTTACCTTAGCCTCAAACTTATAAAATGTCACCATATCAAAAATCCCATTATAAATCACTCTGGGCCCCATAGAATTTGGGAATGTCAAAAGAAACTAATGTGTCAATTCCCCATGACCTCACACTCATATGCATTGAAGCAAATCAAAGGCCACATAATGGTGGGGAGATCCACTAGATGCTACTACATGCCCTACCTATGCACTATTTAACCTCCCATGTATTCGCCCATACTTAGGAAAATTTTATCACATGTTTATTCTTTTGCAAATTGGACAGCCAGGATTAAAACATCTTTATTATGTTGCTCCAAAAACCTGCCATGTGTATTCAAATCCATCCCTTTACCCTTCCTTATGTCACCTTCATACTTAGAAAAAATGATTTAATACTCCATCTGATGGTTGAGATCTTGCCACTTGGCATCATCTCGCACCACCGCAATCAACCAAGGTATTTAGAGATAGCCCCCTATAGAATAGTGGGGA
>VDFB02281492.1:278196664-278349831 GCA_007258455.2 Sequoia sempervirens | reverse complement strand
GAATGAAAATGGAGGAGATCTCAATAAACCAACTGGTATCAGGTTTCCCTCAAAATGAGCTATCCAACAAATATATTTTTAATATGTTTTGATTATATTATCTATTTGTTTTTTAAGTTTTATTAAATATAGGTTTTTCATCGAAAACAAAACTCTCTGCTCAAGACAAGTGGAAAAATAGAATGTATTATAAAAAAAAAATTTAAAAATAAGGAGGCAATTCAGATATTGGAGTCCTGATCAAACAAAAAATAAAAAATAATTTTCATTACAAAGAAAAGTTATGCATTACCTGGCCGTTATTCCAATTGTAATTGATTTGACTTTTGAAACTTGATTAAAGAAAAAATATTCAATAAAAAACTATCTAACTAGGTGGAAGCACTATATATCGGAGTTATAAATCTAAATTTGAAAGAATTGGAATTTATCTTCAAGGAAAAAAGTTATGTTATACTAGGTGTCACTTTTAAAAAATGCTATTTTTTGAAAACCAATTTTCGTGGGAGATGGAAAGAGAAATGCAATCTGATTCAAAAAAAATTGAAAAAAATATTTTTAGAATCTACAGACAAAATGTGACAAGACTCTAGTTTGTATCATCTTCAAATTCCTGACGGTTTGATCGCTATAGGTGCCCGAGTGTAGAGATTTTGTTAAAAAAAAAAATATTAGTGTCCAGTTTGGCCAAAAATTGTAAACCACTATTGTGGGATCACCCTGTGTTATGTGCTTTGATGATTGCTTTCATGGTTTCTTCCTTTAACATAATAACTCTTCTTGACATATTTACCTTTATGATCTTTATGTTTTTCATTTAAAGCTTTGATTGGAAATTTAGAAGAATAATGACCTATCTTTGAAAAAAAACTATGAAAGCAATAATCAAAGCACATAACACATGAACACCAATTTTTTTATGTGGAAAACCTAAAAAGGGAAAAACTATGATGAGGATTAACTCACAATATATTATAACTGGTCATAATATATTATAGAATAGCTCACTACCTTTTGGACTCACTGTCTAAAGAATAAGAGAAAATAGAAAAGAGGGGTGGATCACTATCAATATTTGAACTACTAATAATGCATCTACAATATGTAGGAGATACAATTCCACTGGAGCTCAATATACTAAATCAAAACACTTCTTACTACACAACTTCCACACTTTTCTCTGCTTTACATTCACATCACATTCAAACTATATCCTCATTCTACAACATCAAGAATGATCTTACATTTATACACATTACATTCACAAATACCTACAACACCAATTAGGTCAGCCTAATTAGATGTATCATGCATAACATAACTTGTCAGCTTAAGATTCAAAAAAACACATTTCATACCTTAATTCAAAACTTGCAATGCATAAAAATAGGTCAAAGAGGACCAATCATAACTTCATAAGACCGATCAACACTTCCTTTAACTCTACATGAACCCAAACTTATTGGGTTAGCTCCACTAATTAACACTAAAATACACCAACCGATCATCCAAAATCTAACACTTAGACCACCAAGACACTCGCCACTTAGATCATGGATAATACTAAAACCTATAAACACTCCCTCAAATCTACATAACCAAATATTCTTTTGTAGTGGAATGCAGACCATTCCAAACATGTACTTTGTATTGGTAACACTGTCACTGGCAGACCCAATACACTGTCATCATTATCTTCAATACCAAAGGACATAATGACATGAAAATTTGGATTTAGATTCCTATGACATACACCAAAATTACCTTAGATCCATAGACCAAAAAACTTCAAGGTAGAGCAATGCAGACCCAAAAACTGATACTTTGTGCACTAAAAACCTATATTCTGGACTTGGCCAAATATTGAACACATATGGTTAGTACTAGAGAAAAAATATTACTTTTTTATATTGGATTACCATAGCCATATTCAATCATGCTTCACTAGCCAGCTATACATCAATATTCACATCATACCACAATGTTGACATTAATGAGAACATTGTATATGCTCATGCTCATGTTGCCAACAAATATACCAATGACAATCTCCTCAAGATTCCAACAATCTCCCCCTTTTTCATTGATGACAACATGTAGAAAAATATTCTCCAAATATTCTCCCCCTTTGACATCAAAGGTAAAGGGTCCAAACATAGTTTTTGTTATTTTCCCCCTTTTGACATCATTCTAATACACTTTCTCCTTCACCCCCTTTCATATATACATGATTTTACCCGACTTACTCACATACTCCCCCTAACTGATATATACATATATGCATCAGAGTAAAAAAATTCTTCCAAATTATAAGCAACTCAACCTAATAGTGTTATCTATCAAAACTGATCAAAATTTGCACTAGTATATTATCAACTATATTCCGCATATATACAATGAAATATAAAAATGCATAAAAGGAAAGAAATATACAATAGTCAAAAGTGATTGACACCTGCAATTTCATAAGGTGTGCCTCCCAATCCTTTTTTCCTTCTTCCCATTCTTTCTTGACCAAACCAAGCATGCAACTCTATTTCTCAAATTCCATGAGAAGTTCTTCACCTTCATTTGTGGTATTGGGTACCAGATTCAACTTTATTGCCTTCTCTGCATTGGGTGATCCCACAATAGTGGTTTACACTTTTTGGGAGATCCTAATTTTTGCTGAAATCACATATTTTTAGAAAATATAATGATTTAATCCTTGAAAAGTTCCATTTAAAGGATTCCAATTGAAGACGGTTTGATCAAACCACCTTAGATTAAACGCCCTTGCATAGAACCCTGCTAGTTTTAAACCATACATATAATGAAGTCTCCTTTACACCTATCAAAAGGATGATAAAAAACCAATTTTGATTTAACTTTTTGGTGGTCAAATGAATTCATTTAAATTTTTTTTTGTAAGTATGTAGTCCTTATTATAAGTTTCCCAAAAAGTATAATTTTAAATTTAATTTGATTATTATATTTATCTTTTTATTTCTTGTGAATGTAGGTTTTTCATCAAAAAATCAATCTCTCTATTCTTCAAATGTGGAAAAATAGTAGAATATAAAAAAAAAAATCTAAAAAATATCTATGCACTAGATATTGATGTCATTGATCCAACAAAAAAAATAAAATTGAATTTTGATACATACAAAAAACATTATGTTTTAGCTAGTAAATCATGTCTAAATATAACTGGTTTGACTTTGAAACTTAATTATGAAAAAAATATTCAATGAAATGTTATGAAACGAATTCCATGCACTAGATATTGTAGTTATGAATCTAAATTTTTTAAAAAATAGAATTTTATCCTTCATAGAAAAAAATTTGTGTTAGCCAATAACATCACTCTTTAAAAATGGTGTTTACTACTAAAAACTAGTTTTTGAAGGATATGGAAAAAGAAGTGAAATTTGATTCCAAAAATTTTGAAAAAAAATATATTTAGAATCTATAGACAAAATTTCACATATCACTAGTTTGCAACATCTTCAAATTCCTCATGGTTTAGCCGCTATAGGTGCCTGAAAGTGAAGATTTAGTTAAAAAAAATCAGTTCATTGTCTAGTTTTGCCGTAAATTATAAATCAGTATTGTGGTATCACCCCATTAGTCAAAGCACCAAATATGAGTGTGAAATTGGAATTCACTAGGTCTCTAAGTTGTCCAAACTACACTATAATATTTTCTTTTTATTCCTGTAGTTGGAATAATTATTTTGTATATTTTCAATAGCTAATCTTGTGCTTCCATCTATATTATTAGTCAGGTTATATGCACAAAATTCCTTGTCAATTTGGCTCTCAATAGAGTCCATCTCATCCTTAATTTTTTTAGTAGAACATGGCCACTTCAAGAAAATTTGAAACAACACTTTAGCTTCCTCAACATAGTTATGTATATCCTTAAGGTTGTTTTGCCAACCTTTTCTCACTCACTTTCCTATTTGCTTCATTTTCTAGCCTCTCCTCTAAACCACTAGATTATTCTTTAAAAGAGTCTAGGAGTAGCCTAAATTGTTGCACACTAGATAGAGAATCATCAAAATTACCACCAAGAAAAATTTCTTGCAACACCTTCAAAACCTCATCTATCAATTCAATACTTTTTTGGTGAGTTTGCAAGTTTTCCTTTCTAGTAAAGGAATGAAACACATCACCAAGTTGCAATTTGTGCAAGGGGGGTATCTTGTTAGTTTCAAATTTCCCTTGTTGCATTGGGATATGAAGCAATTGTGTAGATACAATAGGTTGAAATTGTAGTTACATTCTCGATAGGCTCTTCAAGGAGTCTCTAGAGGTTCCAAAAGATTCACCAATAGTCTTCACATTATCTTCATCCTTCTTCTCATAAGCCTTTTCCTTGTCACTAATGCTATCTTTAGATTTTTCATCATTTTTCTCTTTGTCAGCATCATTGAACTCATGAACTAATTTATCATTTTTATATGGAGGAGGCATATTTTCTATATTCAGTGCCTCAGATATCTCTAGGTTTTCTTGTACAACCTCTTCCTCTTACTCTACATTCTTCTTTGTGTCTGGAGGTGGCGTGTTATGCTCTACTTGTGCATCCTAATTTTACATTTCACTATTTTTTTCAACAAAATTCTCTTCCACCAAAGGAGTATCATCAATATTCACATCATTTTGTATGTTCTCCTTAGCTACATGCTCATGTTGAGTATCTTCTAGTACATTCACTTCAGGAAAAGAGACATCAACATTTATTTTACTGCTCGAAGTCATACCTAACTCCTTTCCTAGACTTGTAACTTTCTCAATAGTCTCATTCCTTAGCCTTTGTATATCATCTTTATCTCTGCTCATAAGTGTGGTGACCCTTTTCTTGGTCCTAAACTCTTTATTGTATAATTGAGATAATTTAGCTATGTCCTCATCAAAAAAAGAACAACTAACTTTCTCTAAAGAAAAAGTTCTCAATTTTGTATCTTCATTTATTTCCTCTTCTCTTCTCAAGCAATTGGCCTTCAATATTTTTGATTTCAACGTCAAATGTTAATATGTATCTAGATATTGCCTCTTCAATTGTTGAATTATTAATATCATCCATAGTGGGATACAAGGAAACAATCTATTCCAACATTTCATACTCAACTACACCATTAAAAAGTGCATCTAATCTTAGAGGACTATGTTTTCTTACCAAAGGGTTCTTCTCCTTCCTCTTCTTCTTGATTTCTAGAGTCTTCTCTCCTTTTCAAACTCAGTTTTCTTTTCTCACATAAATTTTAAATGCCTTTTTCTCCTTTTCTACCTTTGCATCACTACCAAAGTCTACAATGTCTATTTTTTCTTTTTTTGTGCTAGTCTCTTCTTGAGTTACATCAGATTTTCTCTTCCTAGTGAGAGGTTCTTCTTCTTCCTCTGCCTCAGAACTTACATATCTTTCTCTTGTTACTTTTTCTTTCATTTTCCTCTTCTATGGTGCACGTTTCTGCTTTATTGGAACACTCTTTTCCTTCATAGGAACACTTTATTGTTTAACTGGAGGATTGTTTGGATCCTTTATCTTTATTCCACTAGTAGAAGGTTTAATTCTAGAGGACTTGGGGGTAACCAGAGAGGGGGTAGTTGTTCTACCAGATTTTCTTGTGTTGGGGGCACCTTCTAGAGAATTGGAAATATTTTTAGCTTTCTCCACAATTACCTTAGGAAGTCCCATCATCTCTACAACCTGTGTAGTCATCTTCTAAACATTTATGTTGATCTCCTTCTTCTTGTTCTCTATATGCACTTCCATATACTTTTCCTCATAAGTGCCATATATTCCCTTAATTGTATCTCAAGGCATGCTAAGCATATGGTCAGCCATGCCAAAAATTAATTCCTCTACAACTTCATATGCCATATTTGGGATCCACATAGTTCTAGGCTCAACAACCTCCATCATACAGTAGTCTTTGTTAACCATATAGATAATGCCATTTTTATACTTCTCCACCACACTCTTTAAATCATTTCTCTAGCTTGCATCTTCTCTTGGAAAGTTTTAAATAATCCCCATAGTGCTTTCTACTATTTTTCTATACCACCTAATCTCATCAGATGGTCTTTGATTTGAGTAGCCATTGGGATTTCCTTCAACCATACAATGTTCATAGTTATGGGAATCTCATTTATGAAATAAAATAAAAAACAAATGATCAATGTCCCAAATTGAAAGAGGTACCAGGAGTCCTTGGTCTTCTAAAAATTCTCCAAGAGTTGTTCCCATAACAACTCACATGTAAATCATAATCAACAACTTTCTTTACCATCTCATATGCAGTGCTAATGGCAGTAATAGAAATAGAGTTCTCTCTATTTGTAAAGTATATCTTGTATCCTATCATCATTGATGCATATTTTACTACAAGGTCTTTAATGTCCTTGATTGTTAGGGCTCTCTAGTCATATTTTACATTTGTTAGATTCATTACCATTTCATTTTTCACCAATTTTAGTGTCAAAATTGGTCCAGTTGAATATAATCTTGTTACAATCCTAATTGCCTCCTTATTAATTAAATGTGGTATATCCAACCAAATAAACCTATCATGAATCCTACTCAAAGTGTATCTAATCCACACATGCACATAGCAAAAGATAGGGAAATTGTTCTAGATGTCGAGTTTCTTCTTCGTCAAGCTCTTGAACTCAAGTTTCAATTCAAATTTATCTTCAATAAACTCATTAACCCATACACATCCTAGCTTAGAGTGGTTGTACTCTTCCAATTTTGCATGTATATAAATCCTGACATCTTCTGTATGCATCATTCCATATAGAATACTTGAAAATGCACCATCTAGATCCATCATCATTGACTTATCAAGGTGTTGGTGGTTTTTAAATCCTAATAGATATAAAAAATAACATATGAATTTTCCATTTTCAATGGTTAGTTACTTGGAGGGATTTTCCAACGAATAGTTACATGTTAAAATAACTTTCCCTCTACACTTTGGGCTATGTAGAACCTAGGAGGGTGATCCCTGATAGTATTTCCTGATATCCTATGTCAATTATTAAAAATACTGTAAATAGTAGATATGTTCTATGTAGGTTCGATTGATGATTATGAAAAAATGAGAAGATATGGAATTATCTTTTAAGCATTCAACATTTTCATAAAAATAGAACATGATAAGACTTAAATTCAACAAATAAAATCAAACTAAGAGTAAGATTGAAGGTGTAGACACTGAAAAATGTCCTAAGTCTGTAAGCATCATTTTTCTTGGTCATTGTCCTTTGATAATTGAATAATTATTCAATTAAATTTGACTGCATTCCTCTATTAATTAAATGATTTTTAATTATTTAATTAATTCACCTTCTCATCTTTATTCTATCTTGATCAATTAAAATTATTTAATTGTGTCGCTAATATATCCCTTTCATCAATAATTAAATAAATCATTTTTTATTTAATTATTTATCTTTCATCTATAGTGAGATAATAATAATAATCATTATTTGACCTTTTATTCTTCTATAATTAAATAATTGTTGAAATTATTTAATTGTGTTTCATTCCTCTCTTTTGGATAAATAATTCAAATTAATTATCTATGTCTAATTTCCACCTCCCCATTTAATTAAATTGATTAATTTAATTAAATGCTCCTTTTGTTATTTTATCTAAATAAATAATTTGGATAAATTATTTATTTGCCACTTGTCATTTTCCTCTATTTTGAATAAATAATTTAAAATAAATTATTTATGCACCTCCACTTGGTCAAAGATACCCTGTTATTATTTCATGTCATAGTCTACAAGTCCCTATCATAGCCTGCATGTTCCTGCATGTCTGTCATAGCCTGCATGTCCCTGCATGTTTGCCTGTCATGATTCCTCCAAGAATAGCATATTCTTGGTACATCAATTTTGGACCATTGATCTTGGAATCCTTCTAGAGGATTAATCTCATCCATCCATTCGAAAGGTTGTCTATAAAAGCAACCTTCCTTCTCCATTTTCATTTTAATAGCTAATTGTCTCCAACTTTCTTGCTACCATTTGTAGGTTTTTCACAAGTATTTCAAAAAATCTATGGGAAAAGTTGCATAAGAAAAAGCAGGAGAGTAAGAGAAGGAATCAACTACAATATGGGGAGTGCTTTATTTTGTTTTTTTCATTTTTATATCTTCATTTTGTTCGTATTCTCTTGTTGATGTGGTTTAATAGCTTAGTAGTGTTGGCTGTCACTTTCTCTATGTTATTTTATTTCTAACCCCATCTCACAGAAGGTAATTTAATATGAATGACCGTGGAGATGTAATTCAGTCATAGATTCAAAGGATCGGTTCCTTAACCTAGGGTTGGGAGTCAAATCAATGTAATTGAAAATTGTAACACAATTTTTACCCAAAAATTATGAAGCTTCAAGATAATGCATTACATAATCATGCTTAGAACTCCTAACCAACAATACTTGTCAAATTACTACAAACACTTACACAAACCTATACTTCCATTAAAGAATTTAACTCATTCATTGAATAAGAGCATTTACATAAAATATACATCCATCAGAGCAATAAATAGAGGAAAATCAAATGATCTTTGATTGATTTCATTCAATATTTGTGTAAAGTCTACAAAAGAAGAAAATTGGCTTCATAATTATGCCATTGTATTTCTTAAATATTGGTACTGTTATACAACATATGCAATTACAGGAAGTTAAGACTTGAAACCTAAAACTAGACTCAAATTCTATTGCTTTGTGTTCTCAAAATTACAAAATTCTCCAAAATATATGTGCAAATGGCCTTGAATTCCATTTTATAAGATAAGGGAGCACTAAGCTTTAGGCCAAGTAAATGTCATATTTTCATTTTCCATATAATATCACATTTCAAAAAGTGACCTCAAATGCTCATGGATGGAATATTCTTTAGGAAAAATGCAATTATATTTGCTTGTAATAATATTTTCCCCTCCAAAAAGCATATGATGTTGATATCTAATCCTTTTCCTCTCCTTTTCTTTATTCTTATTGATGAAAATATGAGAATGGTGAGCTAGCAAGTGAAGAAAAAACCTCAGCGTACAAAAGATAAAATTTCCTTTTGTTGACATTGTTGAAGCTATTACAAAGTGTTGAATATGCATGAAAGACAAAAATTATATGCATATCACCATTAGATACTCTATAAGTTAGGCATCTCATTATAATTCTTGTCCCAAGCATCATAATCCTTCTTTAATGGTCAATCAAATGTCATGAATTTATCTAATTTGTTCCTATATGAGCTATACCTTTTTACCACCTGATTGGCTTCCTTATCAAAATCTTCCAAAAATTTATTTGTTAATGATTGTTTATCCATACTACTTTACAATAAATAAATGTTAACATCACCACCCTCACATACTAAAAGGGAATTTGTAGTAATAACATTGTTTGTTTGTGACCTCCATTGTTCATATATTTTCATAGCTCCATTATTTCCCAAAATGTCTAGAAGGAGGCCAAGATCACTCTAATAAAATTCTTGGAGCAACTCCTTTATCTTCTTCTCCATAGGGTTTGTCATCCCATCATAATCAAGAATTCCTTTATGATTTTATATGGAGGACCTATTTGTGTTGGCTTATTTAGTTCATGATTTGACCCGTTAATCATGCTAGCTAATGCACTAAGTCTGGGCACCCACAATTGCATTAATGGGGTTGCCTTTGATCTATCCCTTTCAAACATTCCAATTTCATTGAACATAAAAGAATAATTTGAACGAACACTTTTCACCCATTTTATTGCCTTCCCCATACAATGTTCAAGTACATTAGAAATAATTGTAGTGTAGAAAAATGTAACCCTTTACATTTTCTCACTTGTTTGGGCCCTCCTAATTTAATTTGGACTTAACAATGCCTTAATTTAGTGTTGTATAATGTAACCTTTTACATTTACACACTTATTTGGGCCCTATTAATTAATCAAGCTTAATTATGCCTCAATTATCCCTTTTTCATTTACAAGCCTAATTAATTACATTTTTTGTAAGGGAAACCCGACATAATTAATGCCAATACATGACACTTCACATCGAGCAATGTGTGTTCTAGGAATTAGGGCCTTGGACCCATTCGCCCATGGGAGAATGGGTCCTCTCTAAGACCTTGAACCCATTTTTAAAACATGTTTTGGTAGTATATTTATCATCGCAAATTCAAATTCTAAAGGTCGGATTGTAATGTTTTAATTTCAGGAAATTAAGGATAAATGACTATAAATACAAGGTTATTTCATCAATTCAAAACATCTAGCAAGAGGTGAACTTAACAAGAGACAAGATTATTGTTAAGAGAATTCAAGAGTAGAATTATCAAGGATTTATTGCAGCATTCAAGATCTCAAGCATCATTTCAAAGTCTTTTGCAATCATGCATGTTTTTGGAGCTAACATTGTGATGTAGGTTTCAAGATCTAATCCAAGCATTCAAGTCAAAGATTAAAAGAAAGATTCAAGCATCAAGATCCACATCCATTGAAGCCATTTCATGCAAGATCCACATCAAGATTTTAGATTTCCAAAGGTTATTCAAGGGTTTGTTCAATTGCAACATTGCATTATTTTTTCTTCATTCCCTCTTTCATGTTATTTTATTTCATTTCAAGGTTTAATTATCAAAATGAGGTTTGACCAAGGAAAACCCCCATTCACCAAGAAACAAACATTTTCCCCTCTCTCTTTGTGTGTTGTAGATTTGCAGGTTCTAGGTTGAAGAAAAGTTGAAGATCTGAAAAGTGTAAAATTGTAAAGGTGCATTTGTTGTCACTTTTGTTGTCATCTCTCAGAAACTCAGGTCCCAAATTTATTTTTGACTGTATGACTATGAAACTCAGAGGATCTGGAGGTGCAAAAACTACAGTAGAGGACCCAATTTTTTTTTGGAAAGGTGAACCAAGACCCATTCGCCTATAGGTGAATGAGCCTTAGAACAACTTCTGAAAACAGTGTTTTCTGATAGGTACACAACATTTTCCATTCATAGATTTTCCAAAAGTTTTACTATTTCTAATATACCTATGTTTCATCTATAAAATGCAACCCTTATATGCCATAAATGAGTAAATTTGGTATTTTTAATCTTTCTCCCAAAACCCCTATTCAGTCATTTTTGTCATTGTTTCTATCAAAAGACACTTTGTAACTAATTTTGAGGTAGGTTTTAAGTTCCTTCCACTCATGCAATTTGTATAAGTTTGACTATTTATGTTAGAGTTATGTTGCATCTACATGAATCAAGTCTTAGGATATAGATTTGAGGTCATTTTCCATCTCCCAAAAGTGTTGTTTAGTCATATTTACCCCTCCACACACATAAAGGAAATTTGTAGATCTTCCATGGAATTGACTCACCTAAGGGCGGAAAGTTAATTCTATCTTGGAGGATCTCATTTCTTGAATGAAATAGAAAATAGGTAGGTTCATTACACCCCATTTTTCCCTTTCTATTTATAGTAAGTTATGTGAAACATTCCAAATTTTGTATAAAACCCTATGTGTTTTGAACCCCAACCTATTTTTCTATGTTTCATTTTGGTGAACCCAACATTTTGAACATTCTAATTTCTGATTTAGAGTGCATTCAAACCCTAGATCTAGGTTTTGAATTAATTAATTCCATTTAGGGTTTCTAAATTTAACTTAAAGTTGCCTTACATTTTAGGTGGAAACTTACATTTTGCATTCATTTTAAATTGGAAAATTCAACAAAAAATTGTGTAATATTAGATTGATTTTGCATAGTATTTAGATAATATCATACTTTCAATCACTTAAATAAAAAAATTGGATCAAAATTGTATTTCAAAAAGTGTCATATAGTTCATCATTTTTCTTTCATTTCACTTGCATTTAGACATCAAATTCTAGAAAATTCTATTACAAAAGTTATAGTATAAGACTTAGAATAAAGGACACATAGAATAACTTAGAAATTGCATTTTTCATTTTTTAAAACCCTAAACAAAGACCCATTTTCCCATGGGCGAATGAGTCCTTCAGGGTCTATAAACACCAACTTTTTTGATATTTTTTGTGGTTTTTTGTACTTCTTATATCTAATGTAACCCACTATTTCAGTCTAGCAATTTTTTAAGAATTTTTGTTTTATGCATCTAGCTCAAATCATCCATTTAGTGTAGCTATTTTAAATCATTGAAAATTTATTTTAGTAGCGAAAATCATTAGATGTGTAGGGAAAATGTTTACATTCCTAAAACTTTGCATAATATGGATAAAAGTACTTTTGAATTTTGGACACATAATGTTTACATTCTTGACGCTTTGCATAAGTTGGATAAAAGTACTTTTCACTTTTGGATACACAATGTTTACATTCTTGAAGCTTTACATAAGTTGGATAAAAGTACTTTTTTATTTTTGGGTACACAATGTTTACATTCTTGAAGCTTTTCTTAAGTTGGAAAAAAGTACTTTTCACTTTTGGATACACAATGTTTACATTCTTGAAGGTTTTCATAAGTTGGATAAAAGTACTTTTCATTTTTGGGTACAAAATGTTTACAGTCCTAAAGCTTTGCATAAGCTGGATAAAATTACTTTTCATTTTTGGACACACAATGTTAGTATTTTTCCTTTCTAAGTATGTCAAGAAAAATTTCATTGAAAAGCATGTTAGTCATTCTCCCAACATCTCTCCCACTTATGAGAATGTTTTAGTGAAAGAGAATACAATAGTGGACAATCATAACAATCAAATTTGGTCTTCTCCCAATATCTCTCCTATTTTTGAAGAAGATATTTTGGTGTTAGAAGTTCCAATCAAAGAGAGTTATGATAATCCTATTTGTCTCTCTTCCCATAATTGTCCCACTTGGGAAGACATTGTTGGATACAAGGATGATACCATTGACACATCTCCTAATATCACTTTGCCTATTTATCCTATTTGTGAGAATGATTTGACAAAAGAGAATGCCATCATTGATAAGCAAGAAAATCTAACCATTGATGACTCTCCTACTTGTAATGAAGTTATTTTAAAAGATCCAACCATTGAATTTCATGAAGATCTAGTTTTTTTCTCTCCTAAAAACTCTCCTACTAGGGAAGATATCATGGTGCAAGAAAATGACAACATTGACAATAGTAGTGTGGCTTCATTAGATGAAGATGATGAGGTAACATTAGACTCTCCTTCACTAAAATATAATCAAAATAAGGATAAGTCTTTTGAGGTTATGAACATTAGATATCCCTTGAAGAAACTCCTAAGCCACTTCTTATCCTCTATCCACCCTCATAACAACCACAAGTTCTTAACAAACTTGTGCTTATCTTAGAACCACCTAAAAAGAAATCATTACCTCTAGGAGCTATCTTGAACTTTACAAGGCAACTTGGTGGTAAAAATGTTTCACAACAATCAAGTTAAAATACTATTGCTCACACATATAAAACAAGGAACAATAGGCAACCAAAAACCACTCCCACTTCATTACTATTGCCTCAACCTATTTTACCTAGTGCTCCTAATTTTCCTCTACATAATGGAAATGAGTATGATCTTGTTGAACAACTTAAAAATACTCCCACTAAGATACCCTTATGGGACCTTATTCAAGCATCACCTAGTTATCATAATATTATTCAATGTGTTTTAAAACAAGTTCCTATCCCTCCTAATGTGCAATCAAATGATATAGCAGCCCTAATTCAAGGAATGAATTTAAACATTATTTTCCACCAAAGTGAACTACCTCCTTTGGAAGTGCAAACAAAATGAACCTTTCATGATAATAGCTCATATTAATAGGATCGGGATAATCATAACCTTTGTTGACAATTGCTCAACCCTTAATGTGTGTAGCATAAACCTTTTGGACAAGCTTGGAGTGGATAAGTCTAAGATTGAACTTGACTCTTTATAAACTCGTAGATTTGATAACGTAGGAAAAAAATTGCTTGGTGTGATGACATTACCTATTTCAGTTGGAAAGGTCACATTGCAAACTCCTATTCATGTCATTCCTTTTAATCTTTCATATAATCTTCTTTTGGGAAGACCATGGATTCATGAGATGCATGCAATTCCTTCCACTCTTCATCGTATAATGAAGTATGTCTATGACAACAAGGTTTATATGATAAAGGATGGCCCTAAACCAAAAAGTTGTTTGCACATTGAGAAATACAAGAAAAATCCTATGAAAACATTGAAACCAACTACACAAGTGGAACTCATGCAAGATAAATAAAAATAAAATCATATTGAAGAGGCCAAAAAGTTATTGGAGGATGATTGGGGTTCCTTCGATTTCACACCTACATTCATGGGAGAATACAAGATTACAGACAAAATAGGAAAAGAGGAAGAAACAAAAATAGTATCAACACAAGCTGAGTCACCCAAAGCACATGAGTCTACAACCTTTATCAAGCAAGAAAACAACATTTACATATCCACATATGAAGAGGGTGATCACGAACAACCACCAAATCCGAAAGAAATGTAAAATATGTATGGAAGAGGTTACAAAATTTTGAAACAACTTGGATATAGTGGAAAAGGATGTGGCACTAGAGAAAAAGGTATTTGTGTCCCTATGGAGCTTAACACATAAGAAACAACTAGTGGTCTTGGTTATTGTCCCTTGAAAGAAACAAAATCATCAAAAAATTCTTCACTTAATATAAACACTCTTACAAAAGATTCTTCTAAGAAAACTTTAACTTTGGTGTATCCTAAACTAATAGATACTACATGTGGGAATATCTCATTAGATATGCATAAAATTGATACATTTTCAGCTCATTATAATCAATAACATTAGTTGTTGCTCCTTGTCATGTGGTATTTGTGGTATCATAGCATATTCACTACCATGCATGAGGGTATAAACTTAGCTTTACACAATCATATTTTATTTTCATAAGGAGCAACATATCATCATCCATTTTTGGCTCACCTTTTTCCCTTGGGGGCAAGGGGTTAGGTAGCCTTATCCTAGTCGGACACTTGTTGTTACCTATTTTTGGCTAGTTTACCACCTTCTATGTATATATAATAGCAAGCTTGGGATGTGGATGACATGCCTTAAGTTGGCTCACATTTGACATACTTTATTTCTATGTTGTCTTTAGCATTACGTTTTGGGGGCAGCCCATTTTTCATGATGTAGCTTCATTTAGAAACATATGCTTGACATAGGGCTTTCAAAATAAGCTCCCGTGTCTTTCTTATTGTTAGCATTTAACATTTACTACTTTAAAGTAATTTCTCACAACATGGTGTTAGCAATTCCTTTAAAGTGGGGGCATACATTAGCATTATCATTTTTGGAGATCTTGGACTATATTCTTACACTTCATTGTGTAGTATTCTTGCTTCTTGTGATTTGTCTTCTTCTTGGTGGTGTCATTGGGTTTAATTTCCTCCAAGAGTGTGACCTTTCTTGGCATACGACTTTCATCTTAGTGGTGATGCTACATGTTACATTCCATAAGTTATGAATCTTTTATTATAGACTTGTCCTCTCTTGGGGACATTAAGCACAATTTTCTGGGCAATTGCATGAATCTATGACACAATTTTGGCTCTTAAGATGCCATTTTTTTTCTAAAATCAGAAAAATCTAATTTGCACAAGAAAATGAAGATAGTTATGCTCAAAATTTCAAGATGCAGTAAGATCAAAAGTTGAAGTGCTCCGCGTCTAGTTTCTAAGCTACTATTTTTTTTGAAATTAATGAAGATTAAGGGTCTCAAAAAGGGAGGGGAATAGGTCCTTTTTTATAAAAAAAAACAACATAGCGCTTGAAGACTCCCCCCTTTTTTATTAACGTTTTTTTAGAATTTCAAAAATCCCAGCGCTTGAGGGCTCCCCCTTTTTTGATTAACATTTTTTTAGAATTTCAAAAATCCCAATAGTGAGAAATTAGCTAACACCATGTAGTTTATCCTCATTCTTTCAGATAATTTTTTAATGAATATATAATATTTTATGAATATTCAAAGTGGACACATCCTAAAAAGTTGAAATTTGAGTGTGCTTCCCCCTAAATTTTTTGAAAACTAATCAAAAATTGATTTTTTTTCATCATGTGTAGAATGGAGTCTGGTTTCAAAAAAATGTAATTTTTTTCATGTTTTGATAAACGAGTAAAAATATATCCTAAAACTAGCACATGTTGGTTTTTGACCAAAAACAGAGGCATTTGCAATAGAAGCCATGGATCAAAACCTTAACTAAATCAAAATGAAAAAATAATTATACATTTAGATAGCTAAGAGAGAGGTTAATGCTCTGATGGTTTTTTTAATAAACTTGCATTGAAAGATGTGCAAATGAGATGGGGAGCACAAATAAAAATATGAGGAAATTTGGCAAATATTTTCAATTAACACGTCCAAAGTAGGACATTTGGCTCTTGCCAAATGACACATCACATTTAGTGAGTTCCAAGTTTGGTGTGTGCCAAATGTGATGTGTCATTTGGAGAGCACCAAATTTGGCCCTCACCAAATGATCTGCTTTGAACAAAACATGAATTTCCCCTCTCTTTGGTCGACAACTTTGATAATGCTTAGAGTGCACAGTTTATGATCATAGATGTATAGTTGAGTTTTTACCTTTCATACGCTCTCTAACTCATTACCCTATCTGGATAACTCTTTATCCCTTTGAAGTATCTCTCTTAGGTCTCACTGCCTCCCACGGGACCTATACTACTCTCTCAGATCTCTTTCCTTCCCACCTAGTTACCTAAGTAAATCTATCTCACTCTCCCTCTCTCTCTCTCTCTCCATTTTGTCTTTTTGTCTCCCACTCCATCTCCCTCTCTTAGGTCATTATATTTCTCTCTTTGTCTCTCTCTCTCACGTCTCTCCCTCCTACTCCCTTTCCCTCTTTTAGGTCTCTCACTCACTCCCTCTATCTCTCTCCCATTACCTCTCTCTCACTCACTCTATCTCTCTTCCTCTCTCTATCTCTCTCACTCTCTCTTAGGTATCTCCATCCCCCCTCTATCTCTCACACAGACACACTCCCTCTCTCTCTCTCTCTCTCTTAGGTCTCTCCCTCCCATCCTCTCCCCACTCTCTCTCTCTCTCACTCCCTCTATCTCTCTCCCACTCTGTCTCTCTCCCTCTCTCTCAGGTAGCTCCCTCTCACCCCCTCTCCTCTCTCTCTCTCTCAAGTATCTTTTGTCATATCCCCTCTCCCTCTCTCTCTTTGTCAAGTCTCCCCCTCCTACCCCATCTACCTCTCATAGTCACTCCCTCTATCTCTCTTCCACTCCCTCTCTCTCTCTCTCACTGCCTCTCTCCCTCTCCCTTGCCCTCTCTCTCAAGTATATCCTTCCCACCACCTCTCCCTCTCTCTCTCATGCCCTCTATCTCTCTCCCACCCTCTCTCCCTCTCCCTCTCTATCAAGTCTCTCCCTCCATCTCTCTCTCAAGTCTCTCCCTCTGTCAAGTCTCTCTTTTTCTCTCACTCACTCCCTCTATCTCTCTACCATATCCTCTCTCTCTCTCCCTTTCTATCAGGTATCTCCCTCCCACCCCCTCCTACTCTCTTTATCTTCCTCTCTCTCAAGTATCTCCCCCCACCCCCCTCTCTCTCTCACTCCCTCCATCTCTCTCCCATCCCTTTATCCTGAGTAATTCCTCTCCCTCCCACCATCTCTCCCTCTCTCAAGTCTTTCTCTCTCACTCCTTATATCTCTCCCATCCCTCTATCTCCCACTCCCTCTCTCCCACTCTCTTAGGTCTCTCCCTCCCAACCCATCTCTCCCACTTTGTCTCCCTCTCCTCTCTTAGGTGTCTCCCTCCCACCCTCTCTCCCTCTCCCCCTCTCTTAGGTTTCTCCATCTCTCTCCCTCTCTCTCTCAAGTCTCTCCCTCTCCCTCTCTCTTAGGTTTCTCCCTCCTACCCCCTCTCTCTCCCTCTCTCTCTCCCACTCCCTCTCTCTCCCCTCCCTCTATCTCTCTCCTCCTATCTCTCTCCCTCCCACCCCTCTCCTCTCTCTCTCTTTGTCAAGTCTACCCCTCCTACCCCTCTCCCTCTCACAATCCTCCTCTATCTGCTTCCTCCTCCCTCTCTCACTCCTCTCTTTCTCTCTCCTCTCCTCTCCTCTCCCTCTCTCTCAAGTATCTCCTCCCACCACCTCTCCCTTTGACTCTCTCTCACCATTTATCTCTCTCCTCTCTCTCCCTCTCCCTCTCCCTCTCTCAAGTCTCTCCCTCCACCCCCTCTCCCTCCCTCTCTCTCTCTCTCATGTCTCTCCCTCCTACCCCCTCTCCCTCTATTAGGTCTCTCTTTGTCTCTCTCACTCACTCCCTCTATCTCTCTCCCACACCCTCTCTCTTAGGTATCTCCCTCCCACCCCTCCCACTCTCTCTCTCTCCCTCTCTCTCATGTATCTTCCCCCACCCCATCTCTCTCTCTCACTCCCTCCATCTCTCTCCCATCCCTCTCCCCCCAAGGTTTTAGGGTTTAGGGATTACAGTTTATAGTTTAAGGGTAGAGAGTGTAGGGTTGAGGGTTGAGGGTAGAGGGTAGAGGGTTTAGGGTTTAGGGTTTAGGGTTTAAGGGTATAGGGTTCAGGGTTTATGGTTTAAGGGTAGAGGGTTTAAGGATAGAGGGTAGAGGGTTGAGAGTTTAGTGTTTAATGGTTGAGGGTAGAGGGTAGAGGTTTTAGGGTTTAGGGTTTAGGGACTAAGGGTTAAGGGTAGAGGGTTTAGGGTTTAGGTATTACAGTTTACGGTTTAGGGGTAGAGGGTGTAGGGTTGAGAGAGAGGGGGGGGTTTGAGGGTAGAGGGTTAATGGTAGAGGGTAGAGGGTTAAGGGGTTTGTGGTTTAGGGTTTAAGGGTTTTAGGGTTTAGGGTTTGGGACTGCTTGTTTAAGGAGTAGAGGGTAGAGGGTGGGAATTAGAGGGTAAGGGGTTTTAGGGGTTTAGGGTTTTAAGGTTTAGGAGTTAAGGGTTGAGGGGTAGAGTTTAGGGAGTTTAGGGTTTAGGGTTTAAGGAGGTTTTAAAGGGTAGAGGATTGAGGGTAGAGGGTTTAGGGTTTAAGGGTTGAGGGTTGAGGGTTGAGGGTAGAGGGTAGAGGGTAGAGGGTTGAGGGTTGAGGGTTGAGGGTTGAGGTTTGAGGGTTAAGGGAAGATGGTAGAGGGTTTAATGGTTTAGGGTATAGGGTTTAATGGTTTAGAGTTTATGGTTTAAGATTTGTGGGTTTAGGGTAGAGGGTTGAGGGTTGAGGGTAGAGGGTAGAAGGTAGAGGGTGTAGGGTTGAGAGAGAGAGGGTTAGGTTGAGGGTTTAAGATTTTTAGGGTTTAGCGTTTATGGTTTAAGGGTAGAGGGTGTAGGGTGAAGAAAGAGAGACAAAAAAAGTGAGAGGGTTGAGGGTTGAGGTTTGAGGATTGAGAGTTGAGGGTGTAGGGTTGCGAGAGAGAGTGGGTTGAGGGTTTTAGGGTTTTAGGGTTTACAATTTAATGTTAGAGGGTGTAGGGTTGAGAGAGAGATAATGGGGTTGAGGGTTTAAGGGTTTTAGGGTTTAAGGGTTGAGGGTAGAGAGTTAATGGTTAAGGGTAGAGGGTAGATATTTTAAGGGTTTAGGGTTTAAGAGTTAAGGGTTTAAGGGTTTAAGGTGGAGGGTTGAGGGTTGAGGGTTGAGGGTTGAGGGTAGATGGTATAGGGTAGAGGGTTGAGGGTAGAGGGTTGAGGGTAGAGGGTAGAGGGTAGAGAGAGAGATAGAAAGGGTTGAGGGTAGAGGTTTAAGGGAAGAGGGTAGATAGTTTAAGGGTTAAGGGCTTAAGGGTTGAGGGTGGAGGGTTGAGAGTTGAGGGTAGATGGTATAGGGTTGAGGGTTGAGGGTAGAGGGTATAGGGTAGATGATTGAGGGTTGAGAGTAGAGGGTGTAGGGTTGAGAGAGGGTGAGGGTTTAAGGGTTTTAGGGTTTACGGTTTAGGGTTTATAGTTTAACGGTAGAGGGTGTAGGGTTGAGAGAGAGAGAATGGGGTTGGGGGTTTTAGGGTTTAAGGGTTGAGGGTTGAGGGTAGAGGGTAGAGGGTAGAGGGTAGAGGGTAGAGAAAGAGACAGATAGAGAGGGTTTATAGTTTTAGGGTTGTGGGTAGAGGGTTAAGGGTAGAGGTAAGATGGTTTAAGGGTTGAGGGTGTAGGGTAGAGGGTTGAGGGTAGATGGTATAGGGTAGAGGGTTGAGGGTTGAGGGTAGAAGGTTTAGGGTTGAGAGAGAGGGAGGGTTGAGAGAGAGGGGGGGTTGAGGGTTTATGGTTTGAGGTTTTTAGGGTTTAAGGGTTGAGGGTTGAGGGTAGATGGTTTAAGAGTTGAGGGTTGAGGGTGAGAGGGTTAAGGGTTTTAGGGTAGAGGGTTGAAGGTAGAGGGTTGGGGGTTGAGAGTAGAGGGTGTAGGGTTGAGAGACAAGGTGTAGGGTTGAGAGAGAGAGGGGGGGTTGAGGGTTTAGAGACAGAGACAAAGAGAGTGAGAGGGTTAAGGGTTGGGGTTGAGGGTAGAGGGTAGAGGGTTTAAGGTTTAGGGTTTAAGGGTGGAGGGTAGAGGGTTGAGGGTAGAGGGTTGAGGATTGAGGGTTAAGGGTAGATGGTAGAGGGTTTAAGGGTTTAGGGTATAAGGTTTAAGGGTTTAGGGTTTATGGTTTAAGTTTTGAGGGTTTAGGGTAGAGGGTGTAGGGTTGAGAGAGAGAGGTGGGGGTTAAGGGTTTAAGAGTTTTAGGGTTTAGGGTTTATGGTTTAAGGGTAGAAGGTGTAGGGTCAAGAGAGAGAGAGAGGGGGTTTTGAGGGTTTAGAGAGAGAGATAGAGAGAGTGAGAGGGTATAGGGTAGAGGGTTAAGGGTAGAGGGTTGAGGGTAGGGGGTTGAGGGTTGAGAGTAGAGGGTGTAAGGTTGAGAGAGAGGGGGAATTGAGGGTTTAAGGTTTAAGGGTTTATGGTTTAGGGTTTACAGTTTAATAGTAGAGGGTGTAGGGTTGAGAGAGAGAGAATGGGGTTGATGGTTTAAGGGTTGAGGGTTGAGGGTAGAGGGTAGAGGGTAGAGAGAGAGAGATAGAGAGGGTTGAGTTTTTAGGGTTGATGGTAGAGGGTAGAAAGTTTAAGGGTTTAGGGTTTAAGGGTTGGTTGGGTGGAGGGTTGAGGGTTGAGGGTTGAGGGTTGAGGGTTGAGGGTAGAGGGTAGAGAGAGAGAGAGATAGAGAGGGTTGAGGGTTTTAGGGTTGAGGGTAGAGGGTTAAGGGTAGAGGGTAGATGGTAGATGGTTTAAGGGTTTAGGGTTTAAGGGTTAAGGGTTTAAGTGTTGAGGGTGGAGGGTAGAGGGTTGAGGGTAGAGGGTAGAGGGTTGAGGGTATAGGGCATAGGGTTGAGGGTTAAGAGTAGAGGGTGTAGGGTTGAGAGAGAGAGAGGGGGGATTGAGGGTTTAAGGGTAGAGGATGTATGGTTGAGAGAGAGAGATAAGGGGGTTAATATTTTAATGGTTTTAGGGTTTAAGGGTTGAGGGCTGAGGGTAAAGGGTTGAGGGTAGAGGGTTAAGGGTAGAGAATTAGATATGGTTTTAAGAGGTTAAAAGGGTTTAAGGGTTGAGGGTGGGAGGGGAGAGGGTTGAGGGAATATGGTATAGGGTAGAGGGTGTAGGGTCAAGAGAGAGAGATAGAGAGAGAGGGGGGGTTGAGGGTTTAGAGAGAGAGAGAGGGTTAAGGGTTTTAGGGTTTAGAGGGAGGTGAGGGTAGGGTAGAGGGTATATGGTAGAGGTTGATGTTTGAGAGTAGAGGTGTAGGGTTAGAGAGAGGGGGAGGGTTGAAGGTTTAAGGGTTAAGGGTAGATGGTAGATGGTTTAAGGGTTAAGGGTTTAAGGGTTGAGGGTGGAGGGTAGAGGGTTGAGGTTAGAGGGTTGAGGGTTGAAGGTAGAGGGTTTAGGGTTGAGAGGGAGAGAGAGGTGGGGTTGAGGGTTTTAGGGTTGTCAATTTATGGTTTAAGGTTTAAGGGTAGAGGGTGTAGGGTCGAGAGAGAGAGAGACAAAGAGAGTGAGAGGGTTAGGGTTTTAGGGTTTAAGGGTTGAGGGTTGAGGGTTGAGGGTAGAGGGTTTAAGGTTTAGGGTTTAAGGGTCGAAGGTTGAGAGAGAGAGAGAGGGGTGGAGGGTTTAAGGGTTTTAGGGTTTAAGGGTTTATAGTTTAAGGGTAAAGGGGTTAGGGTTTAAGGGTTTACACTTTACAGTTTAAGGGTAGAGGGTAGACAAATCTACTTCACTCCAACCCCTCTCCCATTGTGAGGTCTTTCCCCCCACCCTAACTGGATAACTCTTTGTCCCTCTCAAGTATTTATCACTCTCAAGTATCAGTCCCTACCACACTACTAGGACTAATATTTCTCACTCATATCCCCTCTCCCTCTATCTCAAGTCTCATTCCCTTCCTATTGATATTGTAAAAGCATTTCAATGCGCCAAATGTGTTTTTTTATCTTGAAACGATAAAATAGGGGTTGACCCTATGATTCTGGCCCACATGCTTCTCCTTTTGTCTGGTTCAATGCTTAATCCAATAGAGAAATACCTTTTTTATGCAGTTGACTCCCTGTTGTACAAATCTATGCTTGATCCATCACCTTTTTGCCACCAATTTGCATGCCAGACAACGTAGTTGAAGACGTTTTGAATTTTCTACATCATTTTACATTATCTCAAGTAATATATTCATTTTGGTAATATTGAAATGTTTATATTTAGTATGTTTGTTTATTTTTTACAATAATCTAAATTCCTTTAATGATTTTATTAATCATAACAATTGGACATAGAATTCAACATTGAATTAGATGGGAGATGCATAAAAAAGTTTAATTTTTATGACTTTGAAGGAAAAAATGAAAACCATGAAATAATTTAGATGAATTCATGTTTAAACTTATTTAAACGACATCAGCTTAACACAAATTTTCTTATGAATTCTATTTGCATTGCTTATAGTAGTTCATTTCCAACATGCTTAGATAACCAAATTCAACTTAACACAAGTTTTTTTGTTTTGTTTTGACAATTTATAGACCATTCATTTGATGATTTTATTAATATTAATTGTTACACATAGAATTGAACATTAAATTCATTATTACTGATGGTTTTGGGAAAAAAATTATTTTCAACTAATTTGGAAAACCTAAGAGCTTTCATCAATGTTAATGTGCAAGTTTCTATTAATTTTTTTGTGCCATAAAGAATTCACCTTCATCATGTGCTTAGATAATTTCAAGTGACTCAAGACATAGTTGGTTTAATGCAATTTTCCATTCATTAATACCATTTATCATTCTTCCTTGGTAGATTTATGCATGAAAAATGTTGTAGCATATAGACATGTTTGATAATTCCAAACAACTCGCTGCCTTATTTCATCAAATGCTTTGGTGTGTTCAATAAAATGCAATGTAATCAACGTTATCAATATGTTTCATAAAATGCATTACTTAGTTTTGTTCTATGTTTGATTGTGAATATGCAACATTCAACATCATGTCAAGGAAACAACCAAAGCCTCTAACACTAGAAGAATGTGTAGTAAAAAGTACAAGCAAGAGAGAATAAAAAATTGTAGTTCGTGAAGCAAAAGAATTGCAGCCCATAAAACAAGAAATTCTTGTGCAATCCAAGAGAGATGTACAATTGGAAAAACAAAGGGCATGAATGGAAAAATTTCATGGAAGGACATAAATGGATCCCCAAGTTGGGGGCACATCATCAACCATAGGTGAAGTTCAATGCACATCTCTAGTTGAAGACACACCAACAACAACATGTGGTCTTCCAAGTACATCAGAAATCACATCTACAGTTGAAGACACACCATCAACAAAATTGCATTTTGAAAGTACATAAGAAAACATGCCTCTATTTGAAGTCACCCCACAAACGACATCTCAAGTTGGAGGTACAACATTGTTTACATGTCAATCTCAAGGTATGCCATCAATTGTAGCTCCGATTGAAGGTACACAATCTATCCCCGATGTTGTTGACATTCCTAATGTTGACAAAAATTTACATTAGAGAATTCCTATATTTTTTCATAGAAAACCTAGATTTTTAATTGATATCGATTCCAATGTTTTGAAATGGATGCCTGATAAGATGTCAAAATGTACATGTCAAAGAGCTGCATAGAGGATATGGAGTTTTTTTTTTAGAAGCTAAGTGAGGGTGGAAGATGCCAACTATTTGTTGAAATGATGAGGCAAATCAAATTTAGGCCCACCATGAGGGCTCTTGGGCTCAGAGTTTTGAATGACTCAAGTTAAAATTCCATTGTAAAGAACTTGATGAGTGCATATGAGAGCATGGGTTCTACCTCACGCATGAAGGATAGTTGTGCCACAAGATGTGTGATAACAACAACACTGTTAATTAGTCAAAAAAGGAACAAGGTGAACCTTACAAAGACAAGTCTTTTAAAATAAGTAGATCATCTCTAATGAGAGCCAAAGGAAGGCGTGAAAGATTGGGGGAACCATATAGCAATGAGTTATGGGCATTCTTGGGTAGAGTGCCACGAAAAGATTAAAGAATTGCTCAAGGATTGATATCTTTAATAGTAGATTATTGGAAGGATAGGACAAGGACCTCTCCTAATCAAAGAGATGTTGTAAGAAGGAGAATTGGTAGTAAAATCTATGAGCCACATCCAAAACATTATTTGGATACACTCAAACCCAATTTTTTGTTGATTTTGTACAAAAGTTTCCTAAAATTAAAATATGTCAAAGGTATTTTGAAATGCTAAAGCCTTTTTATGTCAAAATAAATCACACACACACTAATTTTTTTTGTAGAGTACATATTGATTTTTCTAACCATTATGATGTTTATAGACGTATATGTGTAGATATGCATACTGACAATGTTTTGCAATAATGTAACATAAGGCCTCCACCCAAATCGTCAAGGGAATTCTTCTCTTTCATTTTATGTGAAAGAGAGGATGGTCAAATTTTTGCAAGTCATGTTTGGATGGCACATTTCATCATTGTGGTGGCATGCAAAATTTTCCAATTTCTAGTACACACACAATTGGAGACAAAATTGTTGAATTTGGAAAATACAAGACAATGGCCTACAGTCTAAAAGATGGGAAAGAAGCAAAGAAGTGTGAACTGGTCAATGATAAGATTCCAGTATATCAGTTTATGGGCATTTTCTGTGATCAGGTGGTCTATGAGTATGCAAGGCATACACATAGAGCTCAATGGTTGGACTCATAGTTTAAGTTATGAAAGGACACATTTCCACTTCATAGCATCGTTTCAAATGTTGACTTCACAGAGAACTGCACACTACAACCACATAACGAGGTGCAATCATAGTACTACAACTCCACACAGGTTGCTATATTTGTGCATATAACATTCATTCATGCAAATGATAGTACAAAGGATAACAGGAAAGTATTAAGGGAGTATCAATTTTACATCAGTGATGATTGCACACATTCTATCGAGTTTGTGCAAGGTTGCTTTTAGATGTTCTATGTTGATCTAGCTAGAAAGGGCATATCATTAAATCAACATAGCATATGGTAAGATAACTATACATTGAGATTCAAGAATGCCAGAATGTTTTACTAGTTGAGCAGGATGCATAGGATTAGTGGTGTTCAACATATGTGGAACTTCTTAGAGGCCAGGCATGGAAAGGGGGAGCATGATGGAGCAGGTGCATGTATCAAAAGATCCCTTGCACAAGAAGAGTTAAAGTACAAAGGCAATGTAAAGTTGACAAATGCAAGATCAATTGTCGAGTGGTGCAATCATGCAATGTGTCCAGGTAGTCAAGGTAATTCTTTAGTTTGTAGATTTTTTCATTTAGTAGATGATACTAACATTTCAAAATATGAGTATTATTGTACACTAACAGGATCGAGCGAGCTACACTCTTTTAGAAGCTCCAATGTAGGTACATGGACTATCCATACGCGGAAGATGGCATGCTTTTATTTTGCATGTACACTTTGAGCATAAAATGATTGCGAATCAACCTATAAGAATTCTAACCCCACTTGACACTTATCAGCTCCTGAAGGCTCTACAAATCACAGAGATGCAATCATCCATTGACATTGATCATGTATCAGACCTTGTAGAACCAGGTAATATATCTTACTTTCAGGTTTTATTTTGATGTTCATTAAATACATCTAACAAGATGAACATATCAATGCAGGGCATGTATATGCAATGATTGCAGATGAAGACAATGAAGAGGGTACAAATTATTACCTATATCATTGTATCAAGGCCAAAAAGAAATTGGAGGCCCCAGTTATAGATGGATAAAACATAGAATATCCTACAGGTTCAGTGGTTGTTACTGGAACATGGCTTATAAGGTACCCAATTAAGAATGTTGTAGTTTGGTTGTATGAGGACTTCGACATGCATTGAAAGATTCTTCACTACTCGAACCTTGTAGTCACCACCAATGTTCATTTGATCAAATATAAGGTAAAACCTATGAACAAGAACTTGTTGAAAGTGTGTGAGTTTTACCACGAGGCAATACTTGACACAATAAAGAGTAGAGTAGACCTAGATGGTTCCTTGGATTGACTAGTAAGTATGCATATTGATTTTGTAAAGTCACGTTATTGATCATTTCTTTATTTCAAGTGTTTAATTTTGATTGCATAAGGGTTTTCAAAATTGCATTAATTATGTAGATATGCAAAATGATGGTTATATGCTGCTCTCTATTTGATGCAGACCTAGGAGGCCCAAACTCACTCAAAGTGTCAACCTGCCTTCAAGAGGCATCTAAAAAGATTAAAAGGGCTTATTAGACAAATCCAAACAACTCCCAAAGTTTGAAAACAACTAGAAGTAGAATTTCCCACTTTCACCCTTGCAATCTTAGTAACAATGCAAACTCAGTTTTAGGTCCTTACCTCCAACACTTCCCAAAACACTTGTAAAACCAATCGATGATTTAGACACCCATTACAGAGTTACAAAACATATCTTAGGGTCAGAAACAAGTCCTTTGGACCAAACTCCTAAAATTCCCACTCCTACGTTGTCTTAATTAGGCTAATTAGGCCTAAATTACAAAGCAACCCACCTTTAGACTTATCACAGACAACTAAAAATTTGAGGCAGCATTTTCCATGCCCTCAAACCACTAAATCCATAATTATTTTCTAGAGTTTACTCTTCTAACATAGAAAACTATGAAACCCTTGATTTTTAGCCAAACCAAGAGGGTTTACTGAAAACCTACATTCCACACCTCCTCAGAACTCAAAACCAACTCAAACACTCTTAAGAAACCATGCACATGCTTAATAATTCAAAAGAAATGACCTCCCACTTAGATTTTACCAAACCCTAGACTAAAACCTCCACTTTCATGCTTTTTCCCACATAAACTCAACAGGGACAGCAACCCAATCTACTTTATTTCTTTCTCTCAACATAAAACACTCTCCCTAACACCTAAACATTCTCCATGAGACCCAATACCCCAATCACAATGAGAACAGTCAGTGTATGGGTCTTCAAAACATGATAAAAGCTACAATATGGAACAATGAGACACCAAAGTTACCATTTACATCAAGCATGGTCTTCTTAGACCTTATTAAGAGAAAATAAACTAAAGACACCCATACCAACCTACTGATCACCCATCAACCTGCAAAGAATCAAATTTCTTGTGAGTAAGGTGTAGGTGCTCCTGCACCACTATTTGGTGCAGGGGCACCAAGCTTCAATGGTTGTCATTAGGGTGATGAAGTCTTGTTTTGGATTGTATAAGGTCATATAGACCATTTATTGATGTAATAAGTCTATTTTAGTGGTTATTAGTGAGTTAGAAGGTTTTAGTTGCAAATTTACTAAATTATTGCAAAGTGTCATTTTTCAAATTTTGAAGTGCAAGAAATGCATAGTGGAGAAGTTGAACAGTTAGGGAAGGCCAAAGGTCACTTGTGGTGTTGGTTTTCAATGAATTCTTGATTAAGGGAGTTGAATATATGTATGTGAATATCGAATGGAGTGTGTGGAGAAGAGTGGAAGATTTTATACAACCATTGATCAATAAAGCTTTGTTTTCTTTGTAAATCTGAGTTTGTTTTTCTCTTTATCAGTGTTGTAGCAGTCAATTGCATGAGCCTGTACTGAAGGGAATTGAATAAAAGTGTTTTGATTTGGGTATAGAGATGTGTTAGCCATGTTTTGGTTTTTGTGGAATTGAAATCCATCTTGTTTTGAGCTCTTAGGTTGGATTTTACTGTAGGTAGGTCTGGAAGTCTAGATTTCAAGTTTTGAGGTCATCAAGTGATTTAATGGCTCATTCCACCTAATATATATACTGTAGCTCAGTGGAATGAGTCCATTAGGTTGGGAATAGGTTAGAAGGTGATTCTTGGAGCAGGGGAGATCATTTTGGAGTGATTGCATGTAGCCTTGGGTGTGAAAATGTGTGATTTTGAGTGAATTTGAGTGGTTTTAGAGTGTGAATGGATGAAATCCTTTGGGGCAATCATTTGTGAGAGTCTTTTAAGCATGTCCAAACATCATATGGTATGTTTAGGGTGTTGGATGTGAGAGTTAATTGTGGGAAGAGTGATTTTCAATAAGGCTCCTTGGAAAACCTAGGTTTGGTGGCTTGAGAGTGAGGGTTTAGTGGATTGGTAGCTTGGTAAGCAGTTGGAGCTCTAAAAAATTGTGAAATCTTAAGGTTGGTAACCTATTTAATGAATTTCCATGGTGTTTTTCTTGATTGCAGGTGTTTGGGAAGGTGTCTCTTTGGAAAAGAGGCCTAATTGGCGTAGTTGCCCCTATAGTACAATGAGATTTTGGAGAATACATTGAAAAAACCCATCTCCAGGTCTCCTGTGACCTTATGACCACTTCAAACACCCTTGTTTAAGCCTGCACATGCTTAATAATCCTTAATATTATGTTGCCCTCACACTTCACCCACTTTTAGTCTCTAAAACCTCAAATTTCCATTCAAAAATGCACTTCTCTCAACTAGGGATTCATGCCCAAACATACACATGACCTCCTCAGTCCTTGCAAAACTTCAAACACATCAAACCCCACCAGATCTCACTAAAACCAATTGGTTCTAGCCTTATTCAAAAAAAATTCTTCAATCTCCTACTTCAACCCATGCCTTTTAGGCCTGAATACATGCATTATATACTTGATTGTCATTTGAATTTCCATTAATGAAATTATATATTAACTTATATTTTTATCTTATTTTCCTCTTGTAGGAGTAGGTGTTGGAACACTTGAAGGAGTAGGTGTTGAAACACCTCAGGGAGGAGGTATCGAAACACCTAAAGGAGATAAATAAAAAGAGATGCCTAAAGAGATATGTGTTTATTTTATTTTGTGTTTGGTAAATATGTTCCTATTACCGACAATTGTATGCTAGCTTATATCAATTTGATGTTTTTGTGTTCAACTATATATATTGACATTGCAAAATTTGGTATGATTGGTTCTTTGAGAGGGGCATATTCTAGGACTCATGATAGTTTGAAGAGACATATATATATGAGGTAATCAAGATTTCAATTTTAGAGTTCAATTATAATTCAATGTATTTGATTTTGATGTTAATTATTTGATTTTAAATTATATAATATAACTAATCTCAATTGTGGTTTGAATTTTTCTTGTGTAGTTAACTTTAGAGCCAAAGAGTGCTTCAAAGAGGCTCCATTTTGATGATCCACCAGTAGTTTAGGATTAGATAGAAATTTTGGCATGTATATTATGAATAGATATCGAGATGGCATATGCCACACTTTGTAAAACTTTGTTTTAGTTGGCATTGATGCCATTTTTGTATATGGACATACACTTGATTATTGGATAATTTGATATATAGAAGTTGAGAATTGAAATAATTTGTTCGTCATGTGCATGCTTAAACTATTCAAAAATTTAATCTCGAGCAATGGTTAAATATCAATGTACAATAGCATAAAAAAATAATGGTTATATTATATAGTTGACAATAAAAAATAATGAATAATGGTTAAATTATATTATATATTGCTTAGTTATATTATGGTTAAATTATATAGTTTAAACAACTTTGAAACCAAGAACAATGGTAAAGTTTAACATTTTAACTTTAAATTTTAAATACACAAATGTCATTGTCTCACACTACATATTTCATATTGCATTATCATTTCATATTGAAATTCAAAAAAAATCATAGTTTTATGTTGATAAACATGCCAAAGTGATGCAGAGCAGGGTGGCAAACTCTCAAAAAACCAGCTACCCTTTAATCTTCCTTCCAAACACAAAACACCATTGGACAGTCATGAGCAGTGTACATAAGCACTAAATCAACAATCATCTTCCAATGAAACACTCACCAACACTCCAAAACTCAAAACCCTCACTTTTGACAAGTTTCAAAGGGGGTTTATTGAAAACCTCATCTCCAGACCTCTCCTCACTATTTCAATGCCTCCAAAACCTTCAAATATGTTTTCCCTTTCTTAATTAACTCTTACAAAGTGTTTCCCCAACTGTTTTCTATCACTACCTACTCTTAACCTCCAAATTTCACTCAAAACACACATTCTTGACAACTAGGCATCATGCCCAAACCCCCAAATGCCCACACATGCCCTCTACACCTAATTATGCCATTCCACTGAGTTACAGTAGAATAAAATGGGTGGAAAATATATTTGGTGGAAATTTCCATGTTGCCCCTATGGAAAAAACATGAATTTAGGCCTAGGAGGCATAGCTTGAAGTAGCAGATTAAAGAAATAGTTTGGAAGAAGGTTAGAACTTGGTTGTTTCAGTGTTATCAAGTGGAGTTTTATGTGATAGAAGGTCTACAAAGGCATGGTAGGTCACTTGGATGTTTGGGCTTGAAGCCCTAGTTGAACAAAGAATGCAAATGGGTGAAATTGAGAGGTTTTAAGAAGGAAATGTGTGAGATATTTAGGGGAAGCATAATTTGAAGATGAATTAAGTTTGTGCAAGGTGAAATAAGAGTGTTTGAAAAGATTTTGAGGTTGAATGAGGTTTGGAGATGGGTTTTTCAATAAACACTTGCTTATTTGGTGAAAAATGAGGGTTTCATGAAAGAGGATCTTAGCAAGCAAGTTTTGACTCAGTGGTTGAAGAATTTATGGTTTTGGAGGCACTTTGAGGACCATCCAATGGTATTTTGAGTGGACAACAAGATTGAAGGAGAGAGTTCCTTTGTTAAAGTGGGCTAATTGGAGCACCTTTCTGAGCATTCAAGGTCAGTTTGATGGTATCGTTCCAAAGTAAGTACATGTGATTGAGTTTGGATAGTTGTGGAACTACCTTTCATTGCATCACAAAGGACCTTATTCATGACTAAAAACATTAAGACACCCTAAGCACTAACTGGTGCAGGGGCACTAAGAGCATTTTATGCAAATGTTGACAATTGAGGTCTTTTGGTTGTTTAGGGGTATTTGAGTCTTTTTGCTCAAAAAATAAGGTCATTTAGACCATTTTATGATGTAAGGAGTCCTTTTAGAGGTCTTTAGGTGGTTGGAAGGTCTAAGTTGCAAAATATTGCAAAAATTGCAAAATTATGTAAAAGTTGTCAAAATTACAACTTATTGTCAAATGGTGGAAGTTCAAGAGTCATCTTGTTGTAGTTTGTGAGGAAAGTAGTTGGAAGTTGTTTATTGATGTTTAAGCATGGCCCTCTTTCACACCCAAATGAACTGAATCACTCTGAGGTACGTTCAACTGGCTCAACCCCTTAAGAGTCTAAAGTGCAAAATAGCTGCAAACTTCAGCATGACGTTACTCAGACACCATGATTCTTAGAAAATTATCGTATGATCCTATGCAATTGTGTTGTGCCTCTATACAATAAAATCTCTTGATTTTTCCTATTTCAGATGTGTTTTCCTATGGCGACGAGATTTCGCTTGGGGAAAAATTTGTCAAATGCAAGTAGTGCAAAGTTGCAAAGTGGTGCAACTTTTGTTCTGCAACTCATGTGACCAAAATAATTGTTCCAACACATATGAGTGGGTAATTTTACGCTAGGAATGGTCCTCTTTTGCACCCAAACGTACTGAATCACTCCGAGCTACATTCAACTGGCTGAATCCCTTAAGAGTTTCAAGTGCAAAATGGCTGCAAACTTCAACATGACGTAACTTGAACATAGGGATGCTTAGTAAATTCTTGTCTAAGCCTATGGGATCGTGTTGTGCCCCTCTACAATAACCTCTCTCAATTTTTTCTATCTCGGAGGCCTTTTCCTATGGCAACAAGATTTTTGTTGGGGAAAAAGTTGTCAAATGCAAGTAGTCCAAAGTTGTAAAGTGGTGCAATTTTCATTCTACAACTTGTGTGACCAAACTAACTATTCCAACGCATTTTATTGCGTATGTTTATGCTAGGAATGGTCCTCTTTCACACCCAAATGCGTCAAATCACTCTGATGTACGTTCAACTGACTCAATCCCTTAAGAGTCTGAAGTGCAAAATGGCTACAAAATGTCAGTATGATGTTACTTGGACACCGTGATGCTTATAAAATTCCTGTCTAATCCTATGGGATTGTGTTGTGCCTCTCTACAATAACCTCTCTCATTTTTTGCTATCTTAGAGGCATTTTCCTGTGGCAGTGAGATTTCACTTAGGGAAAAGTTGTCAAATGCAAGTAGTGTAAAGTTGCAAAGTGGTGCAACTTTCATTCTGCAACTCATGTGACCAAAATAACTATTCCAATTCATTTGAGTGGGTATTTTTATGCTAGGAATGGTCCTCTTTAACACCCAAACACGCTAAATCACTTCGAGGTATGTTCAACCAGCTGAATCCCTTAAGAGTCTGAAGTGCAAAATGACTACAAAATTTAGCTTGATGTTACTCAGACACCATGATGCTTAGAAAATTATTGTTTAAGCCAATGGGATCATGTTGTTCCCCTCTACAATAACCTCTTTTTTTTCTATCTTAGAGGCATTTTCCTGTGGCGGCGAGATTCCTCTTGGGGAAAAAGTTGTCAAATGCAAGTAGTGCAAAGTTTCAAAGTGGTGCAACTTTCGTTCTACAACTTGTGTGACCAAACTAACTATTCCAATGCATCTAAGTGGGTAGATTTATGCCAGGCATGGTCCTCTTTCATGTAAGAAAAGTAGAGGTGCGGAAACACTTTCCCAATGTCAAATCCACAAGGAAGAATGCAAAGCAGGGCTTTTAATTTTCAAATTACAATCTAATTAAGACACACATTAAAGATTAATAGAAATAGAGCAAATACACAAAGAAAATTGAACAACAGATTTACATGGGAAAACCCTATCAGGAAAAAACCCACCACACCAAGTTGAATCTCTTTGTATTACAGTAACAAGAATTACATACAATCAGAAAGACAACTTTTTGGTGTTAGTCACAATAGCTTCACTGTTCAATCTTTTTCACAGGAAAATACTCTAAACAACTCAAAAGACTCATTCATCGATCTCAATAGAATCAGTTTGCTTTAAATCTAATCACATTCTGATTTTGTCTTCTGTGCATTCTTATCCGCCATAACTCCATCGAAGAAAGTTTCCATGCCTATTCAGATTTTTCCCTGCAAGTTATTTTTCTCCAGCGTCACAACAGTTACAAAAATCCAACCATCATCAGTTGAAAACCACTTCCTTTGATTGGTCTAGCAGGATGCCACATAGGATGATAACACGGTCAACAACATTCACACTTTTTTGGCATATCGGTGAGACACTAACAGTGTCTCCCTGATGCCACAAAGAATTCGCTATCGATATCGGCTCCCCAATAGTCGGCAAGAGATTTCTCATTCGACAAGAATCATATCGAAAACCATAAGTCATAGCGAACTCAGAGAGACCATCGACAAGACATACCACACTCGTCAAGACCTCTTCTCGAAGTCTTCGAGTCATGCTGATGAGTGATTCCATTCGGTGTAACAATCGCATTTCAGAGAGACTCATATCGAAGTCTAAAGTCATAGCGATGAGATAAACTATTGGCAAGACACTATGTTCTCACCAAGACTTCCCATCGACCACTACATGCTACACCAAAGTCTTACTTCTATCGGCAAGACCCCAAGGTTTTGGTGAGACATCATATCGCAAGACACAACTTACACCGAATGACACTGTCAGCAAGACTCAAGTGTTTCACTGTGACCTTTCTCTGAGTGCCCCAAGTCTTACTGAAGACCATCGGCGTGACTTACTCAAGTCGCCAAGACTTCTCAATGAAGTCTTTTGTTATCGTGAAGACACCATGAGAACACTCCTGTCGGCGTGACCAAGCTGCATCGTTGAGACATCTCCCCGTGATCACATGTTACCCTGATAGCTTTATATCCCAGTTGGTGAGACCTTTCATACTTTGCAGAGACACATACCGAAACAATAGGTTACACCGATGACCATATGGAAAATGGTGTCGGTGAGACATTTCAAGTTTGCGAAGACATCTTGACAAAACCCTTGTCTCACTGATAAACCATATACTATGGGCGAGACAATCCAGGTTGGTGAGACCACATACCGATTGTAGATGCTTCGGCCAAGTCTCCCCAATGCCTGATAAGATCACACTGTCGCCAGAAGATTACCACTCGCCAAAAGGTCATGCTGAACACAGAAAGTCACAGCGATAGACTTGTTGGCAAGACTTCAACCCTGTCACAGTGATAGGAACATTTCAAAGATTTAGAATAGTTAGTCAGCTAGACATTCATGATGTCACACCGACTTTGCCTTCAAGGAGTTTCATGTCAGTAAGAATTGAGGCACATATTCCAACAAGCTCCCACTTGACGAAGATCTTACTAACACCTCCAAGACATAATAAAACTACTGAAAAATCATGGGCCAAGAGGCCCATCCAACTGGCACACCACCTGAACTTGTCTGTGCTAACAGGCTCCGTCAATGCATTTGCAACATTTTCTAGAGTATCCACTTTCTCCAAAGAGACCTTCCCATCCTCCACCATATCTCGTACAAAGTGATACTGTACATCTATATGTTTCGTCCTGGTATGGAAAGTAGGATTCTTTGCAAAACATATAGCACTCTGACTGTCACAGTAGATAGTAATCTTCTCTATATCAAAACCAATGTTAGAACAAAAATGTTTTAACTAGATTTCTTCTTTACAGGCATGTGTTGCTGCCATGTATTCTGCCTCTATAGTGGACAAAGCAACTATAGCCTGCCGCTTGCTCATCCAACTCACTGCACCACCATTCATCTTGAAAATATATCCACTTGTGGATCTTCTGCTGTTAATGTCCCCTGCCCAATCAGAGTCCACATAACCTTGAATGCTGAGAGTTCTCTGTGATTCAACCAAGTTACCATGGTAACACAAAGCATAGTCTGAAGTGCCTTTCCGATATCTAGACACTCTTTTCACAACATCCTAATGTGTTCTTCCAGGATTAGCCATAAACCAACTAAGAACTCCCACTGCTTGGGAAATGTTTGGCCTTGTACAGACCATTGCATACATAAGGCTGCCAACTGCACTTGCATAAGGCACACTAGTCATGTCTTCCATCTCAGAAGAATATTTTGGACAATCTTCAATAGATAGCTTCGTTCCCTGTGTAACTGGGACACCTAGTTGTTTGCACTCAGTCATACAAAATCTCTCTAGAACAGTCATGATATACTTACTTTGACTGAGCCAAAGTTTTCTATTCTTCCTATCCCTGGTTATTTCCATTCCCAGAATATACCCTACTGCACCAAGATCTTTCATTTCAAACTTTGCAGACAACTGAGACTTAAGATAAAAAATCATTAGCTTACTATTGCCTATAAACAACATATCATCAACATATAGAGCAATAATAAGAATTTGATCACTTTCAACTTTGTAATACACAGAGTGATCACATTTTGATCTTACAAATCCCAATGACAAAAAAATGTGTCAAAATTTTGGTACCACATTCTAGGGGACTGTTTTAAACCATACAAATATTTCTTTAACTTGCAAACCAGTCTTTCTTTACCTTTCTCCACAAAGTGGTCTGGCTGGGACATATAAATTTCTTCTTCAAGATCACCATGAAGAAATGTTGTCTTCACATCCATCTGCTCAATCTCTAAGTCATATGCTGATGCAAGTGACAAAAAAAATCTAATAGATGTCAGCTTAGCTACAAGAGAAAATATTTCTCCATAGTCAATTCCCTCTACCTGGGAATAACCTTTTGCAACCAACCTCGCTTTATATTTTTCTACACTGCCATCTAGACCAATTTTCTTTTTGAATATCCATTTGCAGCCTACAGATTTTCTGCCTTTAGGCAATGGAACCAAACTCCATGTATTATTCTTTTCTAATGATGGCATTTCTTCATTCATGGCTTGCAACCAAGATTTTGAATCAGACATTTTAAATGCCTCTTTCACAGTCCTAGGTTCATCAGTGCTAGAAATTAAAGCATAGGCACAAGTAGACTCTATCAAAGAAAACCCATACCTTTCAGGTTGCTTTCTTTCATGAGTTGACCTCCTCACAGGCTGAGGCTGAGGTGGTTCTTCATCTTCTTTAAAACTTTCAGAACTGCTTGAGCTCTCCTCAGTATCAGGTACATTTTGATTTTCCTATTCCTCTTTATCTAGTGTCTGAGGAATTTCTGCTACATCCTTTTCATTTTCTGATTTCTTCTCTGACTGTAGATCCAATATAGAAGGTTTCAGCTCACGAAAGATAACACTTCTGCTATACAAAACCTTCTTAGTCTCAGGGTTCCAAAGCTTGTATCCTTTTATGCCAGCACTATAGCCAATAAAAATACACTTCACAGCTTTGTTTTCCAACTTAGATCTTTTTTCAAATGGCACATATGCATATGCCTCACAGCCAAAGACACAAATATGTCTTAGAGAGGGCTTCCTTCCAAACCATGCTTCCAAAGGTGTCTTCTCAACAAGAGTAGAGTTAGGAGAACGATTTACCAAGTAACATGTTGTAGATACTACTTCAACCCAAAAATTCTCCTCCAAGCCAGCACTGCTCAGCATACTTCGTGCTCTTTCCATTACTGTCTTGTTGAACCTTTCAGCAACTCCATTTTGTTGTGGAGTGTAAGGTGTAGTCTTATGTCTTTTAATTCCATGATCTGTACAGTACCTTTCGAATTCATTTGAACAAAACTCACCACCATTGTCAGTCCTTAAGCACTTTATTTTCTTACTAGTCTGATTTTCAACAAGGTTTTTAAATTCCTTAAATCGATTGAACACTTCTGATTTACTTTTCATAAAATATACAAATGTCCTTCTAGAATAATCATCAATAAATGACACATAGTATCTTGATTTAGATAGAGAAGGAACATTCACTAGACCAAACACATAAGAATGTATAATCAAGCAAACCAGAAGAATTGTGAGGACTGGAATAAAATGAAACATGGTGTTGTTTACCATATATGCAATGTTCACAAAATTGAACTCAAGGTTACAATCTTCAAGCCCTTCTACCAGGTTTTTATTTTTCAAGGTTTTTAAACCTTTTTCACCAATGTGGCCAAGCCTATGATGCTAGAGCATAGTCTTTTCTGCTGGAAGTTAAACCTCCATGTCATTTACTCCATCAGGAACATTTTCCTTCTTTTCTCCATGAGCAGCCTTAAGTGACTTTGCAAAGACACTATTGTATTGAATAGCTTGTGCATCCAGCTTGTACAAGGTACCAATTCGAGCACCCTAGCTAGCACCATAGAGCCTCTAGTCATCTTGCAGCCATTTCTATAGAACGTGACCTGCACTCAAATATCATTCAGCTTACTTACAAAAAGTAGGTTTCAAGCCAGACTTGGTATATGCATCACATCATTGATTCCCTTCACTCTTCCATCAGGGAATTGAATTCTGACTCTTCCATGACCAACAATTTCCAAAGATGAATCACTTGCCAAGTACACCTTTCCACCATTGTATTCTTCATACTTTGTGAACCATTCTCTATGAGATGTCATATGGAAAGATGCTTCATAATCAATCAACTAGACATCATCTGATGCCCGTGTAGCCAAAGCTGCAATGAAGGCATTTGCATCACTCTGAGAAGAATCATTTCCAGAAGAGTTCTTCTTCTTCTTTTTCTCCTCCTTGTAGTCCTTTCGGACATGACCAGGTTTCCCACAGTTCTAGCACTTCACCTTTGACTTCTTGCCAGGAGACTTTGATCTCCCTTCTGATTTCGATCTAGACTTCTTGTCCTTCTTCTTGCCTTTCTCTTTTCGTCTACCTCTGACAGCTAGAGCCTCCTTTGCCATCTTAGAATATTTTCTTCTCATTTCTTTTGATAACAGAGAAGCAACAACATCTTCCATCTTGAATGTGGATGTTGTACTCCCTATAGCCATCACCAAATGATCCCAAGAATCAGGCAGAGAACATAGCAACAACATGCAACGATATTCATCTTCAATCTTTACACCAACAAATGTCAACTAAGTAATCAACATGTTGAAAGCATTTAAGTGATCAGCAATAGACCCTCCTTCCTGCATTCTCAAAGAGTACAACTTCTTCCTCAAGAACAGCTTGTTCACCAAGGACTTGCCCTAATAAATGGATGCTAGTCTTTTCCACAAGGAAGAGGCAGTCTTTTCTTCATGCACGTTCAGAAGAATAGAGTTTGCCAAATAGAGCCTTATCAGCCCCTTAGAATTTCTATCTGCTAGGTCCCAATCCTCTTGCTTCATCCCTTGAGGCATTGTTCTAGACACAACAGTCCAAAGATCTTGATCAACTAACATATCTTCCATTTTGAGTTTCCACAACTCAAAATTGCTACCATTGAATTTCTCTATTTCCATCCTTCCGGATGTGCTTGCCATCTCAATCTGTAATTAAATTATCAGACCTCTACAAAACTCCCACTGGAAAGGTATTGACACAAAAAACACAACCCACTCACAAGGACAACACAACTGGCCAGGCTCTGATACCACTTGTAAGGAAAGCAGAGGTGTGGAAACACTTTCCTAATGTCAAATCCATAGGGAAGAATGCAATGCAGGGTTTTTAATTTTCAAATTACAATCTAATTAAGACACATATTAAAGATTAACAGAAATAGAGCAAATACACAAAGACAACTGAACAACAGATTTACGTGGGAAAACCCTATCGGGAAAAAACCCACCACACCAAGCTGAATCTCTTTGTATTACAGTAACAAGAATTACATAAAATCAGAAAGACAACTTTCTGGTGTTAGTCACAGTAGCTTCACTGTTCAATCTCTTTCACAAGAAAATAATCTAAACAACTCAAAAGACTCATTCATCGATCTCAACAGAATCAGTCTGCTTTAAATCTTATCACATTTTGATTTTGTCTTTTGTGCATCCTTATCCGCCAGAACTCCATCGAAGAAAGCTTCCATGCCGATTCAGATTTTTCCCTGCAAGCTGTTTTTCTCCAGCGTCACAATAGTTACAAAATTAGTTGAAAACTGCTTCCTCTGATTGGTCCAGTAGGATTCCACACAGGATGATCACATGGTCAACGACGTTCACACTTTGTTGGCATATTGGTGAGACACTAATAGTGTCTCCCTGATGCCACAAAGAATTCGCTATCTATATCGGCTCCCCAACAGTTGGCAAGAGGTTTCTCATTCGACAAGAATCATATCAAAAACCATAAGTCATAGTGAACTCAGAGAGACCATCGGCAAGACATACCACACTCATCAAGACCTCTTATCAAAGTCTTCAAGTCATGCCGATGAGTGATTTCCATTCAACGTAACAATCGCATTTTGGAGAGACTCATATTGAAGTCTGAAGTCACAGCAATGAGATAAACTATCAGCAAGACACTACATTCTCACCAAGACTTCCCGTCGACCACTGCATGCTACACCGAAGTCTTACTTCTATTGCCAAGACCCCAAGGTTTCGGTGAGACGTCATACCGCAAGACATAGCTTACACTGAATGGCACTGTCAGCAAGACTCAAGTGTTTGTGACCTTTCTCCGAGCGCCCCAAGTCTTATCGAAGACCATCGGTGTGACTTACTCAAGTCACCAATACTTCTCAACGAAGTCTTTTGTTACCACGAAGACACCACAAGAACACTCCTGTCAGCGTGACCAAGCTGCATCGTTGAGACATCTCCCCACAATCACATGTTACCTGGATAGCTTTATATCCTAGTCGGCGAGACCTTTCATACTTCATGGAGACACATATCGAAACAACAGGTTACACCAATGACCATATGAAAAACGGTGTTGGCGAGACATTTCAAGTTTGCGAAGACATCTTGACGAAACCCTTGTCTCACCAATAAACCATATACTGTTGACGAGACAATCTAGGTCGGTGAGACCACATACCGATTGTAGACACTTTGGCCAAGTCTCCCCGACGCTCGATAAGATCACACTATCGCTAGAAGATTACCACTCACCAAATGGTCATGTCGAACACAGAAAGTCACAGTGATAGACTTGTTGGCAAGACTTCAACCCTGTCATAGCGATAGGAATATTTCAAAGATTCAGAACAGTTAGTTGGCCAGACATTCATGATGTCACACCGACTTTCCCTTCAAGGATTTTCATGTCAGTAAGAATTGAGGCACATATTCCAACATGTCAAACCCAAATGTGCCAAATTTCTCTAAGGTACATTCAACCGGTTGAATCCC
This sequence comes from Sequoia sempervirens, assembly GCA_007258455.2. Taxonomy (NCBI): domain Eukaryota; kingdom Viridiplantae; phylum Streptophyta; class Pinopsida; order Cupressales; family Cupressaceae; genus Sequoia; species Sequoia sempervirens. The sequence goes on along the minus strand of VDFB02281492.1, from coordinate 278,309,114 downwards.
TTAAGAGTCTGAAATGAAAAATGGCTGCAAACTTTAGCATGATGTTACTCAAACACCATGATGATTATAAACTTCTCGTCTGAGCCTATGAGATTGTGTTGTACCCCTCTACAATAACCTCTCTCATTTTTTTCTATCTTAGAGACGTTTTCTTGTGGCGGCGAGATTTTGCTTGGGGAAAAAGTTGTCAAATGTAGGTAGTGCAAATATGCAAAGTGGTGTAGATTTTGTTCTACAACTCATGTGACCAAACTAATTATTCCAACACTTCTGATTGGTTACATTTATGATAGGAATGGTCCTCTTTCACACCCAAATGCACTAAATCACTTCGAGCTACATTCAATCTGTTGAATCCCTTAAGAGTCTGAAGTGCAAAATGGCTGCAAACTTCAGCATGACGTTACTCAGACACTTTGATGCTTAGAAACTTCTCATCTAAGCCTATGGGATCATGTTGTACCCCTCTAAAATAACCTCTTTTTTTTTCTATCTCAGAGGTGTTTTCCTGTGGCGGCAAGATTTTGCTTGGGGAAAAAGTTGTCAAATGCAAGTAGTGCAAATTTGCAAAGTGGTGAAACTTTTGTTCTGCAACTCGTGTGACCAAACTAACTGTTCCAACACATCTGAGTAGGTATGTTTATGCTAGGTATGGTCCTCTTTCGCACCCAAACATGCTGAATCACTTTGAGCTACGTTCAACCGACTAAATCCCTTAAGAGTGTGAAGTGCAAAATAGCTGCAAACTTTAGTATGACATTAATTAGACACCGTCATGCTTAGAAACTTCTTGTCTGAGCCTATAAGATCATGTTTACCCCTCTACAATAACCTCTCTTTGTTTTCACTATCTCAGAGGCATTTTTCTATGGTAGCGAGATTTCGCTTGGAGAAGAAGTTATCAAATGCAAGTAGTGCAAAGTTGCAAAGTGGTGCAACTTTTGTTCTACAACTCATGTGACCAAACTAACTATTCGAACATGTCCGAGTGGGTACGTTTATGCTAGGCATGGTCCTCTTTCACACCCAAACGCGTGAATTTCTTTGAGCTACATTCAACCGGTTGAATCCCTTAGGAGTTTGAAAGCACCTATTTTAGACTTTTAGCCATAGTAGTAAGGCAGTGAATTAATTGATCAATTGCTTTGGTAGACATGTATGAAAAATGTGGTAGCATAAACAAGGAAGTGAACTATTTGAAAAAAAATCCTCAAAGAAATGTGTTCTCTTGGTGATGGAATGCCATGACAAGCACATTGAGACCACATTTCTTTGAGGCATTTTTTTGAACAGTTCACTGTCTTGTTGGTGTAGGAGCACCAAGCCTCCCGATATGGTACTGAATGGTCATGGATAGAATTGTGGTTAAGATAGGAGAGTTTGAGTTTTTTTATTTTTCAATAAGGTCTACTTAGACCATTCTAATGTTTCTAAAATGATTTAGAGTTTTCATTTGATAATTTGGCCATAACTTGTAATCATGTTAAAAGTTGTCAAGATGGTCAAATTTTGTCAAGGTAAGTAGAATAGGAAGTCATTTAAGAGGGTCTAGGGGATTAGGAAATAATAAAGAGTCAAAAGGAGGAAAATGTTAAATTTGTAAGTTGAATAAATGCAACAAATTTGAAAACCAATGGCTACCTCCTTTGAAAAGTTGTTACTTGGTAGTTATAGAAATTGGGAGAAGTTGGATTTGAATGTAATCATTATAAAAGCCTCAAAAATGGCTCGTGCAGGGTTGTTGAAGGTAGTTTGAAGATTGTACACATTTTGTTTTCATGAAATACAATGTTCCCAGCAACTTTTTTCCTATTTTTTTGAACTTTGAAGGCTTGGTACAAACCCATATAGCCTGCCTTTGATCTAATAATGCTTCAGATTTGAGGTCTTAATCATGCAAATTGAGGGAGAAATCTTTATTTTTCTGGGACTGCTCATTTACCCTGTTTTGGGGGTTTTGAAAAGGAACAAAATGGGTTTCTAAGCATTCCACCCACTGTATAGTCCTATAACTTGGTGGATAGGCTTAGATAGGTGAAATAAACATGTATGCATCTTTGTTTGTGCAGGGAAGGCATATTTCTTGATTTGGGTGAGTCCCTAGGGTTGTTTCCATTGGAAAATGCATGAACTTAATGGGTACATACCTGAATCTGATGATGGGGTGTTAGGAAAATTTTTCTTATGAACTTTTAAGCTTGTGGGGGTGAATTCAAGGGTGTTTGACTAGGTGGAAAGTTTGGGAAGGGCCTGTAAGTGTCTTTTTTAATAAACCCTCATCAAAAGTGCACAAAACAAGGGTTTTTGGGTTTGGTGTGGAGGTGGCTATACAAATGAAATCTAATGGGGGATTTTAGGGTTTGATAAATTTACAATTTCTTCCATAAAGTCTCAGAGTGTTTGCACAAGTTTAAGAGGGGGGTCCTTTATAAAATTGACCTATTTGGAGGTCTAAAATGATGAGAGAGTTAGCTTTCTCAAATTTGTTCCAAAGTAGTCATATGGGGGGCCAAGATATACTTTATAACTCTATAATGGGTGTCTGAATCATCCTTTTTTTTGTCAAGTGTTTTGGGAAGTTGTGGAGTTAAGTGCCTAAAAACGGGTTTGCACTGCTACTAGGTTTGCAAGGGTGAAAGTGGGAAATCCTACCTTTGATTGATTGTAAACTTTGGGAGTTGTTTGGATTGGTCCAATAGATCCTTTTAATCTTGTTATATACCTCTTGAAGGCAAGTTGACACTTTGAGTTGGTTTGGGTCTCCTGTCTCTCCATCACTTGTTTATGCTATTGCTTCTTATTATGCTTTGATAGATTTTTTTCAAGCATCCATAGCTTGTTTGCAAGCACCTATTTTAGGATTTTAGCCATAGTAGCAAGGTAGTGAATTGTTTGATAAAATGATTTGGTAAACATGTACAAAAAAAGTGATAGCATAGAAAAGGCAATGAATTGTTTGATAAAATGCCTTAAAGAAACGTGGTCTCATGGCGATGGAATGACATGAAAATCCATAGCAATTTGCATGCCACGGAATTCCATCACCATGAGACCACATTTCTTTTAGGAATTTTTTTCAAGCAGTTCATTGCCTTATCTATAGTATTGCTTGGTATTATGCTTTTGATATATTTTTTCCAAGAATCCATAGCTTGTTCAAAAGAACTTGTTTTATGCTTTTAGCCATAGCAACAAGGAAAGAACTGTTTGACAAAATACTTTGGTAGACATGTATGAAAAATGTAGTAACATAGACAAGGCAGTGAACTATTTGATAAAATATATCAAAGAAATTTGGCCTCATAGAATGCCATGATAAGAAAAGGCAATTGGCAACTGCTCCTACTTATTAGTTATGCAATGTGAAGTAATTGCATAATTGCTTGGGTTGACTTTGTAAAAACTATATTGTAATTGAAATTTTGTCATCTATTAGCATCTAGTTATTAGTTATGCAATGTGAAGTAATGCTTTGACTTTGAAAGATGTGCAATAAAATGTAATCAACGATATGAATATAAACTACAAAAAAATATTTTTTACAATTCATTAGTTAAAATATTTATTTTATTTACTATCTATATCACTATATGCTATGGAAATACCTTTCAATTTCAAAATAAATAGATGTTATCTCTTGTTCTACAATTTTTTACATTTTTTTTAAACATGATTTTTTCCCAACTTTAAAAAAAACTCTTATACTTTTGGTTTGTCAAAATTTTCCCCAAAATATTTTCGTTGCTATGCATTGGAAGCATGAAGCATACACGTGAATACACACACTATACATGAAGTATACATGTGAATAAGTGAAGCATACATGCGAATAAGTGAGGCACAAGTAATTGAAACATTCCAAAGGATACAAACCACTAGGAATGGAGCTTATTTATACAATACACTTTAGATGGAGCTTATTGAGCAATCGACAGTAATTAATTAAGCATTAGATGTAAACAAAATCCATGCCTACAACATTCAAGCATACAATTTACACAATAGGCATGATGACATCATTCAAGAATGGCAGTAGAAAAATAATATTTTTTAAATCAAAAATCCATAAGGTAAACAATGATATATATTGATAAAAGTATATACAATATATCCAAAAAATCCATATAGGCTTAGTACAAAGGAGCCATATTATGGACATAAAATGTCATGTAGATATCGATAGCACAAAACATATGTTCCAAAATGCCACATAGGCATACAAAAAATACCCTAATATAGTCATTTCCCTCTAGGGGAAGGAAATAGATCCCGTACTACCTTTGAAATTTGACTAGATGGAGTGACTGTTGGTTCTCTGGTCTTTCAAACACACTCACTAGTCCTCCTCTCTTCACTCAAGACCTTCAACTGATACAATAAAATGTAAAGATGTTAATACACAAAAATTGAATTGTGGAATGACATATAACAAAATATAATCACTTACCGCATACAGATAGTCATCATTCACATTTACATCATCACCACGTCCACGATCTGGAGTGACAACCACCTGTAGCAACCATCAAGATAGAAATTAAGCTACAAAAAAGTATCATGAAATTTTTCTATAATAGACCATAAAAGAGAAAATATAATGTCAAATCAACTAATCTATTGCGTACCTCTCTCAATAGATCAAAACTGCTTATTGCTGCAGCAACTTTGTGCTCCATCATGCCACCAACATCACCAGGGTTGTCTGATGTCAACGTCTGCAAATGGTCAATGAAAGAGTAAATGGTAGGGTGAACTATTAAATGTTAATGGGATGGGATTAGGAAGGAATAAAGAAACAAAAAGTGAATTAGGAGAAGATAATGTGACACAATCAAGGAATACAAATGCAATGTTTGTGTTTCTCATCAATATTTTAGATTTGTATATGCAAAATTATGAAAACTAGCTAACATTGTTTTACAACACCATTATTGAATAAAGGCTACCTGAGTGTAAGTTGTTTGAGGAAATGAATTGCGAGGTGTGGAGGTCAAAGGTCCACTAGGAAACTATTTGAAATCCAAAGCATGTTATGAGACAAACATTCAAATCTAACATTCAATTGTTCAAATGCAATAATAATATCTTTAATACTAGTTGAATACCTGTGGACTCAATGTCAAGAATGAATAAGGGTCTGTAGGAATGGGGCACATCTTATGAACACTCTGACCTTAAATTTCAAAATATAATTTAATAAAAAACATTAAATCAACTTGCTAAATTTTACCTAAGTGTCAATGCCGAATGTATCATTCAACAAATCATCTATGAAATTCATCGCCTCTACAACTGATGTAGGATGTGTAGTTGCATCCTGAGCACTCTGATAATTGTACGTGCAAACTGAACCACAAGCACTGCAATGGTGGGGTGGAGCTTGGGGCCTACAGCTCTCCTCCACACCAAGCTCTATTAGAGGCCTCACACACTATAAAATGGTTTGGGTGAGTGAGCCAATCAACTCCAGTGTGTCCACCTCTACACTATCCTTAACAATGGAAGGAACGGTGACATGCTCCACCATGGGTTTGGCCAAGGGTCTCGGTGCCAACTATGGATTACATCGTGCAATAGGTCTATCATGCGTGAAGCCCTCACCTGAACCCTAAAATTCTAAGATGTCAAAATAGTTTGGCATCTTATTGAGGATAAAATCACAATAGAGTTTACTCAAAAAGTATTGTGGTACCTCATGGTTATTGCATGGAGGGTGGTCAAATACCATCCACCACCACTCCAAAAATTTATTTTTAATTAAATCATGGTGGCACCAATGGATGGGGAACCTCCTGCATGTATGAGACAAAGGTGTGTTAGTTTTTGGGTCTGTAAATAGGGAACACAAGTTGGCTTTGCTAATTTTTTGTTTTTAAACATTTGCATATGAAAAACTTTTAGCATAATATTGTCTCATCTCATGCCTCTTATTTGACCAAAAACTTATTTTCTCACTCATTTCTCCTACATGAGATACAATTGACTTCAATGATTCAACAATCCCTCTCCTATAAGGGTGGGTTTTGGCATGCTCGGTTAATCTTCCAATTAATTGTTCAATGTCTCTTTTATTGTTTTAAATTTGATTTAGAATATTTTTTTGTGTTCCTTGAGGATGCCTATGAATTGATGGAGGGGTTTCAGGTTGTTCTTGAATATGAGGCTCTTCCTGAGGGGGTAACTATGAATTCTCAATGTTTGGAGGTGGAGCTTCATTCCCTGAGAATTAGAACAAAATTTTATTATCAAAACCTATTTCAATTTGCATTCTAAATCAAATTCAAAATAAATAGAATAAAAATGCATACCTCTTTTCAATCTTCGATTTCTTTGACATGTTGGTAGAATCCTCATGAAAAATAGCAAGCTAAGGATGCAAATAATTGATGATATTTGGCGAGCGCGAGTTGCAGACCTCAAATCCTCCAAGCTAAGCTGTCGGTTGAAGTGAAATGAGGTTTCAAAATGCATTTTTTTCCTTTATTTACCTTTTGCATTTGGCACACGCCAAATTTTGCGAGTGCCAAATTTGGTGCAAGCCAAATGACTTGAAGTCATTTGGCATTTTCCAATGGCCAATTTTGGATTTTTTTTACAATTTTTTACAATTTGACGCCTAAATTGTGTCATAGATTGGTGCACTTACCCTTCCCTAAGAGGAGACCTTACATGAATTAAGAAAAATCCCTTTGAACATCTCTTAACCTATTTGCATTTTGTTCATAAGTATTTAGCGTAATGTAGCTTGCTAACCTTATGAATCTCAAAGCTTCAACCCTTTTTCATGGCCACCAAGCATAACACACTTTGCTTGCCTGTGGTGCCTTGTTTGTTCATAAGTGTTTAGCATAGTGTAGCTTGCTAAGCCTTATGAATCTAAAAGTTTGTATTGTTTTGTGCCTTATTAAAGTTATCAAAGGTATAAATTTTGTATGGTATGGGAGCGTAATAAGATTCTCTCAAATGCCACCCTTAAGGGCTCAACTATTGGACACTAGATTTTACTAGCCCATGTGCATGCACATTGTTCTTTGCATAGTGGACAGTGAATTCTACTTGTAAATGTTTTTGGAAAAACAACTGAGGCATGATCCACATTGCGTTGGATAGTTGAGGCTTGATCCACCCCTTTTTGTTTTTGTTTTTATTTTCTTTCTTTTAGTCTTCAACATTATATGTTTCTGTATCTTGTCTAGCTATTGCACATCATATTTCTTGTGTGTGTTCTTTTGCGCTTATGTTGGTTTGCCATAGGATCTTGATCTTGGGGGATTGTCCACCTCCTTGATCTTTACCATCCTATCTCACTAACATTGGTGCACTTGGACCCCTCTTGGTGCTTATTTCTCTACATTAGTGTGAGTTTGACACAAGGTCATCCTCTCACTAAAGTGGGGGATGAATGTAGTGTAGAAAAATGTAACCCTTTACATTTTCTCACTTGTTTGGGCCCTCCTAATTTAATTTGAACTTAATAATGCCCTAATTTAGTGTTGTTAAATGTAACCCTTTACATTTACACACTTATTTGGGCCCTCTTAATTAATCAACCTTAATTATGCCTTAATTATCCATTTAGTTCATTTACAAGCCTAGTTAATTAGATTTTTTGAAAGGGAAACCTAACAATAATTAATGCCAATACATAACACTTCACATTGATCAATGTGTGTTCTAAGAATTGGGGCCTGGGACCCATTTTCCTATGGACGAATGGGTCCTCCCTAAGAGCTTGAACCCATTTTTAAAACATGTTTTGATAGTATTTCTATGATCCCAAATTCAAATTCTAAAAGTTGGCTTATAATGTTTTAATTTTGGGAAATTAAGGATAAATGACTATAAATACAAGGTTATTTCATCAATTCAAAATATCTAGCAAGAGGTGAACTTAACAAGAGCCAAGATTATTGTCAAGAGCATTCAAGAGTATAATTATCAAGTACTTATTTCAGCATTCAAGATCTCAAGCATCATTTCAAATTCTTTTACAATCATACATGTTTTTGGAGCTAACATTGTGATGTAGGTTTCAAGATCTAATCCAAGTATTCAAGTCAAAGATTTAGAGAAAGATTCAAGAATCAAGATTCACATCCATTGAAGCCATTTCATGCAAGATCCACATCAAGATTTTAGTTTTCTAAAGGTTATTCAATTTTTTATTGAATTGCAACATTGTATTGTCCATTCTTCATTCCCTCTTTCACGTTATTTTATTTCATTTCAAAGTTTAATTAGCAAAATGGGGTTTGAACAAGGAAAACCCTCATCACCCATACAAACATTTTCCCCTCTCTCTTTTTATGTTGGAGATTTTCAAGTTCTAGGTTGAAGAAAATTTGAATATCCTAAAAGTACAAAATTGCAAAGTGGCATTTGTTGTCACCTTTGTTGTTATCTCTCAAAAACTCATATCCATAATTTATTTTTGACTATCTGAATATGAAACCCAGAGGATCTAGAAGTGTAGACATAGGAGTAAAGGACCCAAAAATAACTTTTGGAAAGGTAAAAAAAGGCCCACTTTTCTATAGGCAAATGATTCTTAGGACAACTTTCAAAAATAGTGTTTTGTGATATATACACAACATTTTCCATTCTTAAATTTTCCAAAAGTTTTACTGTTTCTAACTACCCTATGTTTCATCTATCAAATTCAACCCTTACATGTCATAAATGAGTGCGTTTGGTAATTTTAATCTTTCTCCCAAAACCCTTGTTCAGTTAGTTTTTCCATTATTTTTGTGAAAAGGCACTCTATAATTAATTTTGAGGTAGGTTTTAAGTGTCTTCCACTCATCCAATTTGTATAAGGCTGACTATTTATATTATATTTATGTTGCATCTACATGAATCAGGTCTAAGGTTACAGATTTGAGGTCATTTTCCATCTTATTTTCATCTCCCAAAAGTGTTGTTTGGTCATATTTACCCCATCCACACAAAAAGGAAATTGCAAGGTTCCTCAAAGAATTCACTCACCTAAGGGTTGAAAGTGTATTTTTATTTGAGGGATCTCATTTCCTAAATGAAATAGAAAATAGGTAGGTTCATTGCACCCAATTTTTATCTTTCTATTTATAGTAAGTTTGGTGAAACATTCCAAATTTAGTATAAAACCCTATGTGTTTTGAACCCTAACCTTATTTTTTCTATGTTTCAATAATAAGAACATTATTTTCTTCATAAAGCTCTAATATTTCCCCATATGCTTCTAGCTATTTTATTAAATCCTTTCTACTAACTCTTTCTCTGGCTAGTGGTCTATCTTCATAGTCAACTATCTTTGTTGACTAAATTGGAGGAGGTGGTGGGGAAGAAGTGTTGAACACCTAGAATATTGAGAGGGGGGGTGAATTAGTATTATTTTAAACCATTCAAACATTTAAACATCTAAACCACATAGTGCATTAAAATGTAGTAGTGAAAGATAGCATGAAACATCAACATCACATAACACATGAGCACCAGGGTTTTTACATGGAAAACCCATAATGGGAAAAACCACAATGAGGATTAGCTCACAATATATTATAACTGGTTATAGTATATTTATAAAATTTCTCATTGTAGGTGGACTCTCTATCCAAGTGGACTCGATGTCCATAGAGAGAAAAAGATAGAAGAGATTGTGTGGCTAACAACTTAGATTGATTTTTTAAAATTGCATCTTTCATATGCATGAAATACAGTTCCAATGAAGCTCAATAAACTTAAGTGTAGAACACTCTAATCAATACACATCATATACATGTCTCTCATTACTTAAATTCTTCAAAACACAAAAAATGATCTAACATATATATCCACTTCAAGCATAACATCAATTAGGTTGACCTCATTAGAGGTATCATACAAAATATATAAAGTGCGACTTATCGACTCAAATAATTTCATATACACCTTGCAACAAGATTCGAATTTCAAAATACTTTGAAATAGGTCAGCATGGACCTATAATAGCTCCCATAAAACACCACAATACATATTTAACCTTCACATAGGTTCACAGTTATTAATTCAGTATCACTGAGACCTAATACAAAAATTCTTCAACTGTGTATCCATATTTAGACACATGTATCTCAAAACATCATGCCAATTGGAATTCATAATCTATTGACATATATCAATATCTCCTTAAGACCACAAAGTCAAAAGATTATCCATGAAGAAGTGTAGACTCTCTCACTCATATACACTATATAGGAAATAATTGTAACTTGCTAGATTTAACTGCTATTACTTATATATCTCAAACCAAAAGCCAAAACATGATGAAATTCTAGAATCAAATACTTCTAACAACCAACAAAATAATGTTAGAAGCACAAAGTGAAATTTTGTGTGGACCCAAGAACTGGAGCTTTGTTTCATATAATTAACAAAGTTGGTAGTTCATTTTCCATCACAACCAAATTTACTAGATTAAACCATCTTGCAAAAATATCTTCCAAAAACACTCCAAAACCTGTTAGAATCAACCAAAATGATCTACAATGATCTGCACCATGATCTTCATACAAAGATACAATGTTGACATCAATGAAAACACTACAACACACAGTAATATACCTTATGCCTATCCCTCATGGTCATGTTGCCAATAGTAGCATCAATGACATTCTTACAATAATCTCCCCTTTTTTCATTAATGACAACATTCCAAAATATATCTCCAAAACATTCTCACCCTTTGACATCAAGGGAAAATGGTGCAGGTACATCGACTGTTCTAACATATACTGGATCTCCCCCTGAGAGATATATGCATATGTACAAACTAAAAGATAGAATTGACTCCCCCTGAGTCATATACTACATCAAAACCAAAAAATTCTATAGTGGAAACTACTCTGTATATGTACAAAGAATCTGAAACTGAAAAACTGGAAAGCATAAAGAGTATGAAATGTGTTAATTAGAGGAAGTTGACTCTTGTAACTTTTTCAAATGGGTCTTCCATGCTCGTTTTCCTTCCTTCCATGTCTTTGTTGCTAGCCCAAGAAATTTGCATTGTGTTTCAAATTCCATCAATATTTCTTCTCCTTCTTCAAGAATGCTAGGCACATGATTCATTTGTGTAGATTTAGTAGCACTCAAAAGGGAATTGGATATAGGTATTAATTTTTCATTCACCAAGTCCCTTATCTCTCCAAACTGCAAAATGACATTTTCCCTTTATGCTTGTAGTTGGAAGAACTTATGCAAATCCTCAATTACACTCCTTGTGTTACTAGATAGATCAAGTGTTAGATCATAGGAACTGGAGGCTTTATTTATTTGGGACTCAATGGATTCCATCTCATTTTTTATTTTTTGTGTGGCATTAAGCCACTTAATGCAATATTGAAATAAAGCCTTAGCCTCATCTACACAAATCTATGCATCCTTCAAATTATCTGATAACTTCTTATGTGTAAGATCACACTTCTCTGTGATTTACATCTTTTTATCATTCATTTTATTTTCTAGTTCTTTCTCTACTTTACCTCTAAGGCCAAATGCATATTCCTTAAAAGAATTAATTAAAAAATTTAAATTTTCCATACCGAAGAGTGATGTGTCTATGTTTGCACTAGGTACAACCTCTTGCAGTGCCTTCACTACTTCCTCCATTAGCTATTCACTCTTTGGATGCATCTCAATAACCTCCTTTTAGGAAGATGCATGAAATACATCTCCCAATTGTAGCTTGTGGAGTGGGGAAATCTTGTCCAAATCTACATTTCCTTGTTGCATTGGAAGTTGTATCAATTGTTAAGAAACAATGGGCTAGAACTTGAGCTACATACTCAATAGGTTCTTCAAGGAATCTCTGAAGGAGCTAGAGGATTCACCAAAATACTTTTGAATCTCCACAAATTTTCCTTTTGAGTCCTTTTCCTCATTATTTATGGAGTTCACTAGATTTTCTTCTTCTTTTTTTACATTTCCATAGGTGTCCTCTTCCTTATCTTCATCTACCTTCTCATCATTATCTTGTTCATCTTTCTTCTCTACATCACCAATTTATTCTTCAACATCTTTATTTGAATTCTCTTCCTTTGAAGGGTTCTTTGTGTTAACTAGAGGAGTAACATTTATTTCTAGTACTGGAGGAGGAGTGGATGTATCTTCCTTTTTTGTTTCCTCACCGGTAACTATCTTTCCTTCAACATTCTTTTTTGATTCTTCATCTTATTTTTTCAACTCTTCCACTTTCAGAGGGGTATTATCTTGAATGTTCCCTTCATCTATTGTATGCTCATATTGGCCATCAATTTCTTGAGTAGCCTCTTATGCAACAACAACTTCCAGATCAGGATTCTTACATTTTGGGGTTATTCCTAGCCTCTATGCTAGGTCTGCAACCTTATCAATAGTCTCCTTTTAGAGTCTCTCATGATCATCCTTATCTTTTCTCATCAATGTGGTTACCCTTTGTTTTTTTCTCAGTTCTCTTGTGTACAGTGTTGAAAGAATGAAGAATATATGTGTTGTCATTGATGTCAATGCTAGACAGTGAATATCATAATGGTATAAGGAATATTCTACACAGATGAATTGATTTACTATTAAGCATTTCTATTGTGTGTCTACACAGACAATTTTTTCTCTTTGTTCCCTTTGTATATTGGTTCACATTACATTGCACATACATATCCTTCTTTGCAATTCCAATGTGTTGTTTATGGATGATATCAGTGCCTAAATTAAGAATTCTAGTTGAACTAGTCAATTGGTTCAAAAGTTGCATATGATAGAAGTTCAATATGTAAAGTGTTGCTAGTTCTCTGTGTAATGGGTATGGCCTATTCTCTTCGTGCTCCTTTGTGAGTGTGTGCTAGGTCTTGCAGTTTTGGGTTAATGATTGCATGTATATGTAATTTAAGATTTCTAGTTGACATGATATCTTGAGGTCCACGTGTCTTGTGGTGGGTAATTAGTTGAAGCATTTCTGTTTTAGGTCCTATGCTTGGATGACCTAAAATATGTAAAAGGTTGTGGAGATTAAAATTGTGATGTGAATGTAATAAAGAGCTATTATAGGTCCATGTTGACCTATATCACATGGGTTTGTGGCACAAAGGTAATTTAGATTGAATTGGGTGCTAACAAGGCACAATTTGAATTTCTTTAGGGGTTATCTAATTAGGCTAACCTAATTAGTGTTTGCAATGATGGTAATATATATAAAAGATCATTTTGAGTTTGAAAAGAAGTATGGTATGATAGATAAGTGATCCAAACGCAAGCATGAAATGATTTTTTTTGGTCGAATATTGAGAAAAGGATATGTGAATATAATTATGAGCAAAGATTTGTGTTATGTATCAAGTGAAGTGTTTTAGATCAGAATCTTGATCTTCAAAGGAATTGAATTCAACATATGATAGATACATTTTGTATCAGTTCAAATCTTGGATGTGTATCCACTTTTCTTATCTTACTTTTGTTGTGAACAGTGAGTCCTCTTGGCAATGAGCCCTTATGTAAAATTCTATGACCAATCATACTATATTGTGAGCTAATCCTCACCGTGCTTTTCCCCATCTTGGGTTTTCCATGTGAAAATTTTGGTGTTCATGTGTTGCATGTGCTATGGGCTGTTTATTCTTTCATTTCTATTAATTGCTAAGTATTATATGTTAATTGGATGGTTTGTAATTAAATGGTTATTGGGAATACTAATTCACCCCCCTCTCAGTATTTCAGGTGTTCAACAATTGGTATCAGAGCTTGCTTCCCCTAAAGGAGCTTAACCTCTTTGGGAAGATCTTAGAATTTGAGCACATGGTTGATAATGGATGTATACTTGAAAAGGATGAAGATATCAACAAAGTTGAAGGTGAAAACAAGGATGTAAAGGAAAATATCAATGAACCTAATGAATGCATCAAGAAACTAAGAAGAAAATCAAAAAAAATTAGAGAAAGGCATAAGGAAGTTGGTAAAAATTTGAGACAAGAAAATGAAGACATCATCAAATTAAGAGTACACGTGGAAGTAAAGAAAACAATTGAGGAATGCCTGAATACTATGGTAAAAAGAAAAACTGATGAATGCACTAAGCTTGAACAAGAAGTGGTAAATCTGAGAGTAGACTTGGAAAAATCAAGAATTCATGAAGAAAAGTTCAAGACAAGTTCTACAATGCTTGATGAGTTGATTGTAGGTCAAAAAGAATCTAAATATAAAAGTGGTTTGGGACTTGAGATAGGTGAAATTTCAAAAGAAGAAAATATTAGTGAACCTGAGAATACCAAAGATAAGAAAAACAATGGCAAGTACTGGAATCAAAGAAATAATGCAAGAAGACCCCCTATCAAACAACCAAATGATCAAAGGTACTCAAATTTAAGTGGAATTGGTTATTTATACAAGTTTGGTCATAAAGAAATGTAATATAAAAGTAAATTAAATTAGAATGTTTCATCCTCTACCAATCAATGCTTTGCATGCAAGAATTTTGGACATAGAGCAAGTGAATGCAAAAATTGAATGAGGAATACTTACATAAATGGAAAAATGTTTCAATCTTGCAATAGCTACTATTATGGATGTCGTGAATCTGGACACAAAGCTAACTAATGCAGATCCAAAATGAATGAAAAGAGTAACTCTCAAAGGAATATTGTATGTCACAATTGCAATAAATTTGGATATATTGCTAGATTCTGCAAAAACATAAGAAAGAATAATCCTAAAAAGAGAAATAATCTAGTGACAAAGATTGATCTGATAGAAGTAAAGAAGAAAATGGAAAATATCTAGGGGAAGAAAGAAGAGCCTGAGAAAAATAAAGAATCAAAAACTACAAACAAATCTGTACCACCCTCTGGTGCAGATAATGCTCTCAAAAACTAAACCTAGGCATTGGCTTAGGGGGAGCAATTACAAAAAATCAAAAGTCCCCTTGCCAATATAAGGTGCCAAGGATCGGTACAAAGACATAAGGTGGATATTGAAAATTTAGATCTTGTGGAGGAAATTTTGATAGAAAATATGTTTTTGTTGAGCTTTACGGAGTAATTAAGGGTTTTTTGTTGCACAACGAACAATTTTTATTAGCTTTATTGATTGGTGCATTGAATACGAATTAGGGTGAAATATTGGACTATATGTTTCTAAACTTGGTCTAAATCACTCACTTTTATGAATGTGGAAGAAAATTGAAGTGAATACAAAGTTCAAGAAGCAAAGCATTCAAACCCTAGTTTCAACCAAGTGAAGAAAAGGTATTTATCATTTCCTTAGAATCTATTCTTTAAAGTATTTGAATTTTGTAAAGATTGCGATGCCTTGCTTAGGAAATATAAGTGAAAATCCTTTGAAAAAATTCAAGAAGTATCCCATGAAGATATTTGAGGATGACCCACTCAAAGCTTTTTTGAGCATTCCATACAAGGTTTTTCCTACAGAAGACACTGGGGATTTTATTCACAAAAAAAATGGAAGAATATAATAATTTCAAACTCATCGACCCATGGATAAATGAGTTAATAGGAGATGATCATTAGATCAATCCTGAATATAAGAACCTAATGAAAAATAATTTGAATGTCTAGCAGCTATTTCCAAACTTTACCTATAATGATGCTCACAAGTTTGTAAGAATGGCATTGAGTAGAGTACATCGCTGCTACTTGGTGACATGAAAGTTCAAGAAGAGGCACTTACTACATTCTTTGCAGTTTTTAGAAGAGAATGTAGGAAAGGGAAAGGATCCCTTGCTCCTTAGTGGAAAATATTGAGATAATATCACATTCTTAGTTTCCATTGATTTCTATATCATTGAAGTTGTGAAACCCAAAACACTCTGGATTCCCCCAATCGGCTATGAGATGAATTACGTTGAGGTTTATGGTCTTATAAAGTTTTTCTAAATAGTTTTAAGGATCCTAATTGAGAAAGACATGGGACTTATGAAGAAAATTTGATGAAAGTACATATGGAATTGTGAGAACTTGGCAAGTAAGAAAAGAGTGACAAAAGCTATGAATGAAATTTTCCAAGGTCATGGGATTACAATAGAAGAAATATAGATATTAAGAAAAAGAGCTATTGAATTAATAAATTTAATAATGAATCCTTGAAGCCTAGAAGATTTGGTAAGACTACTTATAATACTTTTAACAAGCCTCTACCCTTGCAGTACTAAGAAAATGAGACTACTACTCGGTGATAGAAGAATCATGTTGAAAAAAGAAAAACTACATGGTAGCCTCCTCATCTACCTCTAAAACAAGAAGAGGAAAGAAGTAGAAATCTCAAAGAGAGAAGGATATGCGTGTGCTCTCTAAAGAAGAAGAAGAATAAGGATGAAGAGTCACTATTGACTATGAAAAGAAGCAACACCACTTCAAAGAAATGAGGAATAGAGATAGTTGACTCATCTAAAGAAAAGAAATTGAGAAAGAAAATAAATATTTTCAGATATATATGCACAAGGTAAAATAAAAGAAAGGAAAGAAGCAAGAATCTGGTAATCTAGAGAAGAAGAAGAAGAAAAGGAATGTCTAATCTAGAGAATCCTTCAATCCAAATGAACTTGGATGCACTATTTGAGGGTATTTTCATAACAAAATGTTGAAGGAAATTGTTGTCATGTATCAAAATGAAAATGAGGAAAATAAAGTCACCATAATTGTAGATATAATCAAATAATATATTGTTGATGTTGAAGCTAATATGGAGTATATTAGGAAAAAGGTCCTAGATAATGTATGGGAATTTATTGGAAAAGAGAGAAGAAGTCACTGCGTTAGAAGATAAGATAAGATCAGATGTTGTGGAGAAGATTGGTTTCTCCCTATCTAAATATAATAAGGCCACAATTGCTCGAGTTTGCAGGAAATAATTTAGATCAAAGTGAAGGATAATGCTTCTCATGGGAAAAGATCGAGATCAAATTGAGATAATATAGAAGGTTACTGAAATAGCACAAAATTATGAGATGATTCATTTTTTTTCTTCTAGGAAGAGACATGATTTTGAACATGAAAGTGTTGATGATGCAAAAGAAATACCAGATAATACTCCTCTAGACATAGAAGAACCTATGCAAGAAATTGATCAAGATATGCATGATG
This sequence comes from Sequoia sempervirens, assembly GCA_007258455.2. Classification (NCBI taxonomy): domain Eukaryota; kingdom Viridiplantae; phylum Streptophyta; class Pinopsida; order Cupressales; family Cupressaceae; genus Sequoia; species Sequoia sempervirens. The sequence goes on along the minus strand of VDFB02281492.1, from coordinate 278,292,036 downwards.
TAGAAAGAGAGACTGTGAGTGGAGAGGAAATTGCAAAGGTTGACAGTTCCATATCTTCAAGAAACATAGTTCAAGAAAATATTGAGATATTTGTTTCTCCTATAGATACAAAACATGCCACTAGTGAATGTAATGAGCATGGAGCAAGAAATTTGAAAAGGTAGAAAAATGAGGAAGACAAAAATGAAGAAGGTGAACAAGGTGAAAAAGGAAAAGATGATGAAGAGGAGGAATACAAGGAGAAAGAAAATGATATGTCCTTTGGTGAAGAAGAGAAAAAGGTAGAAGTTACTAATTCTGAAATTAAAGAAGAAGCTATGAAATATGAGTTACCCAAGATCTATGGTAAATCCTCTTGTGATCCTATAAAGACTCTACTACCTGGTTAGACATGGTTCCAACCGGAAGTCTCTTCACAATTGTTGCAATTTCCTATTGGTGACTTAAGTAAGATGCCCCCTGAGCATAAGATGAAGCTAAGTGATCTATTAAATGTATTAGTAAGAAAATAAATTCTTGAAACATGTCAAAAGAGTAATGAGTTAATGGAAGAAGCAATGAAATTTTTGCAGGAGATCACTCCAAATACTAATATTGATACTTCATTATCTTCTATGGAGAACTTCAGACTTTTGGTTGATTCATTTAAGGAATATGCCTCTGGCTTGAAAGGAAAAATGGAAGCAGAGGCTATGAAAAATCTTATAAAAAAATGTGCATCAACTCATGCTAAGGTTGAAGAATGATTGAAAGAGGTACAAGGTTGTGAGGATGAGGAAAAAACATTGATTTATATTGCATAGCATGGCCAGATGGTACATAGAATATAAAAGCTGAAATTGAATCGATTGAGTCTCAGATTGCCAAAGCATCAAGTGCCTATGCTCTGGCACTAGACAAAAAGTATCATACCCGGACTGCTATAATATATTTGCATGACATATTCCTCACATTGTAGACCCAAAAGGAAAAGATTATCAAGAAACTTGGAAAGCTAAGAGACCTGGTATAATCACAACACATACCTATTTCATGTTCCCTTGCCAGTGCTGTCAAGATTTCACAAATAAATATTAAACCTAATATTGTGGAAGAAGGAGAAGATGCCTTGATGGAGCTTGAGACTTTACATAGGTTTCTTGCAAAAAAAAAAAGGAGTTGGGAAGAAGGAAAGCCTGCTTGGAAATCCATTCTATAAAATCTTGGGTCAACATCTTCAAATTGACCACTTGTGTTTTCTTTTCTAGTTCTCTCACGTTTTTTAGATTTCTTTCTACATATGCGGGAATTTTCAGTTAATTTTTCTAAGGGGGAGACAGTTACTTTAGTTCAGTTTGTATATATGGTTGATACAAGTTTTTTTGTGTGCAACCTTTGTCCTTGATGCCAAAGGGGAAGAGATGTGTGGAGAAGATTTTTTGGAGGAATTTTTGGTAGAGGTTACCATCAATGAAAAAGGGGGATCTATTGTTGAAAGAGTGAAGAAGACATGTCATTGATGTCAATGCTACATGGTGAATATCAAAATTATATGAAGAATATTTTGCATAACTGAATTGATTCATAGTTAAGAACTTCTATTGTGTGTCTATGCTAATAGTTTTTTCTCTTTGTTCCCTCCATAGATTGGTTTGTATTTCATCGCATGTACAAATCCTTCTTTGTGATTCCAATGTGTTGTTTATAGATGATATCAACACCTAATTTCAGAATTTCAGCTGGATTGGTCAATTGGTTCAAAATTTGCATATGAAAAAAGTTTAGTATGTAAACTGTTGCTAGTTCTCTATGTAATGGGTATGACCTATTATGTCCATGCTCCTCTGTGATGCGTGCTAGGTCTTGTGGTTTTGGATTAATGATTACATGTGTCTGTAATTTAAGATTTCTAGTTGGCATGATATTTTTAGGCCCACATGTCCTATGGTGGGTGACTAGTTGAAGTATTTTTGTTTTAGGTCATATGCCTAACTGACTTAAAATATGTAAAAGGTTGTGGACATTAAAATTGTGATGCGAATGTAAGAAGGATCTATTATAGGTCCATGTTGACCTATATCACATGGGTTTATGGCGCAAAGGTAATTTAAATTGAATTGAGTGTCATCAAGGCACATTTCACATTTCTTTGGGCATCATCTAATTAGGCCAACCTAATTAGTGTTTTCAATGATGGTAATTTATATAGAAGATCATTTTGTGTTTGAAAAGAATTATGTTATGATAAAGAAGTGATTCAAATGGAAGCAAGAAAGTGAATTTTGGTAGAAGATTCATAAAAGAATATGTGAATATAATTATGAGCAGAGATTTGTGTTTGGTATGAGGTGAAGTGTTTGGGATCAGAATCTTGATCTTCAAAGGAATTGAATTCCTCATATGACATATGCATTTTATATCAATTCAAATCTTGGTTGTGTAGCCACTTTTCTTATCGTAATTTTGTTGTGAACAGTGAGTTCACTTGGATAGTGAATCCTCCCAACAATGAGCCCTTATGTAATATTTTATGATCATTCATACTATATTGTGAGCTAATCCTCATTGTGGTATTTCCCATCTTGGGTTTTCCATGTAATAATTTAGGTGTTCATGTGTTGCATGTGTTATGGGTTGTTTATGCTTTCATTTTTGTTAATTGCTAAGTATGTTATGTTAATTGGATGGTTGGTAATTAAATGGTTTTTGGGAATAATGATTCACCCCCCCTCTTAGTATTTTGGGTGTTCAACATATATTTGGGCTAATTTGAACTTATTCTTTGTAGATAGGGGAGCACTAATCACTTCAAGAGCATAGGACTTCATCTTGACCTCTTCATTAATAGCCTATTTTCTTCTCTTCACCAGTACATTGTAAATCTCCACATGTAACTCCTCTTGTATGTTCCTCATGTATAATTCAAGCATTATAATATATTTTACAATGGCCTCAACTATTGTGGCCTTATCTGTGCCATTAACCTCATTATACAAGGCTACAGTCTCTTAAAGCATGTCATGGTATATAATTCCATTAACAAGTGCTTCTACCTTCATGGGACTATGAGGTTTTTTTGAACATGTTTACTTTTTCTTCTTCTTGACATCTAGATTTTTCTTTGTTTCTACCTTCTTCTTTTCTAAAGATGCCTTCCCTGTAGCTTCCCCCTTCTTCTGCCGCATGTGCATTACAAATGCTTCTTTTTATTTCTCAATTTCTTCTTCTTCAAAAGTATCAACTATATCTACCTTCTACTTCTTTTGTCTTGCTTCACTTTGTGAATCCTCGTCCTTCATGTTTCAAACCAATGGGGGTCCTACTTCCTCTTCTTCTACATTTACAGTTATATTATTTCCTCTAAAATCCTTTTGTTTTCATCTTTTCTTTGTAGGGGCGACATGTGGTGCTACCAAATTAGCCTTTTACTTCTCTATCCTTGTCATGTGCACAAACCAAGGGGATTTCTCCTTCACCAACTTAGGGCTATTTGTTGATTTCCTTTTCTCTCCAATAGGCTTCCTAGTCTTGGAGGACATCTAAATAGAAGGAGGATTGGTAGTTGTCCTACGAGATCTTCTTGTGCTTCCATATCCTCCTGCAACACTTAATTCTCCCTTAGCTTTTTCTCTTGCTAGCTCCACTTGTTCCTTGAAGATACCCATTTCTTTTATAAGTTGATCAACCATATTTTTAACCTTCTTCTATAATTTTGGTTTCTTCTTCTCCATGTGTACCTCCATGGATTTCTCTTCATAGGTGTCATATCTTTCTTTAGTGGTATCTTTTGGAATTTGAAAAAAAAATTAGATAAGCTAGTAATTTCTTATTTAGTGACCTCATATTACAATGCAAGGATCCACACTATCCTAGGTTCAACTTCGTCCATGATGCATTCATTAGTGCTTACCAAAAATGTGACATCATTATGATACCTCTCTACTTGTTTTCTTAAAATTTGGTCTCTTTCATTCATCCTCTTTTAGAAAACTACAAAGAAAGTGGTAAGGTGCCTTTTCATCACCAATACTTCTCATAAAGTTTGCAATATGATGAGCTAACTGGTCTTCCTTCTATCTAGGTCACATTGTTTGTTATGAGAAGATCCTTTAAGAAATAGAAAAGCATACACACAACCAAAGTCCCATACTTAAATGCATATTTCTTCTCCTTGTTTTTATTCAAATTATCCATCAATTATTTCCTTACCAACTCAAAAACATCATAGTTAGGACCTTTTTCAACCATTTCATATGCCACATTGATTATGGTGGTAGATATTGATTTTTCTATATTTACGAAATATATTTTATAGCTAATTAACATCGTTGCATATCTTACAACTAGATTTATGTTAGGTTTTACCATTAGAGCTCTCTTATCATATGTTGCACCTGTTATTTCCATTACAACTTCATGCTTGATAGATTTCAACATAGGATTAGGTTTAGTGGAGCATAGACATGTAACCTCTCTAATTACCTCCTTTGTTATCATTCTAGGAATGTCAGTCCACACAAACTTATCATGAATTCTACTTAGTGTAATCCTAACCCATTTTTAACAAAAGATTTTTTTTGAAAACCATTGTCATACATCAAGCTTCTTTGCAACAAGGTTTTGGTATTCTGGTTTTAGGGAAAAATTATCTCCAGTAAGTTCTTTCATCCACATTTCTACTAGTTTGCTATGATCATATTCATCCATCTTGCCATGAATGTAAATCCTTATATTCTCAATTGGAAAAAAATCCATATGGAACATGCAAAAAATGCATCTAACAGGTCGCCTTCTATTGATTTTGTAGGGTATTTCTTAAATTTGGGTTGTGGCTTCTCAGTTATCTCTATAACCCATGGTGCAACCATTGCAAATGAATTCAAATTGCTTTAAAAAAAAATTCTATGAAACTAGAGAAAACAAAGATTTATAAATACCTTTTCTTCACTTTTTCTAATTAGGGTTCACATGTACTAGATCAAAAATTGACTTTGATTAGTCCTTTGCTACTTTGCTTCTATTTTTTTTTTGTAAATGAATTTTCCTGAGTGAAATAACTTTATAACCTTTTTAATTTAACCTAATTTTACATTGAATGCTTCAGAAAATAAAACTGACAACCCTTTATCTATATGCATAGTCACCTTTTAATGCTCCAAAAAATTTCACATTAACACATTTTATTTTGCAATGTTCACCAATAGATCAAGCATGTCAATCTACATCATATATCTTTGTGTTGAGGCATCAACACCATTTCTTTGGCAGGTTGAAGAACTATTTTCATTAGAGATCCTCCTAATCCAAAGCTCTGAACTTAGTTTCTTGAGGAAACATCTACATCAGATTTTGGTACAGACTCATCCTTAACCTCCATGTCTTCCTTCTTTCTCCAAATATTTTCCATTTGACTCTTTGTTTCTTATAGATTGATCTTTTGCACTACTTCTGTAAAACTTAGAAATGTGTCCATGCCTATTACAATTGTAGCATGTGACATTCTTCTGACCAATATTCCTTCCATTCATTCTAGATCTACACTGATTATATTTATGCCCAAATCCATAACATGTATAACAATAGACATTGAAATATTGAACCATTTTTCTATTGTTGTAGCCATTCATCAATTTCAACTTCTACACTCACTAGCTCTATGAACAAATTTATCTCATGTAAAGCATTGTCCATCAAAGGATGGAACATTGTGATTCATTATGCTTCTTTATTCCATTTCCTTATGTCCAAATTTATTGCAAGAATAACAAAAAAAATTAAAAGATGGGTACCTTTGTGCATTTGGTTGTCTGATTGATAGTCTTCTAGCTTCATTCCTTTGATTCCATATCTACTTGGATTTTTTCTTCTTATATTCAACATTTGATGTCTGATTTGAACATTCACCCTTTTCAAATCCTAAACCTTATTTATCTTTAGAGCCTTTTTGATTTACAATAATTTCATCAAGCTTTGTAGAACTCATCTTGAATTTTCCTTAATGACTCCTTGCTTTCTCCAAATCTGATCCCAGATTCACAACTTCTTGTTCAAGCCTTGTGCATTCCTTGATTTTCTTTTCATCATTGCATTCAAACATTCATCAATTCTTTTCTTTTCTTCAACTTGCACTTTTAGATTGGTGAAAGTTTCATTTGCTTGCTTCAATTGTTCACTGACTTACTTATTCCTTTCTCTAAACTTCTTGATTTCCTCTCTCAAATTTTTGATGCATTCATTTGCTTCTTTGACATTTTCTTTCAGACCTCTATTCTCACCTTCATCCCTTTCAAGATCTTCAAGGGAAACTTTGAGTTCTCCAGATCTTTTCCAAGCAATGCAATCTTCTTCTATGGATCCAACAATAGGAATCTCTTCAGGGGGAGTGGGTAGTCTTCTAATAGCCATGTGCTCAACCTCCAAGATCTTCCCCAATAAATTAAGCTCCTTCCAAGGAACCAAGCTCTGATACAAATTGTTGAACACCCAAAATACTAAGAAAGGGGGGGCTAAATTAGTACTCCTTTAAACCATTCAAAAGTTTAAACATCCAAACCACATAGCACATTCAATTGTATTAATGGAAGAAAGAATGAAAAATCAACAACATCAAATAAAACATGAACACCATGATTTTTACATGGAAAACCGAAAATGGGAAAAACCACGGTGATGATTAGCCCACAATATATTGGAATTGGTTATAGTATATTTACATAAGTGCTCATTGTAGGTGGACTCACTATCCATAAAGAGAAAAAGATAGAAGAGATTGTGTGGCTCATATCTTAGATTGAACTATTACAATAACATCTTTGATATGCATGAAATACAATTGCAATGAAGCTTAATAAACTAACTTTACACACTTCATCTGATTCAGATATAACACTTTGCTTTCCTCTGCATTCACATCACTCTAACACTCTGCTCAACATTCACAACTTAAATTCACAACACTTTGATCAATTCACATCATATAGATGTCTCTCATTACTTACATTCTTCAAAGCACCAAAAATAATCTAACATATATACATGCTTCAAGCATAACATCAATTATGCCAGCCTAATTAGATGTATCATACAAAATATAGAAAGTGTAACTTGCTAGCTCAAATCCTTTCACATACACCTCATATCAAGATTCAAATCTCAAAATAATTTGAAATAGGTCAACATGGACCTATAATAGCTCCTATAAAACACCGCAGTACATATTTAACCTTCACATACCTTCACACCTATTTGGTTGGCATTGTAGGAGATCTAATACACAAATTATTCAATTGTGTATCTATATTCAAACACATGTACCTCAAAACATCATGACAAATGGAATTCATACTCTATTGACATCTTTCAATGTCTCCTTAAGACTGAAAATTCAAAAATTATCTATGGATAAGTGCAGACTCTGCCACAAATGTACTATTGGTTCTCCAAATCAACATATCAATTTAATCCTAACAACTAGCCACTTTCTTATGTTCAGATTCAAAGGTCGATTTGTCCAACTAATAGGAAATGGGATTGACAAACATTTCCCCTACACTTTAGGCTCTGTAGGACCTAGGGGGGTGACCCTTTAGCAACATCTAAAGATCTGGACACACAAGATATTGCTTAGCAGATGATGCTCTCATAGAATTATGTTGAGAAACATAAAATATCACCCAATATTGGCAAGACACTGAGTGAATTTTAGAAACCAGCATGGAGAACATGACACACATAACTCATAAAATAGAATTGAAATGGTTTTTAATTTTAAGAATTTGGACCAAGCTGAAAATAGCAGATGCATGAAAAAATTGACCAGCGCCAATAAGAGGGCTATGGAGTCATATAACCAACATTTCATCCTACAATGTTGAACATGTTTTGAATATCTTTTTCAATTGTTATCATATTATGACAATAAGACCACTAAAGATTTATCTACTAACCATTCTTACAAATCCACCTGAAACACAACACTCCTGTCTCATTTGTTGAAGAAATTACACTATCCCCTAAATAATAGGCAATAATAAATGGAGCTTTTCATTCATTAAAGCAATTACATCATTCACAAAACAAAAGGAAAAAAAATTATAACTCAAATGCAGCAAATGTGCATGAAAAGACTCAAATAATTTTCATTATTGAATCGAAAAGAGCACTACATTTCAGCAATGGAGACAATTATCAGATAAAATATAAACATGAAAGCATAATTTAGAACACAAACTTTCATATTAGTGACTCAGTTACAATTCATCCTAGCTTTAAAATTCTACCCAAAGCTTCTCCTTGACTTGTAGAGCTTTTAGAAGTTAGAATCCCTTAAAAATGAGAAAAGAAGAGAATAAAAAGAAAATAAAAGAATCCCTAAAACAAATCCATTGAAGACACTTGGTAGCTCCTTTCCCGTTGATTAGCAATTTGGAAAAGACTCTCTCCTCTCTCTTCCTTCAACAAACTTTGCCTCCAAGTCTGCCTTTGCTATAAGTTTTCAAGCAACTAAAAAATTTCCCATGTGGAGAATCTCCATCATTCACCTAGCAATGAAAAATATCTCTGTGCTCGTGAAAAACTCATATTTTTGCTCTTTGCTTTCCTTTTATTTGTTGCATTAAAATTATTCTCATTTATGTGCCCAACACATAGTCTTTGTTTATAAAGTGAGTAAATCCACTTTACCCATGTTTTCCTTTGTTGCACGTTAATACTTTAATCCCCAACAAATAATATTTAATCACAAAGTGAATAGTAAATTCACTTCACACTAAAATATTGTCATGTGCCTTAAAATATCCAAAGGCTCTAGAACATTCACCTATGCGTGCATGTTTTTACTTTACATTTTCACGTGCATTTTTCCCAAGACTTTAAATATTTCACATTTGAAATATTTTATCCTTTCCCTTTTAAAAGAAGGCCCATTTAATATTTTATCGGGCTGCTTTAAAATTATTATGTAGGCATTTAATTTCTCTTGGGGCCCACCACTTGGTTTCTTCTCACCCATCCCGTGGGAATTAAAGGGTTTTCATTTTTAACCCACGAAATACTAGGGAAGGCTGAAGGTCTATTTAATATTTCCTTTGGGCCACTTAAACTATACCTAATGCATTAATTTTTTGTTGTCGGGGACCCACCATCACGTAGCTTCCCTATCACCAACCCTGTTGTCTTAATAGGTGAGCATCCTTGGGCTGCGATCTAGTGAGGGATGAATGAGATGTGGTTGCATTTCACATTTCACTCCAGCCATTGATCCATCTTTGTCTCCTTTATTTTCCTTAATTTCACCTTCTCTGTTTGTTATACTCATGCTCTGGCTATGGCAGCTCCCTTCTTCAACATGCTTTGGTGAATTCTCATTTTGTAACTTTGAATTCTTTTTACTACATTAGCGCAATGGCATTTCATCTACTAATTGCATTTGCTTTAATGTTTCTAAAGTGTTTCAACAAACCCATTTTCAACATATTTTGCACATAGCTATGGCGTTGACTCCTATTTCATCTGGTAATTATATTTGTTTGGCAGTTTCTTGATGAATGTCCACACCCTAATCCACTGCTTCCACTCATTTGAGACTACATTGCATTTGATTAAAATTTTCTAGGACCTTTTAATAGGACCATTCCATGAGCAGGTGCCAGATGCAGGCTTGAAGTTTCTAAAGCCTTTTCAATCCATCCATTATGTTTTCATTTTACTGGGCATGACACTCATTGAGGATTTTGAATTCTCACAAAAAGTTACATGCCCTGTCTATGCGTTGCCTTCTTTTTGGGGAATTTTCAACAAATGCATTTTACATACTCTATGCCAAGCACGCATAGAATCCTCCTCTTTGCACGGTGGTTATCTCATGTTGAATCCCTTTCAATCATGTAATTCATCTTCACTACCTGTGCTGGCAGTGTGCCTTCTCCATTGTTCTGCGCCACATTATTTGTTTAGAAGTTTCAAAGACCTTCTCAACAAATAATTTTGTATATATCCTGTAGCTGGTGCCTCCTCATTGGGCCGATCCTCTTGCTTGAAAGCTTTGGAAAGTCTTTTAAATGATTCATTTTGTACATAACTCTTCAGCCATTGTGGCATGGGCTTGAAGGGAAGAAAGGATCTTGAGTGCCAAATACACTTTTCTTAAAGTCTCTAAAGACTTTTCAACAAATCCATTTTGTGCATATTACACTACTTTTATTGTGTTTCCTGAAATCATAGTGGAAGAGGCCTTTGGTCTTCAATGTGCATGCTCTATTTCCATTCCTCTGTGCCCCCAAAATGTCAGTGATTCTCTCTTTTCATGGTGAAAGATTAAAGGATGAAACCCATGTCAAGTGAAATATCAAAATAATGTCCTTCACCCGATTTGCTCAATGTAGCCTTTAATGTTTCATCTGATTGGTGTGGTGATTACTTTTGGTGTGACCTGAGACCACATTCTTTGAAAATTTCTCCAATTGGCTGCTTTAATGGTTTCTTGTTTTCATCATGGAAGTCAAAATCCTTAGAAATCAAAAGTTGTCACTCATACATGCTTGTAACTTTGTCCCTTATAGCATAGTGTGCATTGTTAATTTATTCCTTTTTGCTTCAAGAACTTGTAGAAGTATGTTGCTTCTCCCTTTAGAATTTCCCTTGTAATCATCATAGAAGTTTCTATGCTTTAACTTGAGGTTGATAAACTACATATTGTATCTTATGGAGTTTTTTTATTATTGTAAAATAGAACCCAACATTCTACTATCATTTAAATCAACCAGCTCTTGAAGTTCGAGAAAGTTCAATAGAGAACTAACACCCAATTCTATTGCCTTTAGGTCCCTTGCATAAGAAATATCCATTATACTAGTATGCATCAAATTCAAATTTGATGGCCAGATTAAATAGTATTGTGACTTTGTCCACTGTAACTCAAGTGAAAAACTATCTTCAATAGATAAAAGGAAGAAGCTTGTGATGATGATGAATGAATGACAATCCATGATGGAATAATGCTCTGAAATTCATACCTTTCAAAACCAAAGTGTCCCTGAGCAAGAGCATGTCGGGTCCCCATGTGGGGCTGGCTAATTTTTTTTGTTTTCAAACAACTTTCTCACTCACATTGATTAGACATAGATTTTGAGTGCATTTGAAGTAAAAACATGAACTGGGTTTCCATTAAAATCTTCTTTCTGGCATTTTGAAAAATGGTGAAAGCTAGCCAAGTGAGCTTTGGAATTGCCCTTGAAAACTGGTCAAAGGACCTCCTGGAACAATGAAAACATGCAAACATGCAGACATTGGTCACAAGAACGGAGTGCAAAAGATGGTTCAACAAAAGAGATCCCGAGGTTAAAGTTATTCACTTTCAAATTTGCTTAGTTGAACTTTCTGCAACAATAGCCTATTCAGAACCAATTAAAACTTATGAAATCACCTCGTTGAAAAAATATCAAATCAACTCCTAGTGAGCTGCCACTTGGAAAATTAGTTCATTTTGGCACAATGAGAACTTGTGTAAGAAGGATTTGCTTGAATCATTTCCTGGGATCAAAAGATATTTAAGGTCAAAGTTGACAGGTCCCAAAAAGGTTTTTGAAAATGTAGGTGCAAAACTGAACAAATTGCATTTGGTTTTGACCTAGTAAAAATAGGAAATCAGCTCATGAGACTCTAAAACCTGACATGTGAGTTCATCTAGGTATGGGGAATGGATAACAACATTCGTTTTGACATGAAAATCATTTGGTTGCAAAATTCAAGCTCAAACGAGAGGCTACTTTGCAAAACTGAAAGTTTGCAAACAAAAAAAAAGTGTCAAAACCCTCCAGCTTCACTTTTCGAAACCCTATCAAAAGTTATAGTAAGAAACTAAAAATTGACATGAACCTTCACATATGTCACCTGAATGGATCTCTAAATGGGTTTTGCTTGAAAATCAACAAGAACCAAATTATGACCCTCTAAAGTAGGTCATTTAGGCAGATTCATCAGGTGCACTTTTGAAAGTGCAGAGGAATTTTTTTGAAATGGGCACCTCAAATTTGCAAAATTTGAGAGTGCCATCATACACTATACAAGAAATAATTATAAATTGCTAGATTGAGCTTCAGTTACTTATATCTCTAAAACCAAAAGATTAAACATGATGAAATTTTGGCATGATATACTTCTAACAACCAATAAAACTTTGTTAGAAGCATAGAATGAAATGTTCATTTGCAAACCACTGTGGACCCAAAAATTGGAGCTTTGTTACATAAAATTAACAGAGTTGACTCTTAGCCAATTTTCCATCACAACCAACTTTACTAGATCAAACCATCTTGCAAAAATATCCTCCACAAACACTCCAAAACCTATTAGAACCAACCAAAATGATCTACACCATGATCTCCATATCAAGATACAATGTTGACATCCATGAAAACACTACAACACATAGTAATATACCTTGTTCTTATCCCTCATGCTCATCATGCCAATATTAACATCAATGACATTCTTCCAACAAGAAGGAGATGGAGAAGTACACTGCATTGGTTGCACTTGTGGTGGCTGATTTTGCAACATCTCTACCATTAACTCTAGTTTTGCAAGCCTTTTCTCTGCTTTGTTGTATTTAGTTAATAAATCATTATACTTCTGGGTCTCTACATCATATTTTTCTTTTAGTTGCCTATTAGCTACTTTTGTGAACTTTGCAACATTGACAACCAATGTGGCTTCTTCCATTGCTAATGTATTAGAGAAATTTTTTATTATAAGACCTCTCCTTAGGTCTCTTGCAATTTCTACCAATGTTGGCATATTAGTATTAAGGGTTAAGGCCCAAACTGCAAGTGTGGACCCCACTTTGGACTGAATTTTGATCCTTGTAGTGCACATAAAGCCTCTCCATCTATAGTAAAAACTTGTGAATCATTTTTCTTGATAGTATCAAATGCAATGGCAGAAGCCATATCCCATTTTGGAAATAAAAGTATGCAACTTTATTTTACTAACTTCCTTCCCTCATCTAGGGACTTCTCCTTTTTTTTATTTAATTTCTTTAACTATCCTTGTAGGTATTATCTCTCTAGGCTTTTCAAGAGATTTATCATTTCTTCCTTCAACCTCCTTTCATATTCATCCTTTTGTGTTCTCCATACAAATTCCTTGAACACATTGCTTTTTACAAATACATCATCTATCATGAAATCTCCACAGGCCTTATCCCTCACATCATCAACATTATGAACACCAGTCAAAACTTTCTTGGTTATTATATTGTTAGGGGCTGACAACTCATTCCCCCTTTGTGGATATGGCATATTCTACAAGATATCATCTGAGATTACAATAACCTCATCATCAAAGTCCACTGGATAATCTACAAGTTCTTCTTTTCAATCTTCCTCCTTTTTGGAGAAGACTCCCTTGGTGGTGAATCAAGATCCATAACATTTTTTTGTTGTAATAGGGGGCTTGTGGCATAGGGGATGAGGTTCATGACTCATATTGAGTAGGAGTAGCCATTTTTTTTTCTCTTTCAAAACTATCTCATTTTTTCTTCTTGTGAAGACATGCTACTTCTTTAGTGTTTGGTATGTGGGACTTTCCTAAATCATAAGGGATTTCTCCTTATCCAATTCTTGTCTCTGCTCCTTGAGTTGTCTAACAACCTTATCATTTTTTTACAAAATTGCCTCAATTTTGAGAATCAGGTCCTCGATATCTACATAGGTTCCTTTGAAAGTGGGCTCTTTTGCTTCTTTTTCTTTTTCAACTTCTCAAAGGAAAGCTACACTATTTTTCTATCCTCAATTTTTTTCAAATCAAATTCATTTCTAATGATATCCTCTACATAGTCAACCCCATGCCAAAATCTTGATCTATTTATTCTCAATATTAAAGTGACAATAAAACCCTCAAGGTCATGAGTCCTAGCTTTGTAATTCTTGGTCTTTAGGGGGTAAGCATATTGAGAATGTTTTCCATCCTTCCTTGCCCATGAAAAAGTCATAAAACACTATATATTGGGGGAAGAGGGATCCCTTCTTTTGATTTTCCAAGTTAAGGTATTCAATTACTCTTAATTTCCACATTACCTCAAGTAACCCAAATTTGAATGGTATTAAACCATCAATTTTAATGTTGTTCTATGTACTACTCTTGCACTCTTAGGGTTTTTCACCTAAAAGGAGAGTGATAGAACCCTAAAATTGAGGTGGTTCACTCAAACGAAGGAGTGCAAGATGGAATTAAAACTAAATACAATTATCTAAATGCAGCTAAGTGATGAGATTGATTGATTATTAATGCAAAACTAATGAAATATGCAATTTTTGAAAACATAGTGACGTTTACAAAAGACTTAAGAAGATGAACAAAAATGCAAAAAGGACTAAATAGAAAGCTGTAACTTAGAATGTGTGAACCTGTAATATTGATGAAGGATGAAATCCACTCTGAAAATCTAGAAAAGTTGACTTTTTTACTGACTGGGACTCATTCGCCACCTTGGGCGAATCCGTCCTAGGTCAGGGTTTTCTGTCTAGAAATTGGTTTCTACTCATTGGGTACTGGAATCTACATTTAACTCTAATAGCCACCTTAAGTGGGACACATTCGCCATCCATGGTGAATCAGTCCTTTTTTGGTTTTCTACAAATTCAGATCTCAGACATGCATCTTGTCACCTGTACAACACTTCTTGATGGGAATCCAAATTGAGATCTTAGAAAATACCTACAAAATAGCTTAAAATTTGTTGTCTAATGGGGGTTTTTCCTTGGTCAAACCCTTAATTGGTTAATCAAACCTTGAATGGATAAAAATATGCATAAAACCCTAGCCTTAAGTGTGTCAAAGACTAGGAAAATCTGAAGTATGACAAAACCCTATTCTAATGTGCTAGAATAAGATGAACAAATTTGATTTGAATGATGTAAGACTTTAATCCTAGAAACCCTACAACATATCAAATGAATGTAAATGAAATGCAAACCTTAAATATGAAGATAGAGAGAAATGGAAGCTGGAATCACTTTGAAAACAAGTCTTTAGGTGTGATTTGATGGCTAGTTGCATCTCCTCAACCTAGATTTGTCCATGTTTCATGGTGCAGGAGCACCTTTTTTCAACAATGGAAAAGAAAAGTTTCTATTAAGTAGGCTTTAGGATTTTAATGTGTTTTTATTTCAATAAGGTCAATAAGACCAACTTCTTTTGTAATGAGTCATTAGGGATGCTTATTTAGTCGTAAGTGTAGGGGTATTTTGAGTTTATTATGTTAAATTAGATCCAAAATGACCATTTAATATGTAATTGGGGTTTTTTAGTAAA
Organism: Sequoia sempervirens; assembly: GCA_007258455.2. NCBI lineage: Eukaryota > Viridiplantae > Streptophyta > Pinopsida > Cupressales > Cupressaceae > Sequoia > Sequoia sempervirens. Next base: position 278,276,745 of record VDFB02281492.1, on the reverse strand, counting down.
TAGGAGTCAAGAATAGGTGAGAATTGCAAAACAAAGTTGTAAATGGTGATTAAGAACAAAAAGTTGTCAAATTGCAATTTAGTGGGAATTTGAAGAGTCAAAGAATTCAAAAGGTTGTTAAGGGCGTTGGGCAGTTGGGAATTGATTGAAAAAGATATAAAAAGTGTAAGGAAAGACTCTAGTGTGGAAATCTCTTTCCTAATGTCAATTCATAGGGGAATAATGAATGATTACTTTTAATTCCAAATTACAGAGTATTAAGATTCACACGTAAAAGGAAAGAACAAAATAGACAATAAAATCAATAGAGAATAGACACCAAGATTTACGTGGGAAAACCCTTTCGAGAGAAAAACCCACCACCAAAGAAAGATCACTTTATTCATAGTAAAAATGAATTACAATAAAGTTACAGATCCCTCCTTCACAGGTATTTGTTCTCTAATAACATACAGTAGCATTAAAATTGGGCAACCATAGTTAATCACAACACTGTTACAATGTTCTTCTAACATACAATCCGCTCAATTGACACCAAAATTTTTCCTTCTCTCTCAACTCAATACCAACCAGTCTGTCATTTCCCTCCTATACTACCTTTGACCCTTCGATTTCCAGGAATCTACTGTTCAAACCGATTCAGTTCACTTAACTGCCAAGAAGCTCAACTATCAACATTATCCCACATTAACATGAAATATTAATAGTCATTAGTTTATAAACAAAAGCCCGAAGACTTTAGGTATCCACAAGTTAGTCCTTTTGTTACCAACTCACTCGTACACCTGCATTTGACTATCATGCCAAACTGTCGACCATTCCTTGTGGTCTCCACCAAGACATGCGTACACCGCTTGTGCAATTTTGAAGAATCAAGATGGGAATGTACAATATTCGCAACAAGTCTCCTGGAAAAGACTTAAATACTTAACTTCCAACTTCCAAGTGGTCCCCACATCTATTGACATTCAAGTCACCGTCGTATGCTATCGTCACCATCCACGCAGACCGGTCCCACCAAACCATCAGCTTGTCACTCAAAATGCTAACATCAAAACCGCCACATGCAAGTTAGAAATTTCCTGATCGCTGCGATAATGAAGGAGATCGCCCAATTAGGAAGTTAAGAAACTTCTAAACTCTGTGACAAGGTTCTTAAGTTAGAGAAATCGTCGATGCCGCGACCAACACACTATTGCCAAGTTAGAAAATTTTAGAACCCCACAACTTAGGTTACAAAGTTACAAACTCGAGCGATTGACCGACAATGAAGACCAACAAAGGGGAAATCTACCAAGTCTTTAACACAGGTTCAAGCCAACAAGTTGAGCCACAATTTCCAACAATCTCCCACTTGACGAAGACTTAGTGGCTTCCTCCAAACTTGAATTTAATGACGATCATAGGCCCCAAGGCCCATCAAACTAACACACCACTTGTACTTATCCATGCTCACAGGCTTTGTCAATGCTTCTACAACATTTTCCAGAGTATCCATTTTTTCTAAATAGACCTTTCCATTCTCCACTATATCTCGTACAAAGTGATGTTGCACATCAATATGTTTTGTCCTGGCATGGAAAGTTGGATTTTTCACCAAACAAATAGCACTCTAAGTATCACAACAAATTAAAAAATTTCTTGCATTGAATCCAACATTCAAACACAAACATTTAAGTCATACAACTTCTTTGCAGATGTGTGTTTCTACCATGTACTCAGCTTCAGAAGTGGATAGAGTGAATATAGCCTACTGCTTACTCATCCAACTAATTGTGCCACCATTCAACATGAAAATATATCCACTGGTGGATATCTGGCTATCAATGTCCCCTATCCAATCAGAATCCATATAGCCTCGAATGTTAAGAGTCCTTTGTGATTCAACCAAATTGCCATGGCAATACAAAACATATTTTGAAGTGCCCTTCAGATATCTAAACACTCTTTTCACAATATCCCAATGTGTCCTTCCTGGATTTTCCATAAAATAACCAAGTACTCCCACTACTTGGGCAATGTCTAGCCTTGTACAGACCATTGCATACATTAAATTGCCAACTGCACTTGCATAAGGCACCTTGGTCATGTCCTCCATCTCATTAGGAGATTTTGGACAATCTTCAATAGATAGCTTCGTTCCTTGCAAAATTGGAACAACTAGCTGCTTGCAATCAGTCATACTAAATCTCTTCAAAATAGTGTTAATATACTTACTCTGGCTAGACCAAATATTTCTGCTCTTTTTGTCCCTGGTTATTTCCATCCCCAAAATATACCTAGCTGCACCAAGATCTTTCATTTCAAACTTTGCAAACAACTGAGATTTTAGATCAAAAATCATAAACTTACTGTTCCCAATGAATAACATATCATCCACATACATGGAAATAATTAAAATATAATCATTCTCAGCTTTGTAATACACACAATGATTAGATTTTGATCTTACAAATCCCAATGACAAAAAAAATGTGTCAAATTTCAGGTACCACATTCTTGACGACTGTTTCAAACCATATAGAGATTTCTTTAACTTACAAACCAGGTTTTCTTTACCTTTTTCCACAAAGTGCTCAGGCTGGGACATATAAATTTCTTCTTCAAGATCACCATGAAGAAATGTTGCCTTCACATCCATCTACTCAATCTCCAAGTCATATGCTGCTACAAGTGACAAAAGAAATCTGATAGATGTCAGCTTTGCTACTGGAGAAAAAATTTCCCCATAATCAATTCCCTCTACCTAGGAATATCCCTTCACAACCAACCTCGCTTTATCCTTTTCAACACTGCCATCAAGACCTATTTTATTTTTAAATACCCATTTGCAACCCATAGGCTTTCTACCTTTAGGCAATGGAACTAGATCCCAAGTATCATTTTTGTTTAATGATGCCATTTCTTCATTCATGGCTTCCAACCAGGAATCTGAATCAGACATTTCAACTGCCTCTTTTACAGTCCTAGGCTCATCAGTATTAGTAATCAAAGCATAGGAACAACTAGAATCCAACATAGAGAATCCATACCTATTTGGTTGCTTCTTCTCACGTGTAGACCTACTCATAGGTTGAGGTTGAGGTTGTGGTTCTTCTTCAGAACTCTCAGAGCTGCTTGAACTCTCCTCAATTTCAAGTACACTATCGATTTGTTGTTCCTCCTTTTTAGGTGTTAGAGGAATTTCAACACAATCATTTTTCTCCTTGACTTCTTTCATCCCTAACTACAGATCCACTGAAGAAGGTTTCAGGTATGTGCAGGATCATGATGGGCCAAAAAGTGGCGATATGATGGGTATGTGTAGGGTATGTGGCTAACGATTTTCTTTTTACCTAAAATTGATGAAACAAAAAGGGCTTTTAAAGGAGATTCTTAGTTTTCCATCAATATAAATTATGCTCTACTTTGAATTTAATAAATAATTATTATTCATTTTCTATTTGAATTACGACTAAATTCTTGATTGATAGGATGATTGAAAAACATCTATAGCTTTCAAATGGTATCACATTTTTTGAATCTAAAACATGTGTCACATTCAATGCTTCGCATATTATAGGATTAAAAAAAGAAAAAATGAATTTTATGAATTTTTGACCAAGATAAGGTGGTTAGACATACGAGTTTTTATATTTTTTAAAAGTTGTAATAAAAGAAATCATAATTAATTATTTACTTGGAAAAAAATTACAAAAAAATATGTATCACATTGGGAAATGAGTCCTCTACTTATATCTAAAATATTATAAAAAAATATGATCATTTTATTGTGGTTAGGGTGGTCAGACAAACACCCACTTCTTATTTTTCCTTAAATTTAAGTACTCGCATTGAAATTTTAAATTTTCACCAAATAGATTTTTATTTTTTTAAATAAACTAGTAGTTTAGAAACTACATTCAATTTTCTATAGATTCTAGTTTTACATATTTTTGAAATAATATAGATAACTTATTCAAATTTTTATGTCAAGTTGCCTAACTCTGATTTTTCTAATTTTTTTGCCACTTAAGAGCCTATTTTTTCCATGATGATCCTACACATACCCTTTCAACTCACACAAGATTACACTTCTGTTGTGTACCACCTTTTCAGTCATGAGATTCCAAAACTTTTATCCTTTCACACCAATGTCGTAGCCAATGAAGATACACTTAACAAATTTGTTCTCCAATTTAGTTCTCTTCTCATTCGACACATAAACATATGCTTCACAGCCAAAGACATGAACATGTCTCAGAGAGGGCTTCTTACCAAACCAAGCTTCCATAGGCGTTTTGTCAACAAGTACTGAAGAAGGAGATCGATTCACCAAGTAACATGTTGTAGCCACAGCCTCAACCCAAAACTTTTGCTCTAGACCAGCACTACTCAACATACTTCTTGCTCTGTCCATCCACATCATGTTCAACCTTTCAGAAACTCCATTTTGCTGCAGAGTGTAAGGTGTTATTTTATGCCTTTTAATTCCATGGTCTATGCAATACCTTTCAAAATCTGCATAAAAAAATTCACCACCATTATCTTTCCTCAAGCATTTGATTTTCTTACCAATCTTATTTTCAACTAAGTTCTTGAACTCTTTAAACCGACTAAACACTTCTGATTTTATTTTTAGAAAATATACAAATGCCCTTCTCAAATAATCATCAATAAAGGAAACATAATATCTTGATTTTGATAATGAAGGAACATTTACTAGACCAAAAGCATCAGAGTGAATATAATCCAAAACACCAGAAGATTTATGAGGACTAGAGTAAAAAGAAACACGATGATGTTTTCCATATATACAATGTTCACAAAATTCAGATTCTAGGTCATAATCTTCAAGCCCTCAACCATGTTTTTATTTTTCAAGGCTTTTAAGCCTTTCTCACCAATGTGACCGAGCCTCGGATGCCAGAGCATAGTCTTCTTTACAAGAAGTTTAACTTCCAAAGAATTAGCCCCTATAGGAGCTTCAGTCTCCTTTACACAAACACCCTTTTGTGACTTTGCAGATAAACTATTACATTGAACAACAAGTGTGTCCAACTTATATAGAGTACCAATTTGGGTACCCCTAGCCAGCACCATCGAGCCTCTAGTCATTTTGAAGCCATTGCTAGAGAATGAGACTTGCACTCCAACATCATTTAGCTTACTTACAGAAAGTAAATTCTGACCCAGACATGGTATATGCATTATGCCATCAATTCCCTTAATTCTTCCATCAGGAAACTAAATTTTGACTCTTCCACGGCCAACAATTTCCAGAGATGAATCACTTGCTAAATACACCTCTCCACCATCATATTCTTCATACTTTGTGAACCAGTCTCTATGAAATGTCATATGGAAAGATGCTCCAAAGTCTATCAGCCAGACATTATTTGATGCCCGAGTTGTCAAGGCTACAATGAAGGCATCATCTTCACTCTGAGAAGAATCATTATCAAAAGAGTTCTTCTTCTTCTTTTTCTCCTCTTTGCAATCCTTTTGGACATGACTAGGCTGCCCACAATTCCAACACTTCACCTTGGACTTTTTGCTAGGAGACTTTGATCTCCCTTCAGATTTAGATTTAGACTTCTTGTCCTTCTTCTTGCCTTTCTCCTTTGATCTGCCACAAACAACAAGAGCCTCCTTTGCCATCTCAAAATATTTTATTCTCATCTTTTCTGATATTACTCCTCCATCTTCAAAGAGTACAACTTATTCCTTAAGAACAACTTATTCACCAAGGACTTAACCTGATAAATATCTCCAAGCTTCTTCCACAAACAAGATGCAATATTCTCTTCATGAATGTTTAGGAGAACCAAGTTTGCTAAACAAAGTCTTGTCAACCCTTTTTCTTTTCTATCTGTGAGATCTCAATCTTCTTGATTCATGCCTAAGGGTTTTTTTCTAGACATAGCAAGCCAAAGATCGCGATCCACCAACAGATCTTCCATTTTGAGTTTCCACAACTCAAAATTTTTACCATTGAATTTTTCAATTTCAATCTTTCCTAAAGTGCTTGCCATCTTAATCTGCAATCGATATTACCAAGTTTCTACAAAACTCCCACTTCAAAGTTGACACAAAAACCAACCCAACCCACAAGGATAACACAACTGGCCAGGCTCTGATACCACTTGTAAGGAAAGAATCTAGTGCGGAAATCACTTTCCTAATGTCAATTCATAGGGAAATAATGCAAGAGTACTTTTAATTCAAAATTATAGAGCATTAAGATTCACAAGTAAAAGGAAAGAACATAATAGACACCAAGATTTACATGGGACAACCCTTTCGGGAGAAAAACCCACCACCAAAGAAAGATCATTTTATTCATAGTAAAAATGAATTACAATAAAGTTACAGATCCCTCCTTTACAAGTATTTGTTCTCTGATAACATACATTAGCATTACAATCGGCCAACCACAGTTAATTGCAACACTATTACAATGTTCTTCTAACATATAGTCCACTCAATTGATGCCAAAATTTTTCCTTCCCTCTCAACTCAATACCAACCGGTCTGTCATTTCCCTCCTATACTACCTTCGACCCTTCGATTTCTAGAAATCTATTGTTCAAACAAATTTGGTTCACTTAACTGCCAAGAAGCTCAACTGTCAACATTATCCCACATTGATGTGGAATATTAACAGTCATTAGTTTATAAGAAAAATCCCAAAGAATTTAGGTATCCACGAGTTAGTCCTTTTGTTACCAACTCACTCGTACACCCATTTTTGACTATCGCACCAAGCTGTCGACCATTCCTTGTGGTCTCCACCAAGACACACATACACTGCTTGTGTAATTCTGAAGAATCAAAATGGGAATCTACAATATTCACAACAAGTCTCCTGAAAAAGACTTAAATACTTAACTCCCAACCACCAAGTGTTCCCCACATATGTCAACATTCAAGTCACCATCGTATGCTATCATCACCATCCACGTAGACCGGTCCCACCAAACCATCGGCTTGTCGCTCAAAATGCTAACTTCAAAACCGCTGCATGCAAGTTAGAAATTTCCTAATGGTTGTGACAATGAAGGAGATCACCTAGTCGAGTAGTTAAGAAACTTCTGAACTCCGTGACAAGGTTCTTAAGTTAGAGAAATCACAAATGTTGCGACCAACACACTGTCGCCAAGTTAGAAACTTTCAGAACCCTGCAACTTGGGTTACACAGTTACAAACTCTAGTGATCAACCGACAATGAAGACCAACAAAGGGGAAATCTGCCAAGTCTTTAACAGAGGTTCAAGCCAGCAATTTGAGGCACAATTTCCAACAAAAATCCTCTAAAGGCTCGAGCACAAGGTTGTTGGAGGATTGTATTCAAGCAAAATCAATTGAAACACAACATTCTTCTAGAAATTACTCTATTTTTCTGAGTTTACTCCTTCTGTATGGCTTGTACAGTCTTGAGAATGCTCTAAATTTATTTTCTTTTCATAGAGGAATGTCTTAGTTTTCTATTGAGACCATTTTGAGGAAATTTCATTAAAATTTGGTGCAGATTTCTTTATTTTTTTGAAAACTGCCTGTTACAAAGAATCAAGGGTTTGACATAGTTTTAATCATGTAATAGTCAATCTACCTACTATTTGGGTCTGTTACTTAGTGGATTGACTTATGAAATGTAAGATTTTTTTTTTTTAATGTTTGAAGGCTATGGGAAAGAGTTGTGTATGAATGAATGATGCCCTAGGGAAAAATCATGTTGTTTTCTATGTGAAATAAGGGTGTTTATGTTGAGTTTTGATAAAACAATGGAGAAATCATCCATGTAATGAATTTGTAAGAATATGCAGAGCCTCTGGAGACTATTGATGCTTTGTCTAAGATTACAATGCCTAGGGATATGGATTTTCATTAAACCCTTATGGTTTGTGAGTAAAAGAAGGGTTTCTTGGGGCAGCATGCTAGAAGGCTTAAATCTACAAATGAGTGAGAGATTCTAAGGTTTTGTGAAACAATTCATGATTTTTAAGTGTTTTTGAATGATTTTCAAGAGTTTATGAGGTATTCTCTTTGTAAAATAAGGCTAATTCACTAGCCTAAGGTAGGGTTATGCTATTTGTTCTCTAATTTGGTCTGAAGGAGTCATATTTGGATTTCACATATGTCAAACAACCCTTCAAAGGGTATCTAAATCATTCATTTTTTTGGAAGGTTTTTTGTGAAACTTGAGGGAGAAAGCCCTTAAACTGAGTTAGTTATGCTACTAGGATAGTCAAGGCTAAGAGTGATAATTGGTGAGATTAAGAGACTTTTATTTGAAGCTTGGTTGATACTCATTTGAATGGAATTGTGAGAAGGCGGTCCACCCCTATGCTTGCATCAATTCACCATAGGAATCCATCATCAACTCTTTGCAATGTTGAATCTTAAATGAAAAGTGAGCTTCAAGACCTGCAAAAACCCTAGTTTGCTGCCCTAGAACTTCAACTTTGCTATAGAAAATGCTAATGAAAATTATTATGGAAGACTTTTAATACTGGAATTTTGACTTTTCATGTAAAAATGACTAAGAGATGTGAAAAATGACCTAAAATGTGTATTTATAGGAATCAACACCTAATTTTCCAATTATTTAGATCTAAGAGGCTGACATCCACTGAAAATTTAAGTTGAATTGATTAAATTCCCACTCAAATTTGAAATTTTCCCCAAAAGGGACACATTCACCACCCTTGGCAAATGGGTCCCACTAGAGGGGACTCATTCACCCAAGGTGGAAAATGGGTCCCACTAGTGGTGTTTGGAGGTGGGTTTTAGGGATATGAGTGAATTAAGTGTTTTTTGTCAGGATTTAGATGATTTTTTTAGTGAAACGAGCCTCTAGATAAAAAAATAATGGGTCTTAGGGACCTATAAATGTTGTTTTGAAGATTGAATAATGTAGGGGTACTCAAAAGTAGGTCCAAATTAAGCATGACATTATCTCTTTTCTCAAGAGTGTCTAATTTTCTACGCCATGGGTATGAACCATGGAAAAAATATGGGGCCACATTGGTCCCATAGACTGTCAAAATTGTTGAATTAAAATGTACAATCACATCACCCCAATTGTGAACGATTCCCAAATAATGCCTTCTCTCCTTTAGCCTCAAGAAGTCATGCAATTCCTTTGAGACTCTTGGTACATCCCCTCTCAAATAGCCTTTCAATTTGGCATAGAACAAGTTTGTGAATGCCACAAAACTTGATGTTGTGCAATGATTGTCCAATAGATGGGTCCACATTTGGATAGGGAGATGCTATCCACTCTCATCTTTCATTTTAATATGAATCCATGGGCCCAACTCTTCATATACATATGCCAATAAAATGTGACACAACAAAGAATACCACCAGAAGCACACACCACCCTCTCCATCCTTGATGGTCACCAATGCTTTGTGAATAGAATCTTATAAGTAGGTGGAAAATTCATACTCCACATTCGCCAAGATGCTATGTATATTTCTATTATGAACATGGGGACTACAAGTGTCCTCTATGGAGGGTTTAGTCCTAAGACTTGACATAGAGTGAGATAAGTTCTAACAAAATAAAACTCAAAAAAATAATTTTTGAAGGGTTCCTTTTCTTCAAGCATGATCCTAACTGTACTTCTACCCTTTCCTTTCACCTGAAACCTTGACAATATTGTCACTCTATAGGTGCTTTTTTTTTTTCTGTTCATATTCCTTTCTAAATGCTTCAAGGTTGATATGTTTGTTTACATTAGGATTAATTTTGAAAACCCCAATAATTGCTTCTCTGGTCAATTTTACCATTTCAACCCTAGCATATGTCCTTAAAACCCTGATGTTTGGATCATAATCTGCTAAAATAGCCTTAACCAAATCCATGCCCAAATACACATTGGGAATTGCTAATTTTCCTAGGTTTAATTTCAAGAAATTGTAGCTTTGAACTGCAACATTTCTTTTTCCATACCAATATTAAACAACTCTCAACCAAAAGCATTCATCTTAACATCCTTGATAGCATAGTGTTCATCTATTATTCCCTTTTCTACCCATGGGCCTTGCATTTCCAATTTTCCTATGTTCTTATCATTTGTTGAACGATGAAATTTGGCTAATAGGTCTTCATGAAGGGATCTCTTTTTGTCTAAGGTGGAACTAGAGGCGTGAGATTTGGGGGTGACATTTTGATAGTAATTGATAAAACTAGGGCTTTCTATGGTGTGACTAGGGTTCTAACATAGTTGCAAATTGAACTAGGGTAAATTAAGACTTCAACACATGCAAGAAACTCAAATTTAAGAAAATTGAAATACACAACCCTAGAATACTATTTTAGCTTAAAAACTATCACTGATGCAAGATTTCACATATAATTAAGGAAGGTAGGAGAAAAAATTCAACTTATAGGTGAATCAATAGCACAAACCCTGATTCTCATTCTACGTAAGAATTGGTCTCCAATAACCTTAGAATGCTTAGGTGAATTGGAAATGTTCTTTGTATTTTAGTTTTATGGAGAGTTGAATTAAATTAGGACCCTATAGCACCTTTTCTACCATTATTTCTCACTCATGCGAACTAGAACGACTTCATCTACTTGTTTTCTTGATTTTAAATTTGAGTCATTGATCTTGAGATGGTATGTATCTTTGGATGGCTTAGATTGAGTCAACCAACTTGGAAAAACTTGATCGTCATTTACCTTAGCCTCAAACTTATAAAATGTCACCATATCAAAAATCCCATTATAAATCACTCTGGGCCCCATAGAATTTGGGAATGTCAAAAGAAACTAATGTGTCAATTCCCCATGACCTCACACTCATATGCATTGAAGCAAATCAAAGGCCACATAATGGTGGGGAGATCCACTAGATGCTACTACATGCCCTACCTATGCACTATTTAACCTCCCATGTATTCGCCCATACTTAGGAAAATTTTATCACATGTTTATTCTTTTGCAAATTGGACAGCCAGGATTAAAACATCTTTATTATGTTGCTCCAAAAACCTGCCATGTGTATTCAAATCCATCCCTTTACCCTTCCTTATGTCACCTTCATACTTAGAAAAAATGATTTAATACTCCATCTGATGGTTGAGATCTTGCCACTTGGCATCATCTCGCACCACCGCAATCAACCAAGGTATTTAGAGATAGCCCCCTATAGAATAGTGGGGAAGAGTTTGGATGATGCCACATGGCACCATAAGAACCTTGAGATCACAAGCCTACCACCAATGTTATAGAAAACCTATAGGGTCTATTATATGAGATGGACATGTGGTTCCTTCCCACTTCCTTACACTCAATTTTCTATGATTATTTTATTCACTACAAGGTAGTGAGGACCAATTAATTACAAACATATATCAAGTGGGACCAAGTCATGCTTTGCTTAAAGGGTTTTTAAGCACATGCTCTAACTTATAACTTGGGTTAGGGCCATTTACTAATTCGACATAAGACTTAAGACTTATATTTATTTCAAACCTAGGACATAAAACATTAGACATGGTTCAACTTAATTTCATGACCCTCGAAGCATATGATATTATCAAATATTTTAAAAGGGTAGTTACCAGTAAGACTAGAATGTTGGAGTTGGTGACTACATGACTTCAATGGGTTAAGTTGTAACTCAAGGAACTAAGAATGGGAAATAGCAAGTCAATGATAAAACATAAGAAACAAATAAAGCTTTTACACTGTTAGGGTTTGAAGCTCAGGTTTTAGCCCTTGGGTGAACCCTAAACACATGAAATAAGAAACCCTAGCTTTTAGAAAACTAATGAAACTTAGAAATTTTAAAATGCATTACAAGGAACCACAAAAATTTTAAGAGTCCTCTCACAGGGTGCCTCTTAAATTTAGGTCAAGGATGATCTACAACCTTAACAACTTGTGAAGTACACATCTTACAAAAGTTTAAAATGTTGAACTAATACTAGGGCAAAGTAGAGATTTGTAAATACCTTTTGAATCTTTACCATTAGGGTTTCATTTAGAATCACTTCACTTTGCTCCTTATCTAATTTTCTCTCCTTGAATGCTTTTTTACGAATGACTTAAAACATATGAGTGATCATTGTTTGCCTTATACAGGTGGTTACATGATTGAAACCAAACTTGATGTCTTATATGACATGTTTCAATTAAATAATTCTTTAATTTAACAGTGGAAGAAAAGGATAATGAATAATTCAATAATTAAAATAATTATTTAATTATAGTAGAAAGATGATAATAATTAAATAAATTAAATTTATTTAATTATAGAGGGAAGGGGGCATTAGTGACGTAATTAAATAAATATAATTTAGTTAATTAATCAAAAGAAGAAATAAGAGGAAATAAATGAATTAATTAAATAATTAAAATTATTTAATTAATGGAAAAAATATGCCATTAGACAATAATCAAATAATTAAAAATTATTTAATTATTAGGGATGAAAGGGGGATTGATGAAGAAAATAGTGTTCACAAGCCTAGGACATTTTTTAGTGTCTACATTTTTCCCCTCTTTGATACAATGTAGTTTATCACGTTGTGTCAAAAAGTTTTAGTCTAAAATAAAATAATAAAATAATTTTTTTAATTATTTAATTATTCACTTTCCCTCCTAAATTAAATAATTTTATAATTATTAATTTTCTCCAACAACCTCTTTTTTTGTGCTTCTCTCTTTATCAGTGTCATCCTTATCTCTTTTCATCTCATTTAATTTTCACCCTTGATTGAATTAATTTATAATTTAATCTCAATTGTCCATCCCTAACCTAGCCCTATATTTTCCCTAATTTATCCCTAACCCTATTTCATACTACATATTTCAATTTCTACAATTGATTGACATGTCTTATTGGCTTTTAATCTCAACCATTCATTCCAATTTTTCTTTTTATAAAAGACACCTGTCATTGTCATTTCAAGACTACATTTATCCTACCTAGACTATTGCTATCAAAGGATCCAAGTATGATATTTGATATTTCACTATCATCGTCATTAGGCTATTATTGCATATTAAAATATGAGGGAAATCAAGCATATCAAGCAAAATGGAGAAGGATAATGGAGGTGAATCAACCATGGCATAGGTAATATTTCTTTATGTTTATGTTTCTATGTTGTGTTGTGCTTCATAATTGGTTTAGGGATTTAGGGTTTAAGTTTTGATGATTCATGACCTTAACCTTGATTTTACCCTATTCTACAATCACTTATAAATCCTTTTGAAATAACATATAATGCATTGAATGTACTAATTTGAAGTTCAACCAAAATTTGATAAACCCTAACTATGATAGCACAGTCACCTTCAATTGCTCCACAAAATTCTACAACATAATATTTTCCATCAACATTTTCACCAATAGGTCAAGCATGTCAACCTACATCTTATATGAAAGTGTTGAAGGCATCAACACCATATATTTGGTAGGGACTTAATGAGTGTCTGTTAAAACTCCCCCTAAGCCAAATCTCTCACTTAGTTTTCAAAGGAAACATCTGCAACAAAGGTTGGTAAAAATTCACTCTTAACTTCAATCTCTTCTTTCTTTTTCTAAATCTTTCCCATTTCCTTCTTCATTTATACTAGATCCACATTCTTTAGTGGATCATTCATCTTCAGTGAAATACATGGTTTCACATCCTTACTTATGTAGAACTTAGTAATGTGTCCTAACTTATTGCATTTTTAGCATTTGACATTTTTAACAAGATTACTTCCACTTGCTTTGTATTTTCATTGATTAGCCTTATGCCCAAATCCATTGCATATACGTATAATAGTATCCCTTGAAATATTGAAACATCATACCATTCTCATAACCATTCATCATTTGATTTCTACATTCACTAGCTCTATGACCAAACCTTTTGCATGTAAAACGTTGATTGGAAAATGATTGAGAATTTTGATTCATTATGCTTCTATATTCTATAGCCTTATGTCTAAAATTATTGCAAGAATAATAATAAACATTAAAATATGGGTACCTTTGCACATTTGGTTGTCTGATTGGTGGTATTTTAAATTCACTCTTCTAGTTCCAGACCTTTTTGAAGTTTCTTTTCTTCTCATTCTTATTTTCAACCTTGTTTGGAGTTTGATCTATCTTTGATATTTCACCTTTCTCAAGCCCTAATGGTTCTTTGTCTTTAGATCCCTTCTAATTTTTAATCATCTCATCAAGCATTGTAGTACTCTTCTTGATTTTTTATTCTTGAATATTTGCTTTCTCTAGATCTAATCTCAAGGTTACTAATTCTTGTTCAAGCTTTGAAAATTCTTTAGATTTGTCTTTCAATTTAGCATTCAAGCAATCTTCAACTCTTTTAATTTCTTCAATCTACAATTTCAAGTGGGGAATAGTCTCATTTAATTTATTGAGATAATTAATCCTATTTGTAGCTTTCTTGAGTTTCTCTCTCAATATCTTAATGCATTCATATGCATCACTAAGATCCTTTTTCAGATCTCTATTCTTAGATTTTTCTTTATCCAAATCATCCAGGGAAGATTTGGTTCTCCTTCCATGTCAACAATACAATATTCTTTAGTAAATCCTACCATAGGAATTTATTTTGGAGGGGTAGGATATCTTCTAGTAGCCATGTGTTCAACTTCAAGATCTATCTTAGAAATCAAGCCAACCGAAGGAACCAAACTCTAATACCAATTATTGAATGCATAGAATACTAAGAGGGGGGGTGAATCAGTATTCCTAGGAACCACTTAAACATTTAAATATTCACTCCATACATCATATTCAAATTGTAGTAAGGAAACAAACCATGAAATCAATCATCAAAGAAAACAACACATGAACACAAAATATTTTACATGGAATAACCTAAAAAGGAAAAAGCACGAGTAGGATTAGCTAACAACATATTATAACTAGTCATAACATATTACAGAATGGCTCACTGCCTTTTGGAATCACTATCCAGAGGACTCACTGTCCAAACAATAAGAGAAAATAGAAAAGAGGGGTGGCTCATTTCCAATATTTTAACTACTAATAATGCATCTACAATATGTAGGAGATCCAGTTCCACTAGAGCTCAATATATTGAATCAACACACTTCATACTACACAACTTCCACACTATGCTCTTCTTTACATTCACATCACATTAACACTATACTCACATACTTCACATTTCATTACTCTATCTTCACACTACAACATCAAAAATGATCTCACATTTATATGCATTACATTCACAAACACCTACAACATCAATTAGGCCAGCCTAATTAGATGTATCATGCATAATATAACTTGCCGTCTTAAGATTCAAACAAACACACTTCATGTCTTAATTCAAACCTTATAACACATCCAAATAGGTGTGATATGACCCATAATAACTCCATATGACCCAAAGCTTATTAGGCCAACTCTATTGATGGAGTAACACTGAAATACACCAACCGAACATCCACAAAATAACACTTAGACCACTAAGAAAATCATCACTTGGATTATGGATACTATTGACACCTTTGAACACTCCCTCAAATCCACATAACTAGATATTCTTCCGTGGTGGAATGTGAACCATTCAAAACATCTACACTATATTGGTAACACTGTCATTAGAAGACCCAATACACTATCATCATTATCATTGATATCAAAGGACATAAGGACATGAAACTTAGGATTTAGATTCCTCTAAAATACACCAAAATTATCTTAGAATTGTAGACCAAAAATTTTCAAGGCAGAGCAATGCAGACCCAAAATCTAATACATTGTGCACTAAAAACTTGTATTTTGTAATTAACCGAATATTCAACACATCTATTTTGTACCAAAGTAAAAATATTGCATTTGTATACTGGATTACCATCACCATATTCACTCATGCTTCACCAGTTATCTATACATCAATCTTCACATCAAGCCATAATGTTGACATCAATGACAACATTGTATATGCTCATGCTCATTCTCATGTTTCCAACAAACATACCAATGACAATCTCCTCAAACTTCCAATACTCTACAAAGAGAAAGGCTTACATATGCTAAAACAAAAGGTTAAAGAAGATAGTTGAAAGTGCAAGTGTCAAAGTGGGTGAAGAATCACACCAAAGCTCAGTGTTGATAAAAGGATACGAATCTAATGAACCCCCTTGTAGAGAAGAAGAAAAAGAAGAAGATAAATAGAAAGAGATAATAGTGGAAGAAGAAGAATCTCTAGAAAAGAATCCTAAGTATATGTAGAGAAACCATTATGAAGATACAATCATTAGAGATAAGAGAAAAGGTGTGTTGATAAGAAGAAAATTTGTTATGGTGGAGGAACAAGTAAACTTTTGTTTACTCTCTGAGATAGAACCTAAAATAGTAACTGAAGCATGCAAGTATGAGAGTCAGATCAAAGCTATGGAAGAAGAAATGAGGTAGATTGAGAATAATTAGACATGGGAACTAGTCCCAAGACTAAAAAACAAGAATCTTATAGGGAACAAATGGGTTTTCAAGAACAAGTTGAATGAGAATGGAGAAGTTATCAGAAATAGGGCTTGGCTTGTGTGTAAGGGCCACTCACAAGTGGAAGGAATAGATTTCAAAGATAATTTTTCTCCAATAGCAAGAATTAAATCCATTAGGATGTTTTTGGCTTTTGTATCTCATAAATAATTCAAGTTGTATTAGATAGATGCCAAATATGCATTCTTGAATGGTGAGTTAGAAGAAGAGGTATGCATTGCACAATCAGAAGATTTTAATATGGTTTATGGGTTGAAGAAAGCTTTATATGGACTCAAATAGGCTCCTAGAGCTTGGTATGTGAGATTGGATAAGTACTTATTATAGTAGGGATTCAAAAAGGGTACCGTCGATAGAAATATTTACTTCAAGGATGAAAGAGATGAAATTATGATTATGGTTGTGTATGTTGATGACATAATATTTGGAGGAAATGAGGAAATGTGTAAAAGGTTTGCAGATGAGATGAAAAATGAGTTTGAAATATCAATATTTTGGGGAGATGAATTTTTTCCTTGGGATTAAAATTAGTCATTTTGATAAAGGTATATTCACCTCACAATCAAATTATGTCAAGGAAATATTTAATAAGTTTGTAATGGAGGGCTCTAAACCAGTATGTACTCCCATGGTTACTAGTTGTAAGTTGAGAAAAAAATGATGAATCTCTTAAGATAGATCGGAGCAAGTACAAATCCATGATTGTTGGACTACTATATCTAACTACCACTAGACTTGATATCATGCATGCAATATGTCTTCTGGCAATATTTCAAGAAGATTCTAGAGAATCACATGTGGTAGAAATAAAAAGGATACTTAGATAGCTAAAAGGAACTCTAGACTTTGGTCTATGGTATCCTAGGTATACCATTTTCTCAATGAGTGCTTATATATATGCATATTGGGCAGGTTGTACAGATCATAGAAGAAGTAAAAATGGAGGTTCTTTCCTTCTTGGAAGCATATTGACTTCTTGGTTGAGTAAGAAGAAATATTTAGTTCCATTATCTATTGCAAAGGAAAAATGTATTGTTGTAGCATCATGCTACACATAGGTGATATGGATGAAGTGGACATTGAAAGATATCAAGTATCACATGATGAACACATTTCTATCTTGTGTGATAGTACACGTGCTATCAACATTTCAAAAAATCTAGTAATACATTCAAGGAAAAAGCATATCTCTATTTGGTAATCACATTCTAAGAGAGAAATTTTCTCAGAATGAAGTGAAGTTGGAGTATTTGCCTACAAAGGATCAAATAGTAAACATTTTCACAAAGGATCTTCCAAAAGTTACAGTTGAGTATGTCAGGTAGAAGCTAGGGGTTGTTTCCCCTCCTTTCAACTAGATGCATGAGTTGGTGCATCTGCCCAAGTGAGCAATTCAAGATTTATTCTTTGTCTTGGACTAATGAATGCTACCTCTCAAGGGGAGTAGGTAGTGGTGTCATTAGTTGGTGCAGTTAGGGGGAGCATATCTTGTGCCCCTAAGGGGGAGAGAGTTGTATAGATAGAGTAGTGGAGGGAGAGAAATGGAGAGAGAGTAGTGAAGATAAAGTAAAAGGGAGAGAAAGTAGTTTGTAAGTGTTTTCCGAAGTGAAGTGTGGAGGTATTTCCCTTTACCATTGATGTCAAAGGGGGAGAAATTGATGTTTGAAAAACATGGGGAGAGAAAATATTGAAAAATAGAAGAAGAAAGGGGAGAAATAAAGAAGTGTGAAATGTAAGAAATGTTCAAGGGGAAGTGTTGCTCTATGTAGGGTTTTATTTGTTGTTGATGGTTTATTATAGATAGTGTTGCCATCAATAACAAAGGGGGAGAGTTTTGGATATTGTTGCAATATGTTGTCATTAGTATTGTCATTGATGTCAACCTATGTCAAAATCTAGTGTGTTTATGATGAGAAGGTTCTTGTGGTGTTTAACAGGTGTTGTTGATGCAATTGGCTCACTTGGTTTCCAAGTGATTTTGAGAAAATTTGAATAGAGATTTCACAAGGTGACAGAGTTGTGTTTTGCAAATTGTGCTCCAAATTTCTTCATGGTTGAAGATTTAATTATGTAGTTTGGATGAGATGATCAAAGGTGTTATATCTAGAGTTTAAGGTTCAAGAATGTGTGACAATGGAGGATGTTTTTGATAGTGTGTTACTTGTGAAGAAGGTTTTTAGGGAGAAATGGAATTTCTCTACATTTCTTTGTGTTGAGGTTTCTTATCTTGCAGATTTGGGAGCATACTAATACTATCTATATCTACCTTCCATTGGAGTGTTTTGTGTTGTTTCACAAGTTTAGTTAGTGAGTTTTATGTCTTTGTCAATGTGGTTGGTTGCACAAGATGATGACATTCTCAATTTTAGGTGGTTACGATAGTGTTTCTAAATATTTTAATGATGATGGAATATTTTGGGAGGTTTTGTGATGTTGCTACATGGTTTGTAGGATGTTTTCTAGATTGGGTGAAGAGTTAATTGATTGATTGATAGTGTTAGTGTATGGTTGGCCAACTTGGCATGCTAGTGATGTTTATAGAGATGGTTTGCTGGTTATGGAAGCTTGGTGTAGCATGTCAATGTAGATTTGGGTCCTAGTTAACCCTTAGTGTAGTCTTACTTTACTTATTTCTAATGTAGAAGTGTTTGGTGGTGACCTATTTTGTCGTTGCACATTTGAGGTGCATATGTTTCATTAAGGCCGACCTAGAGAAGTTGTTTGAGGTCAAAAAAGATATATAAGAAAGGTTAATTCTTAGAGATGTGTTTTATGTAGAGTAATATGAAGGATGATGTGAATGTAATCAAGCATGTTGATCTGAATGTGAGCTTAAATGCCTAAGGCTACTGAAAGAAGTGAGCAGAAGGTGTCTATATTTTGTGTACCTCAGGTTGCTAGAGGTAGTGAGCCAAAGGTCACAAATGGTATAGAGTTGTTGTGGTGGATATTCTTGTTCCTTTGAGGTAGTGAACCTCATTGAAAATGAATTCTTCTCTTCTTTTCTATTCTAGATAGTGATTCATTTGGGTAGTGAGCCTTTTGTAATCGATGTTATATATATATGATTTAATCCTCACTGTGGTTTTTCCCTGATTAGAGTTTTTCCACATAAATATGGTGTTCTATTATGTATGGTTGTTGTTGTTGTGTTGATGTTTCAATTTTCTTACATTCATGCTAATGCTTAATAAGGGTTTAAAGATTAATGAGGGTTTTCATGTTTTAATGTACAACTAATGCATCCCCCTCTTATTTGTCTTTTATGTCTAACAATTAGTAACATAGATATGGTTCATTGGAGGAAGATTAACTGCTTGAGTTAGATCTAATGGTGCATAATAATGGTGTTAAAGTTCCTATGTTTGATGGATCAAACTATGCTTTTTGGAAAGCTAGGATGGAATCCTTTCTTGTCTCATTAGGGTTTGGTGTTTGAAATTCAGTTAAAATAGATATACTATTCCTAATACTCCTACGAAAAGTGATTATGAGATCAAGCATTATGAGAATAATGGTAAAGCAAGGAATGTTATCTTGAGTGGGGTTTCTAATTTAGAACTTGTGATGGTGATAAGCCTCAAAACTGCTAAGGGGATTTGGACAAAGTTGCATAGAATTTATGAAGGAGATGATAAGGTCAATCAAGAAAAGATGCATAATTTCAAAGCCAAATTTAAACCCTAAGGATGTCAAAAGATGAATATGTTGTAGGGTACATGCTCTAGGTGGATGAAATTGTCAATGGCATCAATAGTCTTGGTGGAAAACTCGAGGAAAGTGAAGCTATGAAAAAGGTATTGAGAACTCTTCCTAAATTTTATAGTGCTAATTTTTTTTATATTGAGGAAGCTTATAATTTAGATCAATATTCTAGAGATCAAATGTTTGGTGCTTTAACTACTTCTGAATTAAGAGAGTTTGAAAAAAATGCTCGAAAGAAAGAAAATTCTTTTAAAATCATCAAGAAAGATGATGAATCTGATCTAGATGATTTTGATGAGGTGGAAGAACATTTTGTAAGGAGATTGAAAATGGGCATGGAAAATAGAGAGGTATGTTACCCTTTAAATGCTTCAATTGTAGAGAGGTATGTTACCCTTTAAATGCTTCAATTGTGGAAAGATAGGTCATTATGCTTCTAAATGTCTAATAAAAGTTTCAATTGACAAACATAAAGATCATAGAGGTAAATCTATCAAGAAGAGTTATTATGTTAAAGAAGATAGTGGTGTATCTAATGATGAAGAATCAGACTATCCAGATGATGGAAGTGATGAATTCTTGTTCATGGATTTAATCGTTGGAACTAAATCTACTAACTCTAAAATATGTATGAAGGAAATTTCTCTAGAAATAGGTCATAGTATTGAAGGAACTATATTAACTAATTTTCATACAAGAAAGGAGAGGAACTACTGGATAATTTATAACTGATGCTCAAATCATATGACAAGTGATAAGAGTAAGTTTTCTAATCTTGAAAAGTATGATTGTGGTTTTGTTAAGTTTGGTGATGATACATTTGCTAAGGTTTGTGGAAAAGGTTCAATTATTTTTTATGACAAGCATAAGAAAGATGATGTTCTTTATGTCAAGGGTTTCTAGCATAATCTTCTTAGTGTAGGACAAATGTGTAATAGAGGACACAATTTGGTGTTTCAATATGACGGTTGTGAAATCAGAAAATGAAACTTTGGAATATTGGTTCCAGCAGGAACAAGGATAGAGGGAAATGCTTATCAAATCAAAGGTGGTGGTGTTAAATATTTTCTGTCATAAATCAATGAAAGTTGGATATGGAATAAAAGAAAGGGTCACATCAATTTTCATATCCTAGTGAATAATAGCTCTACTCAAGCTATGAGGGATCCACCAAGAATTACAAAGCCTATCAATTCAATTTGCAAGGAGTGTCAGTTTGGAAAGCAAACAAAGAAAAGATTTAGAACTAAAGAATATTCTACTGCAATTCCTTTGGAGTTGGTGCAAACAAACCTATGTGGACCTACAAGAATAATGAGAAACTCTCAAGGTGATAGTTATTTTATGTTTTTAATAGAAGATTACTATAAGATGATAGGTATTTTATGTTGTTAATAAATGATTACTCTAGAATGACTTAGCTGACCTTTCTCAAAGAAAAATTAGAAACTCTAGATAAGTTCAAAGTATTTAAGTCTATAGCTGAAAATGAAATGGATTTAAAAATAAAAATTTTGAGGTTTGAAAAAGGTGGTGAGTTCACCTCCAATTAGTTTAACAACTTTTATGAAGATCACAGGATAAAGAGATATTTATCAGCTCCTAGGACTCCTCAGCAGAATAGAGTTGTGGAAAGGAAGAATAGAATAGTTTAAGAAGCAGTAATAACCATGATGAATGAAAAAAATCTACTAGAATTCTATTGGAAATAATATATTCATATTGTAGTGTACATTCTTAATAGAAGACAAGCAAGAGTGGATAGTTCAAAGACCCCCTATGAAATATGGTATGAAAAATCTCCTGCTATAAAATATTTCAAAGTGTTTGAAACCAAATGTTATATCAGGAGAGATGAAGAAAATCTATGAAATTTTGATGCAAGATCAGATGAAAGAATATTCCTTGGATACTATACAAAGAGCAAGGCTAATAGATGCTACAACAAGAGGTTAAAGAAGATAGTTGAAAGTGCAAGTGTAAAAGTGGATGAAGAATCACACCAAAGCTTAGTGTTGATAAAAGGATATGAATTTGATGAAATCCCTTACAGAGAAGAAAAGAAAGAAGAGAAAGAGAAAGAGAAAGAGATAATAGTGGAAGAAGAAGAAGCTCCAAAAAATAATCCTAAGGTTCAGTGTAGGATCATGGGGTCCAAACTAGGCCCTTAAGTGGCAATGAAAGTTCAGAAAAATAGAGTTAGGAAACTTGACATAAAAAAATGAATAAGTTATTAACATAATTTGAAAAATATGTAAGAACATAATTTGTAGCAAATTGAATTTATTTTCTAAGATACTAGTCCTTTTTTAGAAAAAGTAAATCTATTTGGTGAAAATTTGAGTTGTTAAAGCAATAGTACTACATTTTTAGGAAAAAATAAAAAGTAGGTGTATTCTTGACCAATCTAAGTGCAAGATTTTTTTCTTTTTGAAAATTTCAATATAACTAGAGGACTCATGCCCTAGATGTGCCATATTTTTTTTGTAATTTTTTTGCAAGTAAATAATTAGTTATGAGTTTTTTATTAGAACTTTTAAAAAATATTAAAACTTGTTTTTCTAACCACCATAACTTGGTCAAAATTTTATGAAATTCATTTTTTTATCCTATAGTATGGGAAGCATAGAATGTGCTACATATTTCAAATTCAAAAAATGTCAAATCATTTGAGAATTATAGATATTTTTCAATCTGTCTATCAATTAGGACTTTAGTCATAATGCATGTAGAAAATCAGTAATAATTATCTATTAAATTCAAAATAAGGCATATTGCATATTGGTGAAAAACTAGCAATTTTCTGAATAAACCCTTTTTGTTTCATCAAATTCAGATAAAAAGTCATCAGCAACTTTCTTTTATCATATCACCACTTTTTGGACCCCCATGATTATGTACTCACCCATAAGACTCCTAAGTATGTGTAGAAAAACCATTATGGTGATGAAATCATTGGAGATAAGAGCAAAGGTGTGCTAACAAGAAGAAAGGTTGCTATGGAAGAGGAACTAGTAAACTTTTGTTTACTCTCTGAGATAGAACCTAAAATAGTAACTAAAGCATGAAAGAATGAGAGTTTGACCAAAGATATGGAAGAAGAACTAAGGTAGATTGAGAAGAATAAGACATGAAAACTACTCCCAAGACCAACAAACAAGAATATGATAGGAACCAAATGGGTTTTCAAGAACAAGTTTAATGCATATGGAGAAGCTATCAAAAACAAGACTAGGCTTGTGTGTAAGGGCTACTCAAAAGTGGAAGGAAATATTTTGAAGATAATTTTTCTCTAGTAGCAAGAATGGAAGCCATTAGGATGTTTTTTTCTTCTATAAATCATAAAGACTTCAAGGTGTATTAGATGGATGTCAATTTTGCATTCTTGAATGGTGAGTTAGAAGAAGAGGTATACAAAAAAAAAGGATTCAAAAAGGTTTTTTCAAATAGTAATGTTTACTTCAAGGTTGAGAGAGATCAAATCTTGATTGTGGTTGTGTATGTTTATGATATAATATTTGGAGGAAATTTGGAAATGTGTAAAACTTTTACAAATAAGATGTAAAATGAGTTTGAAATCTCAATGTTTGGAAAGCTAAATTTTTTCCTTGAGCTACAAATAAGTCATTTTGATAAAGGTATATTCATTTCACAATCAAATTATGTCAATGAAATGTTAAAGAATTTTTGAATGGAGGACTCTAAATCAATATGTAATCCCATGGTTATTGGTTGTACAAGTTGAGAAAAATTATGAATCTCCTAAGTTAGATAAGAGCAACTACAAATCCATGATTGGTGGATTACTATATCTAATTGCTACTAGATTAGATATCATGCATGTATTATGTCTTGTGGAAATAATTCAAGAAGATCCTAGAGAATCACATGTGGTAGTGTCAGGGTTAGTGTGAAATAATGGGTGTCCTAACTAGGCCCTTAAGTGGCAATGAAAGTTTAGAAAAACAACGTTAGGAAACTTGACATAAAAATTTGAATAGGTGTTTAACATGATTTGAAAAATATGTAAGAATAGAATTTATAGAAAATTGAATGTGTTTTCTAAGATACTAGTCCTTTTTTGGAAAAAACTAAATCTATTTGGTGAAAGTTTAAAATTTCAATGTAGTAGTACTAAATTTTTCAGGAAAAAATTGAAAATTAGGTGTATTTCTGACCAACCTAAGTACAAGAAAAAATAAATATTTAATTTTGAAACTTCCAATATAAGTAGAGGGCACATGCCTAGATGTGCCACATTTTTTTTGTAATTTTTTTGCAAGTAAATAATTAGTTATGAATTTTTTATTAGAAATTTTTAAAAATATTAAAACTTGTTTGTTTGACCACCATAACATGGTCAAAATTTCATGAAATTCATTTTTTTTCTTTTTTTATCCCATAGTATGGGAAGCATGGAATGTGTCACATCTTTTAGATTCAAAATATGTGAAATCGTTTGAGAACTATATATATTTTTCAATTAGCCTATCAATTATGACTTTAGTCATAATACTTGTAGAGAATTAATAATAATTATCTATTAAATTCAAAATAAGGCATATCTTATATTGGTGAAAAGTTGACAATTTTTTGAATAAACCCTTTTAATTTCATCAAATTTAGATAAAGAAAAATTCATCAGCCCTTTTTTTGTCATATCGCCACTTTTTGGACACCCATGATCCTACACTCACCCAGCAATAAAAAGGATATTTAGATATTTGAAGGCCACTCCAAACTTTGGTCTATGGTGTCCTATGGATATTGATTTCTCTTTCAGTACTTACATAGATGGAGATTAAGAAATTTGTATAGATGATAGAATTTCTTGGTTGAGTAAGAAGTAGGATTCAATGTCATTATCTAGTGCAGAGGAAAAATATATTGTTGTAGCATAATGTTGCACATAAGTGTTGTGGATGAAGTAGACATTGAAGGATACAAAAGTATCATATGATGAACCTATTTCTATCTTGTGTGATAATACAAGTTCTATCAAAATTTCAAAAAATATAGTAATGCATTCAAGGACAAAGCATATCTCTATTCGGTATCACTTTTTAAGCAAGAAAATTGTTGAGAATGAAGTCAAGTTGGAGTATGTTCCTACAAAGGATCAAATAGTAGAATTTTTCAAAAAGGCTCTTCCAAAAGATACATTTGAGTATCTCAGGTAGAAGCTAGGGGTTATTGCCCCTCCTTTCAACTAGATGTATGAGTTGGAGCATCTATCTAGGTGAGAAATTAAACATTTATTATTTGTCACGATTTGATGAAGGCTACCTCTCAGGGGGAGTAGGTAGTGGTGTATTTGGTTGGTACATTCAGGGGAGCATATCTTGTGCTCCTTAGAGGAGAGAGTAGTGGAGAGAGAATAGTGGAGAGAGAGTAGTGGAGAGACATCAATGAAGAGAAAGTAGTTTGTAGCAGTTTCCTAAAGTGAATTGTGTAGGTGTTACCTTTTCCATTGATGTCATAGGGGGAGAAAGTGATGTTTGAGATGAAAAATATTGAAAAACATAAGAAAGGGGATAAAGAAATAATTTTTAAATGTAAGAAATGTCCAAGTAAGGGGAAGTGTTGCTTGATGCAAGGTTACTTTTTTTGTTGATAGTTTTTCAGAGTTGTTGTTGCCATTAATAAAAAAGGGGGATATTGTTGGAGATTGTTGAACTATGTTGTTATAATGTTGTTATTGAGGTCAACCTTGTTAGGAAATAATGCATTCAACCCACAATCTTAATCAATTTCCTACATAATCCCACAAGAAATAAACACACATACAAGTAGCCACAATGCATAGATCAAATAGACAAGCCACAAGATAACACAAGATATACCATGGGAAAACCTTTAAGAGGGAAAAACCAAGCCTCCAAAAGTATCCATACTCCATCATATTATTCAACAATAAATCAAAACAAGAGTTACAATGAATACCTATGAAGCATCAAGCCTCTCAATGCATCATCATGTGTCCAAGAATGAATCCACACATCCCATGCCATGCTTCGCATATGCACTCCTCAAAAAGACTCAATAATGACAACCTATTCACTCAGCCAACCTTAACCACTAAACAAGTGCTTGCTTTTATAGACTCAAGTTCACACAAATACAACTAGTGGTAAGATAAAACCATGTACCACGAAACCACTAACCCCTTATTTATTATTGGGTACTAATTTTTCAATTTATTTAATATTTCCTCAATATTAAATTATTATCACATGTCTCCCACACATTAAATAATAATACAATGTTACAATACAACATAAAGTGGTCCCCCAAATAATTACCTAGTGTGTTTAACCACACTACCTAGGTGAATCACAACTAAATCATTATTTAATTACAACATTATAATAAATAATTTTATGCAATGGTGTACAACACCATATCCTAACAAACCTATTTCAACCTCTAGTGTGGTTGTGATGATAAGGTGCTTGTGCTATTGAGCAGGTGTTGCTAATGCAACTGGTTCATGTGGTTTCCAAGTGATTTTGAGAAAATTTGAATAGAATGTACAAGGTGACATAGTTGTGTTTTGCATTGTGCTCTGTATTTATTCATGGTTGAAGATGTGATTGTGTGGTTTGGATGAGATGATCAAAGGTTTTATGAGGTGTTATATCAAATTTTTTAGGTTCTAGATCGTACATAGTGGAAGATGTGTCTAACAGTGTATTGCCTGTGAAGAAGGTTGTCTAGGAGAAATGGAATTGCTCTGCATTTCTCTATGTTGAAGTTTCTTGTCTTGCAAATTTGGGAACATACTAATACTATCTATATATCTACCTTCCCTAGAGTTTTTGGTGTTTAGTTATTTCACAAGGTTAGTTAGTGAGTTGTATGTCTGTGGTAGTGTGGCTAGTTGCACAAGATGATGGTATTCTCTATTTCTATAATTAGGGCTAAAATATTAAGGTTAACGCAATAAAGCATATAAATCAAACCCTAATAAACAATGAATCATAAATGAGCATAAAGATATAAAGTATAAAACAATATTACCAAATCTTCATGCCACCATTGATTCACCTCCATTGCACTTCTCCATTTTGCTTGAATATGATAATTTCCCTTAGATTTGAGTGTGCAATAATAAGCCTATGACAAGTGACTAGCAAAATATTTAAGATTGTTGTCTCACACTAGTAGCATGTACTTGCATAATATGTGTAGATAATGAAAATGACAAAGGTACAGTCTTTTATAGAATAGACAAATTTGAATGAATGATTGAGATTGGATGCCAATAAGATGCCTTAATTAATGGCCAAGATTGAAAGTTGAGGTATGGACTAGGGTTAGGGAAAAATTAGGGAAAATGATAAGGATGAAGGGTTGAGATTGAATTATGAGATAATTCAATCAAGGGATAGGATTAAATGAGATGTCAAAAGATAAGATTTGGTGTGGAAGATAAGATTGACACGTATAAAGAGGTGATAGGAGAAATTAAATAATAAAAAACTATTTAATTTAGGTGGCCAATGAATAATTAAATAATTAAAATAATTATTTAATTATTGTGGAAAGTGGATAAAAATTAAATAAATAAGAATTTATTTAATTTTAGAAAGAAGAGGACTTGATTAGTGATGTAATTAAATAAATAAAATTTACTTAATTAATCAAGGAAGAAATGAATTAATTAAATAATTAAAATTATTTAATTATGAAGAATGAAAGGGGAAATAACAAAGAAAATAAGAGTCGTAGGCCTTAGAACAATTTTTAGTGTCTACATTTTGCCCCTCTTTGATACAATGCAGTTTATCGCGTTGTGTCAAAGAAATTTAGTCAAAACATGCCCCAGTGTAAAGAGGATGAGAAAGGATGACAAGGAGGGTTGTGGTATGCCCCTTTGAGAGGAAATGTAGGTTCACAGAACATGAGTGTTCTCTTGAAATGGATAAGAGGAAAATAGATAAGCGGCATAGAAGAAATGTTAGCGTGGAGGATATGGATGTTAGTGGAGACAACTTTAAAGATGCATATTTTGCCAGAAAAGACTTTGCACTAATCATCATTGGGTCGTAAAATGACACAAATGGACAAAAAACACCATGGTATGACATAGACCAAGGTGTACAAGGTCATCCACTTGAAAAACAGACAGTCACAGAGAAGGAATGTCCTAGCTCATACTAAGGGCCAAGTTGCCCCAATCTTTTTTCCAAGACAATCCATAGATAGCAGTCAAAGAAAAGAAAAATAGGTTATGGGATGTCATTGCACCTCTAAATCCTTCATGGGACATCCTCGAGGTAGCTAGTAACATGACCAAGAGACAAAATAGACCAACAAGAATAGACAAAATAGACAAAAGATAAGACAAAATAGACTAGAAAAATCAACAACCATTTAATGTGTTTGCCAATATTTGTTTGCCGAAGATTGTTTGCATGATGGTTTGATAGTTCAACAATTTGACGGTTTGACGGTGCCTAAGGTCAGGAAGGACACATTCTGAAAAGAAAAATGACATTTTGACAAGGTCCAAGTCCAAGAACGACACATCTTGGAGAGGACCAAAGAGTGACGAAATTGACATTGTTTTGGCAATTTGACTATTATGACTAGATGATTGTCTGGACTATGTTGTTTGAGTTTAACTTAATGAACAATTGGACTATAATGTCTATTGGAGCATGATTTGAATGTGGAATTTTTGATGACTATCTTGTGTTCGAGTGTGACTATTTCTAACGAAAGTTGACTTTGTGTGAGGAGATTGACATTTTCTGACTTATTTGACCGATGTGACCTAATGTTTGATGAGATGGACATTGTCTAACTTATTTGACTAGTGCGACTATGTTTGCCTTATTTGACTGATGTAATGAATGCTGACTCATGATTTTGGGATTTTTGAAAGTTATTTGGATGTTCTTTGTTTTTTTCAGATATTTTGAGTTTTTTAGATTTTTGATGTTTATGATTTTTTTGAGATTTTTGAGATTTTATGATTTTTTTAGCTTTTTGATATTTTATGATTTTTTTGAATTTTTGAAATGTTTTGATTTTTTTTGGCTTTTTGACATTTTATGATTTTTTTGAGTTTTTGAAATTTTATGATATTTTTGGCTTTTTGATATTTTATGATTTTTTTTGGCTTTTTGACATTTTATGCATGTCAATGATGTCGAGGACAAACATGATTTTTCCCCTAGTCAAGTTGAATACCAATTAATAGGTGATGATGATGACGACATTGTTTGAAATAGGAGGTTACATTTGGAATGGCATCTTTTTAAGATTGAATGGCATGATGGAGTATCCTTAGACCATTTGACAAGGGAAAAACAAGATAGGTGACATACATGAAAGGATGATAGGTGGAATTTGATAAAAGGTAGGGGACATGAGACTAAAGGGATTGTCATATGATCTTTCAAGGACTATGTGGCATAGGAATAATATAGTTC
Source organism: Sequoia sempervirens (assembly GCA_007258455.2). Lineage (NCBI taxonomy): Eukaryota > Viridiplantae > Streptophyta > Pinopsida > Cupressales > Cupressaceae > Sequoia > Sequoia sempervirens. The sequence continues at coordinate 278,247,105 of VDFB02281492.1, read as the reverse complement.
TAGATAATGCTATGAAGGAAATGACATGATGTTTCATGATGAGTATATGACCAAAAGATAGACATGTCAAGAGGTTTCCCAAAGCATGACTTATGTTTGTACATTAGCCATTATCAATATCAAAGGACGGAAATTCCAATGCTTAGATGGATAAATGGAAGTGTTATAAGGAAATGTCATGGGAAGAGTATGGGAGATAAGATGACTTTCCCCCAAGTGTAATGGTCCACATAGATAATTTTCCTTACATATGATACTTATTTGCTAGGTTTTCATCATGGTACTTATCCAAAGTGCCATAAAATGGTTTTCACTATTGGACGAACTTTTTTTCTTTACTATTTTTTTTATTTTTCAATTTTTTATTTTTATTTTTATTTTTATTTGGTATTTTTATATGGATGGGGCATCTTGGATTCCCACTAATTGTTTTGAAATTGTTGACAGTGCCAATGTAGAAACTTGTGCCATGATATGCCAATAATGACCTTTCTGAAGTAGTTACCTTGTTAGGATCATAACGCTTGCATACAATTGATTGATGTCATTTTGGTCATTTTTGATACTAGAGTTGGCCTTATCAGAATACACACATCGCAATAGAGTGCCATGAGAGTCCTTATGGTAAAGATTTGCTGCCAAGATGTGATGGATTTGTGACGTGGGATTTTTGGACTTTAGGTGAGATGTGGGATTATGAATTTTGATGGTAGATGTGGAAGAGTTGTGTGGATGTTTGGATGAATGACTTTTTATTTTCCAAACTTGGGAGGGTGGGTGACGAAGTTTGGAATTTTGATTGGGATAACATTTGGAACCAACACTTTTAGGTGCCTTGCTTGATGGCCATTTTGAAGGAGGTGGACATTTATTATATGTGGGAGTCCTCTTTTCTTGTGGCTCCACATTTTGATTGACTTTTGGATTTGACGTATTTTCTTTGCTTGATTGATTTTTCTTTGGGATCCTTTTTAACTTCATTTTTCTACTTTGATTTTTGTTTGATTCAATGGCCTTTGACATTTGATTTTGAACTTTTGACTTGTAAGACTTGTTTTTGTTGGTTCCATATGGAAGGTTTAGGACATTGGGAATGACAGTTTATGATATGGATGGAAGGAGTGTTGGCAACAATCTTATGACAAGGATTACTCATGGCCCCTATTTTGATGCTTATATCAGATAAAGTTTCCCCTAATATTGAGGAGGTACCACTAACATCACTAGATTTTCTAACTGAGGAATAGCCAAGACCTTAATTTCTAGGATTTTCATGAAATTGTATTGGTTCTCGAATTCCTTGCTTGTATATGCCTAGTCATTTTCCTTGATATTGCATGTTCTGACATATTCTATTTGCGATGGGGTATTTTTCATTTCGTAAGCAAGATGCTAACCCATCATTCTATATGTGGAAACTATTACTTGGAATATTCTTATCTACGAGAAAGCCTACTCTGATAAAGATAAATGATCCTAGGTGATAAGATTTCGTAGTTTCATTGACATATTGGAAATCTTTGGTTTGATTTTGTGACATGTTAGATTTAGATGATTCTACTAGTGCTTCCAAGTTGATGTCGAAGTCATCTTTATGGTCATTGTCATAGAATCTAGTGAATTCAGTTATAGCTTGATCATTTGAAAATATGTCCAGAGTAGGAGACTCTTGTTTTAGAGGAAGATTATCTATGAGTCCCATGGAGTCAAGTGTCTCATTTTGGGAAATGGATGTGTTTGGTACTTGGATAAGATGAACTTCAAAGATTTGATTATGAATGGAATGAAGGTTGATGAGTGGATTGTTTTGGGTTTCTTGATCAATGGTAGTGTCTTGGTCAAAGATGGGATTTTCTTGGATGGCATGACTAGGAATGAAATCAAGGATAGGTGTATTTTGGATGCCATTGTTTTTTAGGACTTCTTGAATGGATTTAAGGATGGGGTCATGGGATTGGATAATTTGAACTTGATATGAAGGTGAAGCTATGATGTCATGCCTTGGGTTTTCATCTTGACATGTATCTTCAAATTTAGGCAATGGAATGTGACTTTGGACAAGGATATAATTTTTATGACTAAATGTATGTTGGGACGGAGTGGATTGGAATGAATTAGTGGATGATGGACTAGGATAGGATGTGAAGGCTTGGAAGGGGTTAGTGGAGGAAGGACTAAGATTGGGCATGAGACTTGTAAGGGATTAGTGGATTGTTGGTTTCCCTTGTCAAGGTTAGGATAAGGACAATAAGTGGTCATTGGTTGTGTATTTATGGCATGAGTGGGGCTAAGCGACTCTTGATAGTGAGGGTAGATGGTTGAATGACTAGGACTTATGGATTGTTGGTAGGAAATACATTGGTATTTGGATTAGATGAATTATATTTTGAAGTCTATGGCTTGTTGGTATTGTCTATTATGAAGCAATTGGTATTCAATTTGGCTAGCAAGCATATCAATGTGAATTGAGGACATGATTGTGAAGTATAAATAACAATGCAAAGGCTAGGGTGAAAATGAGGATTAGAAGTTTGACTTGGAGATAATGTGGATAACTTGACTTGGAGGACACCTAGATTTGTTTGTTTTTGAAATGTTTCTAATGTTTTTGGATTATATATATATATTATTTTTATTTTGATTTTTTGATTTTTCTCTCTTGATTAATATTTCAATCTTGAATACACATTCACACACACAAGACAAGATTTGATGCAAGATGTAATACAAATGATTATAATAAGAAGACACTTCTAAGTACAAGAACAATCCTAGCAATTATTCAAGTGGAGAGATTGGACGATGGTCTTAAGCTAGGATGCACGAAGTTGACTAGGGATGATTTGAAAGCAAAATCCTGCCACACAATTGGGAGAAAGGGGTAACACACCCTTCACCTTCACTTCCCAAAGGTATAAAGTTCTTTAGGGCTTAGCCAAGAGTGACAATATTTCAACTCCCAAAGGAGCGTGTCTTTGGATTCACACTCGATTGAGGTCGTCCCTTGCAGGGGTGTGTGCTCCAAGAAGGTCTCCTAAGAAGGGTATGACAAAAGAAAACCAAGTGAGGTGTTTTTGAGGACACACACACTTGATTCACACTCATAGTGATTAATTTCCCTTTAGAAAATTGAAATGTGTGTAAAAAAGTTCAAGCACTTGTTATTTTTAACCCGAAGTCAAGATGTGTGATTGAAGATAATGGTTCATTTTAACCCAATTTCAATGATGTGACAACAAAAAAGATTTATTTTAGACCCCAAAATCCAAATGTGTCATCAAACAAGTTGTTCTTTTTAAGCCCCAAATTGAAGTGTGTTGACAAGTAATGATTAATAGATGAAAGATGAAATGTGTGCACCTAGAATTTTTTTTAGCTCCAAATTTTTGTCCACTTGATCCAATGTGTCCTTTGAAGTGTTTATTTTCTTCACATTCACAAAACCAACAACAAATCCAAAACCATAACAAGATAATTGATCACTAATATTAGAGGGTTAGCTAGTCAAGACAAATTTGAGTTTTTGAAATGTTTTTGCATCCAAAATAAAAATATAGAGAATAGACCCTTACTAAAATTTCAAGAGATTTCCAAAAATGTAAAGAAATCCAAAAAAATTGTTGTTTTGCACCCAATATTAATTGTTTATGAAAAATCATAAAAAAGTTATTAAAAATTCAAAACAGGTCCAAAAATTCTAAGTTTTGGAGTAGAGGTGTCTGACATCATCCCAAATTTGTAGAAATATTTTTGTGTAAAGTTATGCAACCATTTATGAGATATAAACAAATCTTTGTAAAACCCTAATTTTCAAAGATCTATTTTTTTTCTAAATATTTTTGTGTACCTTAGAATTTTACCCTATTTTAATGTGCAAAATAACTAAAAATGCAAATGATAAAACACTAAGAACACTTCAAAGATTAGCCTAAAGAGTGATAAAACAAGGAAAATAGATGAGATAAAATGCAAATCGATTATACCTTCCTTGCTGTTGAAGACTCCTTAGTTGGCCCTTGATTTAGATAAATTTGTATGCTCCTTAGATGGCTTTTGATGTTACTAGATGCAATATTGATAATGCAAAATGATTAAATGGATGGCTAAATAATAGCAAATGCTTGAGAATACAAATTGGCAGCATAAGGTTGCTCAAAGTGAAAGTGTTGAAAATTCCCTTGAGGAGGGGCTATTTATAGAAGAATTCTAGAGAATTCAACGGTTTAGATTCATCCAACAAGGTCAAGATGAAGGGCTATGGTGGGTTGAGAACTCACAAGCCCTCACATTTTGACATGTGGATGGTGAAGTGGCTAAGAGGAGATGAGGTGTAAGTGAGATGGCCAAAGGTACATGAGGTGGAGGAAGGACAAGTACCTTCCAAGTACCTTGGGGAGTGAGAAGATTTCCCCAAAAAGGAATTTCTTGTCCCCAAGTGAGAGTGAAAGGGACATTTGAGGAATTTTGGAATTCTTCAAAAATCTCCATGGGAAAAGGAGAGGTGGTTGGAAAAATAAATGTGAATTAAAAATTCACATTCTTAGGAGAGTCTAAAGGATAAAAGGTGAGCTCCAAAAAGATGGGACTTCGTCACATGTGGATGATGTGACAAGTTCAAAGTTCTAGAAGCCTTAGAAAGATAGAATGTGAATTAAAAATTCACATATAAAAGAGGGGAATCTAGGATAAATAAATGTGAATTAAAAATTCACATGGGAAAGAGGGTCGATGCTAAAAAGAGATAAATGCAAAGGTTGACTAAAAATGTGGTACTAAATATGGCTAATGACCTTCATTAAGGTTGTGCAAATATTTGATTAGAATAATTAATGGAAGATTAGAGGCAAGTGGCAAATGTAGGAGGATGTGACATTAATCTTTGATTAAGCTGATGCACATCATAATCATGAATTAATTAAATTAATTTAGATTAGAGCAAGATCATGGAGGATGTGACAAGGAGAGAGAAAATGATAGAATTTTAAATTGATTTTAAATCAAAAGGGTCAAAAATGACTAAATTAAATAAATTGGTGTATTTATTTAATTTAGAGAGGAAAAAGGTGAAAGATAAAGCATTTAGTTATTAAATTAAATACTTTATAGAAATGAGACAAAAGGTGAAATATTAATTTAATAAATTAATATTTAATATGATAGACGAAAAAGGAGTAAATTTAATCATATGGGATTGATTAAATTTAGATGTCTACATTTTGCCCCTCTTCAAAATATTGTTAGAATAACAGCGTTTCGAAGAAAAGTAAAATGCAAATGAGGGAGTAAATGATAGATGGTGATGCCCCTAGCATGGAAAAGGTTGATGATGCCCCAATGACTATGACGAAGGAATGGAGGAATGGTAGGAGGGTATGCCCCCTCGAGAGGGCGGTTGGGGGAGGAAAAAGGGGTCCCCAGATGATGTCTCGATAGGAAGAAAAGAAAGACACCATTTGATAGAGCTCAAAAAACCAAGCAATTTTGGTTTTTGAATGGATGTGATCCGACGCACGGTTTGCAAACGGCAGCCTCGGGAAGTTAAGAATTAGTTGGAGGAAGAAAAAGATAAATAAACTTAGGTAAAAAATACCTTTTAAGAAGAAGGGGGTTAAAAAAGTAATTTCAAAAATTACCTTAGTCATTTGTACTGTAGCAGTTGAGAGGAGGAGAGTAGAGAAGAGAAAGCGACCGAGGAGGGATGATGCCGACAGACAACAATACGGAGATTGTGCACTGGGCAAATGAGGTGCGCATATTATATAGCGAGCTCGCGGTCCCACATTATGTGAGTGGTAACAAAACCCATATATTGAATTTATGCATTTTTAACATGTTTTTTTGGGATATATTTTGAAAATTTAAAAACATGGGTTTTGTTCGTTAGCAGAATTAAGAAAATGGGTCAGGATTAAATTTTAGAAAAAAAGGCTAAAGATGTTTAAAAAATGGGGGGGAAGAAGAACTAGGGAGGGGTGTAGCCTCCCCGCTCCAGGGTGCTACCGCCTCGGCCTAAGGTGCAGCCGCCACGATCTAGGGCGGAGCCGCCCCTGCCCGAGGCGGAGCCACCCGTGACTCAGGCGGAGCCGCCCAGGGGCAGAGCCACTCGTGACTCGGGCGGACCCACCCCTACAGGCGGGCGGACCCACCCAGCGCAGAGCTGCCCTGCCCAAAGGGCGGAACCGCCCCACCAGCGGGCATAGGCGTGCCCGCCTAGGGGCGCAGGCGCGCCCGCCCAAGGGCGGAGCTGCCAGACTAGCGAGCGGAGGCGCCTTGCCCAGGGGCGGAGCCGCCTGGGGCGAAGTTGCCAGATCGAAGGACCGAGCCTCCCCGCCAGCGGGCGAAGCCGCCCCGCCCGGGGGCGGAGCCGCCTGGCCGGCTGGCAGAGCTGCCCAGGCGGGGGGCAGGAAAAAGAAGAGGGGAAAAAGAAAGGGAAAAGATAGGTAAAAAATGATGAAGAAAGAAGAGAAAGATAAGAAGCAAAAATAAATGAAATAATGAGAAGATTTTCATATGTGTAGAGTTTGGAGTGGCTACGGACACATGAGTGACGATTAGAGGTGATGGTAGCGACGATAGCAGTGATGAATGGGGAGGATCAAGCAGCTTTGGATCATGCAGGTTTAGGACACTGTATTCAGTTTCTGGTAGTCAGAGTGCATCAGGCAATGCTGACAGCGTTGATAGAGAGATGGAGCTCAGAGAAATCCATGTTTCATCTCCTTACAAGAGAGATGACCGTGACTTTGGAGGACATGTGGCGCATCTTGAGGCTACTGATAGTCGGACGGTTAGTGAGCGAGGTGGTGTCTACAGGGGCAGAGTTACGGGAGACCATTAGAGTATTGTTTGGACGTGAAGAGCTGCCCCTATCGAGGGGACAGTTGGATTTGGACCGATGTTTATTAGTGGGGGTGCCAGCCTTACCGTTTTTCCTATACGGTTTGATAAGTGGGATACTGTTGCCAGATCGGAGCAGATGTACATGTAGCTTTCAGTATATGGAGGTGATCTGACACATTGTCGAGTGGCAAGGGGGGCCGTTTTCATAGGGGTCATGTGTATTGACTCATCTATATAGAGATATGCACGGGATCTATTACCAAAGGATCTCGAGCTTGACATATATTACGCTACTACAGATTTGGGCTTTGGAGCATATTGCAGTGATGAGGCCGATAGTGGTGAGGGTGGGGACAGTGGATGATCGCGAGCCCATGACATGGGGGTATGGGGAGGGGAGAGGTTTGGTTCTGTGCTATGAGATGCAGGGAGATATGGAGGGGTGGAGGAGAGCATTTGATGATCTACATCTCAAGGGATATAGAGTGGTGGCCATATAGGTTGCGCCAGTTCCGAGGATGGACTGATACGAGAAGACATGAGGGTTACTTTTTGAGCAGGTGTTTTATTATTGGGACTGTGCTATGCATAGTAGAATCGCATTGACCAGATAGAGTGTTGAGGCAATTTGGAGTGATACAGGATATTCCAACAGTGCCTATCATGTTTTGGCGGTATAGTAGAGAGATACCATGGGGAGACCACATGGCACCAGGTACAGCCAGGGCATCATGGAGAGTAGCAGGACATGTGCCTTATCCAGGGAGAGTTGGAGGAGAGTAGGTGCCGGTTGTGACCGAGCGATACCGGAGGTGGTTCTAGAATAGGTTATGGGATAGGATTACTCCTATTCAGCCTATTTTTAGGGCAGTGGGCTTTAGACTAGAGGATGAGCAGAGACTATGAGGAGAGAGGAGAGGGGGGGTGTAGTGGGGATGAGAGGTTGTGGCAGTGGGAGATCAGGGGGGACAAGAGGAGCCTGAGGAGGATGAGACAGAGCAGGCGGGTAGACCAGGGAGGAGGAGGAGGAGACATTAGAGGCAAGGTCAGAGAGATGGTCAACAGCAAGGGAGAGCACATCGGGTGCAGAGGGTGGAGGAGGTGAGGGATGTGGATGATGGGGAGGATGAGGAGGATATGTAGGTGGTAGGTGCGAGGGAGGCTCCAGAGGACGGGAGGAGATAGTTTGTGGTAGGACGACATGGTCAGCCACGATGGTTGCAGGTTCGGCCTACTATGGAGAGTCACGAGGCTCGATAGGAGTAGGAGGATAGAGAGGATGAGGATGTGATAGCAGCTCTAGAGGAGAGGTCGACATGACGTTGGTTTGTGGTGGAGAGACAGGGACAGGCGGGATGATTCTAGGTTCACCGTATTGTGGAGGACTATGAGGGGCGACAGGAGCAGGAGGGCAGGGAGGATGAGACGGAGCAGGCAGGTGGGGAGGATAATGCTATGGACGTAGAAAAGGATGTGGCAGAGGGGGATGTGATGGAGGCAGAGTCATTAGCATTGGTTCCTTATGTGGTACTAGAGGATCCCACTATACGGGTGAGAGGAGAAGAGGTGAGATTACAGATTACGGAGCAGAGAGTGAGGTCTCTTGAGGCCTAGCTAGCCAGAGTACAGTGAGAGGCACTGAGAGATTATGATGCCATTATTTTCAAGCTAGATGGACAGGTGAGGGAAGCGATGAGGGAGAGAGACAGGGCACAGACAAAGCTGTAGAGGATGCAGGGTGAGTTGACCAATGTGACGTGGGATCCTGATAGATTGTAGGTAGAGGTCATAATTTTACAGGCTAGGGGAGAGCCAGAGGGGGGGTCGAAGCAGGGGCTAGATCAGGGGGCAGGATGTACTGGTCAGCAGTTGGGAGATCTTCAGCGAGATTGGGATGAGCTTCAGGACAGAGTATAGTGCCTTGAGCAGACGGTTGGAAAGATGGGGCTGATGCAGGAGAGGGAGGATAAGGCCAGGGAGCAGGCACAAATTATGCAGGCCGAGAGGGATGTAGCACAGGCACAGGTGTGGGCAATAGAGGCAGAGAGGGATGTGGCGCAGGTGCATGTTTAGAGTGAGAGAGCATTGGTAGAGGCGGAGATACAGTCACTATAGAGGAGGAGAGAGGAGGTAGTAGCAAAGGTATGGACTCTCCAGAGAGAGCGGGATTCAGTAGAGCTGAGAGCACAAGTTCTTCAGAGGGATAGGGATGCAACAGTGACTCGGGCACAGGCAGCTGAGAGGGAGAGAGATACAGGAGAGATACGGATGCAGACTCTACAGGTGGAGAGGGATGTCATGATGGCTCATGCACTGGTAGGTCAAGGTGAGGGTGGGATGTCAGGAGTAGATATACAGGTTGTGGAGAAAGAGAGAGATGTAGCGGTGGCATAGACAGCGGCTGCAGAGTAGATGAGGGATCGATTACAGGCAGAGCTAGCACAGAGCTGGTTGGCTCAGGAGGCATGGGAGCAGGAGAGGATAGCCATTACCAGGGACCGAGATAGGTATCGTCAGGAGTGGAATTCTGCTCGGGTCCAGGTTGCAGAGCGAGAGGAGAACATGAGAGAGGCAGGATTTTGGATGGCTGCATATTATCATGTAGTTCCTGATCCGGCACAGCGGACATTCCGTTACACCTGACAGACACCTCAGATGCCAGTGTCGTCTCAGTCATTGAGGACACGGACCCAAGGTTATAGTGATTCACCAGGGGTTTCACCAGGCAGGGGAGCAATACCTGATTCTCCACAAAGATCAAATGTGGGGAGTTCATTTGGGAGGTGACAGGTTACTGAATTTTTTGACAGGTGCAAGGTAGATGGATAGTGCAGAGGTGCAGTGGATATTTGCAGGACCTTGTACTGGTGTTTTGATTGGATAATTTTTGTATACGATGGTCATAGATTGTGATGACATTGACGACATTATTATATGTTAGTCTTGACTATGAGATGTACTATGGACTTGTGGTATATTTATATATACGATAGCTCTTATTGACCTCATGTTTTATGTGTGTGATGGATTTGAGATCTATAGATGATTGTGTTGATGCATATGTGGATGGTCATATGATGGCAGTTATCTATGATGACTTTTGTGGATGTTACATGTATGGATGTTTTTATATATATTTTTAGGTATGATGGTGTTTGAGGGGGTTTTATATATGCCAACTAATGTGTGTGATGTAGGATGTAATGTATGGTGATTTTTGTTTTCATGTATGATGAATGCCTATGTTGTATGATGTATATGTTTAAGATAGATGTGGATATGCTTATGATGACGCGACAAATGCTTATGTTTTATATGCTTATGATGGTTATGTGCATGTTTGACTAATATGTGTGATGCAGGATGTAATGGATGTATTATGACGGTATTGATGGTGGACCTAACACTTGATATTGCAGGTGGCAATTTTATGGATGAACCTAAGATAGTGTGCAAATGTATGGATCTAAAATGTAATTATTTCATGATAAGTGTCAATAGGGTCCTAGGTGATAGTGGAAGATGAATGCGGACATGGTGTGAGTGTGCATATGTCAAAAACCTTTTAGTATCCTGAGAAGAATAGGGGATGGAGGAGAAATATTTGCACAACCAAAATTATAGAATGAATGTAATGCAATGGTCATGATTATGAAATGCAATCCTAATACAATTTTCCATCTTTGGAGCATTGCTATTTGCTATAGCATAAGATACCAGATACCCTGATATATAAGACCAGGGCCAGTAGGCATCCAATGCATGAAACAAACACAACAAGCAAAAAGGGGCTACCCCAACACCCCAAGGTCACGATGACCTTGGTCGGGCTAGGCATTGGGATAACCCCAAACACACAAGAATGCCCCAGCGTAACACAAAACCTCATGGATCTTGGTGGGTACTACGCGGGACAACCGAAAAGGCAGCAAAAAAGAAAAGACCGAGATGAACCCATATGTCAACTAGTCAAAGCACACCATGATATGACAAGTGTTGATAATGAGCTCAAAATGACAAATAAAATCCAAAAAATCAAAAGATTACAATTAAAATCAAAACATCCTTTGCCATAGAATCAGGGTGATGGATAGGATCGATGAGGTCTACTAGGAAGGATGCATCCTGTTGAGACCGATGATGGATACTAAACTAGAATGACCCCGTTTTGACACCAGATGCTTTTCATTAACCAAATCCTTCGATAATATTAGGATTTTATTTGAGAATAATGAGCCAGATGGGGATAGAGACTGACAGAACCTACAAACCTAGGGGCTCGGGGACCGATCAAAGATTAGCCTTGCCTATGTGAAAGCGCAGAGCCCTCGTAGTTCATGAAAAGACCATGGATAAAGCGAAAAGAGGATGATGAAGGTGAATGATGGATGACCAAGACACGAAGGTCAGAATACCCCGGGGGTAGATCAAATGATCAGCCTTGCCTATGTGAAAGCGTAGGGGCATTGTAGTTTGACTAGTGATGTGGAAGGACAAGATCTAGATGGATACCGACACGATGGATGATCCTATATGATGACACAGACTAACCGAAAAAGGGAATGAATGACACAAGCTCAAAGTGGGATACTAAAAAGCTCAAGATGCGGGATAGGCTGGATGGGTCGTCCAATGCTCAATCAATATATACCAAGCGACTTAGGGTGAGATGGGTGAGGACGATAGTGTGGATGAAAGCATAAAATAACTAGGATGCCAGGTAGATAATGATTAGGCCCTCTATGGATGATGCCTATTACTAGGTTTTCACCATCCATACTTATCCAAGGCGCCACCAAGAGATGGTTTTCACCATAGGACAGATTTATTTCTCTTTACTATTTTTTTTGGATTTTTTACTTTTTGGATTTTTTTGATTTTTTGATTAGGTGGGGTTACCGAGTGGATTTAGGTGTAGAACTTCTTTAGATGCATGATATTGATGGGTTCATCAAGGGGATCTCCTTCAAGAGTAGTCAACCTGTAGGCCCCAGATCCATATTTGGCGGCTATGATATAAGGCCCTAACCAGTTTGCCTCAAATTTTCCCTTTTTATCACAATCCTATTAAGTATGCTAGTTCTCCTTAAAAACAAGCTCACCAACCTGGAATTTTCAAGGATAGACCTTTTTATTGTAATTACATTTGAGGAAGTTTTGGTATGCTTGCAGATGATCATAGGATTTTATTCTTTGTTCATCCAGTAATTCCAACTGTGCAAGCAGTGCAACACGAGCATCTTCTTTGCTGATAAGATTCTTCAGAGAAATCCTCAATGATGGAAGCTCAACTTTGATTGGAAAGACAACTTCAGCACCATATACTAAAGAGTAGGGGGTGGCACCTGTCGGGGTGCAGATGGATGTGTGATATGCCCAAAGGGCAGGATGAATATGGAGGTGCCAATCTCATCCAATGTTATTGACAACCTTTTTGAGGATGCAGATAAGGGTCTTATTGGTTGCTTCTGCCTAACCATTGCCCTGGGGGTAATAAGGTGTTGACCAACGGTGTTGGATATGAAAGGTGTCGCAGAGGTGTTTCATGGCTTGGTTTTGAAAGTTTTTCTGTTATTAGAGAGGATGGTGGATGGGATACCATATCTACAGAGAATATGGTAAAGGATAAATTTTGAGATTTGGATACCGGTGATTTGTGAGAGTGGTATTGCTTCCACCCATTTAGTGAAGTATTCAGTGGCAGTAATTATGAATGTATGGCCGTCGGATGATGGTGGGTAAATCTTTCCAATCAATTCGAAACCCCATTGAGAAAAGGGCCATGGTGCTAGAAGGGGTTTAAGATCTTGTACTGGGGCGTGAATCAAATCTGCATGTTGTTGGCATGGAAGGCACTTCTTTACAAATTCACAAGCATCGTGTTCCAATGTAGGCCAATAATATCCAGCTTGTAGGATCCTTTTCGCCAGAGCCATACCATTTGAGTGAGCTCCACAAACACCACCATGTACTTTTGTTAGTGTCGTGCAGGATTCGGTCTCATTCAGACATCTAAGGAGGATTCCATAATACCTGCGACGATAAAGCATATCACCGACAATGATGTATCGGGAAGAGCAATGAACAAAGGATTTGCATTGGTTACGTGTGAGTTTTGGGGGTATGACATTATCACAGAGGTAGGTGTATATGTCTTGGTACCACGGGGAGGCGAGACCTACGATATCGCACACCATATCAGTCTCAGGAATATCATATGCAGGGATTAAAAGTTGTTCAACAAGAAACTCACATTCTATTCGGTCTTTAGGCATGTCAATCAGGGAACCAATAGTGGCCATTGCATCTGCTGCTTTATTCTGTACCCGAGGAATTTGGTCAAACTATATGAAAGTGAAATATTTCTTGAAATCATCCACCATGTGCTTATAGGGTAACAACTTATCATCTTTGGTTAGGAATTCATCATTAACCTGCCTAATGACTAGCAAAGAATCACCAAAGACTTTCAAATGAGTTATGCGCCACTGCTTTGCAATTCTGAGATCGGTGAGGAGAGCTACGTACTCTGCCATATTGTTGGTACACGGGAATGCTATCCTGAATTATTTTGGAATGTAGTCACCTTGAGGGGTAACTAATAAAATTCCTACGCCTGATCCATTATGTGTGTATGAGCCATCAAAATATAGTGTCCAAATTGGTGCTTCTGTGATCGTGTAGACTTCTTCGTCTGGAAATTCGGTGTCCAGAGGGTAAGCATCTACTAATGGTGCCTCAGCCAATTGATTAGCTATAACCTGTCCCTTTATCGCTTTTCGCTCTACATACTCTATGTCAAATTCGCTTAGGAGCATGACCCATTTGGCCATGCGTCCAGTCAGAGTGGTTCTAGATAACAAATACTTCAAGGGATCAATTTTAGCGATTAATTTGACCGGATGGCTGAGCATGTAATGACAGAGTTTCTGTGTTCTGAAGACTAGCACAAGGTAGGCCTTTTCCATGGGGGAGTAATTTAACTCATAGCCGACCAATGTTCGACTGATGTAGTAGATTTCCCTCTCTTTGAACGACTCATCATGTTGTGCCAATAATGCCCCCAATGCGATTGAAGTAGCAGAGATGTAAAGCAGGAGGGGTTTTCCTGGAATAGGTGGCATCAAGATCGGTGGATGAGCTAAATATTCCTTAATTTTATCAAAACCCATCTAACACTGCTGGTTCCATCAGAAGGTGGAATCTTTCTTCAGAAGATGAGTGAATGGCTGACACTTATATGCTAGCTGGGCTGTGAATCGACGGATGGATTGCATCTTCCCCTGGAGACTTCTTAACTGCTTCAGATTGCGTGGTGGTGGCATGTCTAAAATATCCTTTACCTTGGTGGGATCAACCTCAATGCCCCTGCAAGAGACTATGAAACCCAACAACTTTCCTGACATGATCCCAAAGACACATTTTTTTGGATTTAGCCGCAACTTGTAATGTTCTAACCATTCAAATATCTTTTAAAGAATAGTAGGATGTTCTGCTCATGTTCAGGACTTTCCTAACAAGTCATCGACGTAATCCTCCATGATGATATGGATGAGGTCATGGAAGATGACAGTCATAGCCCTCTAATATGTTGCCCCCACATTTTTGAGACCAAAGGGCATAACATTGTAACAGAAAGTACCCCAAGGTGTTGTGAAAGCGGTCTTGTGTTGGTCCTCTGGTGCGATTCAAATCTGGTTATAACCGGAGAAGCCATCCATAAGGGATAGCATCTCATGTCCTACTCTAAGGTCGACCAACATGTCAATGTTAGGCAGAGGGAAGTCATCTTTTGGGTAGGCTTTGTTGAGATCCCTGAAGTCTGTGCAGACCCGAATGTCCCCATTTGGTTTAGCAACTGGTACTATATTGGAGATCCACTCAAAGTAATCAATCGGTCTAATAAAACCTGCCTCTAGTAACTTCTCCAATTCCTTCTTGACTAGTAATGTGACCTACGGATGCATCTTGCGGAGCTTCTGTTTGACAGACTTGGCATCTGGGCGAACGTCTAAATGATGAACCACTAAGGCAGGGTCTAAGCCTGGCATGTCTGAGTATGACCAAGCAAAGTTAATGATTCCCTCTTGGAGTAGCTACACGATGACTAGATACTCTTGCTCTGAGAGTGACTTAGCTACATAGGTGATTTTAGGATTTTCAGCAGTACCCAGATTAACCTCTTGAGTCTCTTCAATTAGAATAGATGATCGGGCAGATAACTGAGTTCCCACAAGGGGAAGATGAACATCTCCATCTTCCAGAGCCTCTTCAAGGTTTTCGCCATCAGATGCGTCCTTTATTTTTACCTTTTCAAGGTCAGGAAGTGCCTCAGGGAGGTTTTCACTAGATGACCTCTTTTTACTTTTCTTATTCTTATTTTTGTGACTGGAGTGTTCATCCTCCCCCAATCCCATAAGGTTGACATATGTATCCGTAGACATACTGATACGTGTGCTATTACGTAGGTCCCAATCAATAAGCTCAGGGTGACAAAGGGATAGGCTAATAGTGCAGATGGATAGGCATGCGAACATGGATGATAAGTCGGTGTGATCGACATCATCATACGCACGTATGATGGATTCCTCCTCGGGTATGTCTTCCAATGAGCCATTGTCCATGGCGACACTATTGGAAGTATTAGATGATGTTGTAGGGCTTTTCTGTTTTATGTCATACCCAATGCCTATGTTTTTTGGTAGCTTTGATGTATCAATGGGTTACAACCGCCCTTGTTCTTCTTTATCTAGGCCCCTGCCTTGATAGTTATGTTTTTCCATGAACTTTGTTGGCCAGGGGTACTTTTCCTGAAAATATTCCTTTAGAGGAGTTTCTAGTTCAGGCTCTTCTGGGTAGACCCATTGGCTTATGTCCTCTTTTGGTGCATCTATCTTGACACTTGGGGATTTGAAAGTGGTGGTAGGGATGTTTTTACCATTGAAGGTGACAGTCTTGTCTTCCTTTGGAGTAGCATGAGAAGGCTGACCATACTCGTGTGGTGACGGTGGCATGGTTGCTACATTAAGAGCAGTATGAATAGACCCCTATTGAAATTTAAAGAAATTTGAAAAATTCTCTAATTTTCTCTCAAATTTGATTTTTCATGAAATTAACAAAAAAATTATTAAAAAATTAAAAACAGCTCCAAAAACTCTAATTTTTGGACTAGAAGCTTGTGATACTATTTCCAACTTGCAATTTTTTTTTTGTGAGAAAATAACTAGTCGTTTGAAAGTTATGGTTAAATCTTTGAAAACTAGGGTTTTGTCCCAAAATCATGCAAAACCTACAACAAAAAGCCAACAAAGCCTGCAAAAAAAAGGATCCAACTCACAAATTCCTCAAAATTTGTCAAGTTCACCAATGTAACTAGGGATGAAATATTAAGGTTAACACAATAAAGCATATAAATCAAACCCTAATATATAATGAAACACAAATGAGCATAAAGACATAAAGCATAAAACAATATTACCAAATCTTCATGCCACCATTGATTCACCTCTATTGCACTTCTCCATTTTGCTTGAATATGATAATTTCCCTCATATTTGAGTGTGCAATAATGAGCCTATGACAAGTGACTAGCAAAATATTGAAGATTGTTGTCTCACACTAGCAACATGCACTTGCATAATATGTGTAGCTAATGAAAATGACAAGGGTAAGGTCTTTTATAGAAAATAAATTTGAATGAATGGTTGAGATTGGATGCCAATAAGATGCCTTAATCAATGGCCAAGATTGAAAGTTGAGGTATGGGCTAAGGTTAAGGAAAAATTACGGCAAATGATAAGGATGAAGGGTTGAGATTGAATTATGAGATAATTCAATCAAGGGCTAGGATTAAATGAGTTGTCAAAAGATAAGATTTGATGTGGAAGATAAGATTGACATGGATAAAGAGGTGATAGGAAAAATTAAATAATAAAAATTATTTAATTTAGGTGGCCAATGAATAATTAAATAATTAAAATAATTATTTAATTATAGTGGAAAGTGGATAAAAATTAAATAAATAAGAATTTATTTAATTTTAGAAAGAAGATTTAATTAGCAATGTAATTAAATAAATAAAATTTATTTAATTAATTAAGGAAGAAATAAATATAGAAATGAATTAATTAAATAATTAAAATTATTTAATTATGAAGAATCAAAGGGGAAATTGTAACATATAGAAAATGTAGAAAGAAACAGATCAGAGCAAACATGCAACCTAAATCTAAATGCAATATAAGCTATATGAACAAAGTACAAAGGAATTCAAAACGTAAATAAAGAAACAATCTCACCAAATCTACATTCTTCCATGATTGATACTTGGATAGGGTCATCTTCAAGTGTTTGATCATGAATGGCATAAAAGTTAAGGAGTGGATCATTTTGGACTTCTTTTTCAATAGTAGTGTCTTGATCAAAGATAGGTTTGTCTTGAATGATATGGTTGAGAAGGGAATCTTGATCAAGGATAGGTGTATTTTGGATGCCATGAATATCTAGAAGGAATTCTTGGATGGACTTAAAGATAGGGTCGTAGGATAGACTACTTTGATCTTGACATGAAGGTGAAGCCATGAAGTCATGCTTTGGACTTTCCATTTGACATGTATCCTTAAGTTTAGTAGATGGGACGTGACTTTGGAGACCATGAATAGATGTATTTTCATGACAAGATGTAGATTGAGATGGAGTGGCTTTGAAGGGATTAGTGGATGAAGGACTAGGATAGGACATGGAGGCTTGGAAGGGATTAGTGGATGAAGGACCATGATAGGATGTGGAGGCTTGGAAGGGATTAGTGGAAGGTTGGTTTCCCTTGTCAATGTTAGGATAGGTATGACTAATAGATGTTTGTAGTGGATTAATGGAAAAGATTATGTCAAGTGACTCTAGATAGTGAGGGTAGATGGTTGAATGACTATGACTTATGGATTGTTGGTAGGAAGGGTATGTAGGTAGTTGACCATGGGTTGATGTTGGTTGGCATTTGGATTGGATAAATTGTCTTTTGAAGTCTATGGCTTGTTGGAATTGACCTTTATGGAGTAACTGGTATTCAACTTGACTAGCAAGCATATCAAGGTAAATTGCAGACATGCTGGTGAGGTTATGACAAAATATGGAGTATGACTAAGGTATGTGATATGAGGCCTAAGGTATGACAATGCAAAGAGTAACTTAAGTCTAAGGTATGCAACTTAAGCTATGTTTTTGGGATTTTCTAGGTGCAAATAAGGAATGAATGCAGCTTTGGTATTTTTCTCTGCAAATAAGGTATGTCTAAAATGATGCTATCCTAGGATGATAGTGTCTAAAGATGCAAAGTCTAAGAAAGCTTCTAAGGTAATCAAATTTGTAAACCCGAGACGGGGGGACAAACTACCTAGAGTCTAACCAAGGCGTCAATTTTTGTTACATCAAGGAACCAATGTAGGACTAGGATCAAAGATAAGGTGAGTTTCATAACTAGACTGATGAGCTAGGAGGACTCCCTGTATGACAAAGGATAAAATGATAGGACTAGGTTCAATGATAGATTTCATTGACCCTATGATTTTCTAGAGTGTAGATGGTGGACCTATCCTAAAGTCTGTAAAACTAATCTTCCTAGAAGTTTAAATCTAAAGACAAAATGTACTCAAAGATGAAAGTAAAACTTAGAATCAAAATGACTATAGTAATGACCAAATGTTACCTAAAGGATGCAAAATTGAGCAAATCGTTTTAGGTTTTAGTTCAAGGGTTGCTTGTGGAAAGACAACTGAAACTGGTATAACCATGTTGACTGGATAGTGACTGTGAATTTTGGTTTTCTGATCTGGTAGATGCGACTCTAAAAATCAATTGCGACTTTCTGGTGAATAATTGTGACTCTCTGTGTATTTTAAGTGATTTGAGATATAAAACCAACACTGTTTTCTATGATCAAGTTCTAGAAAATAAAGACAATCATAAGACAAAGTGTTTTTAGTTTGATTTTGGACTCAAAGAATGTGTAATATAAGAATAGACAAGTACAATCCTAATAGGCCAAAAGGCCAAGGGTTTGTATACTTGGTATAGCCCACCGATATACCCTGGATTGGTGTTAAACACCTTTCCTTCTCGAGAGTGGATAGCTTAGAAATTTGGTGGCATTGGCTCCCCTCCATGGCTCATTAACGTCATTTGAGCACACCAATTTTGGATTCTTGGGAAATGACCTCCCAAGAGCTGCTATCTCTACTCAAGGGGATTAGTAGTGAGTGTCTTTAGGCTTGATACTGTACCCTGCACTATACCAAGCAATGACCAAAAAATGGTTGGTCTCTAAAACAAAAGGTGTTTAGTACAGGTATTTCATTCGTAGGGCATGATCCATGCAGGGAGAGTCCCCTTTCGGATCCATCTTGTTGGAACCATACGCGTGATTCTTGGGATTTCCCCAAGAATCCACTTTTATATACCAGCTGAAAGTCCCTTGGGTTCAGGGTGCTACCGGTCTGAGCTGTCCTAGGGTGAGTACTTTTTCCCACTAGAATAGGCCCAAGTTCTAGAGTTGGTAATGATTTCTCTTACACCCAGGATCGTACGAATGTGCAAGGGGAGAAGATACTTTGATGTACCAAATCGTGAGGGTAATTACATAGTTGTGCTTTCACACCAAACACAGTAAACACTTGATAATTTTAATCCAAATGAACGATTTGCTAGACTACTAAACAATCTGTTTCAAAAATTTAACTAGGGTCTTCGACATGCATTCTGCAAAAAGATTCATTAGTAGTTTGCAATATTGTCTTCACCAATCGTCCTGCAAAAACTCGTTAATTCCTCAAGACACACGCTAAAAATAGAAGATTAGTGCAAAAAACTTAAATGAAAACAAGAAACTAAAATAGTGATAACTTTCTCAAAACTAAACAAAATTTTAAACCATAGATATCTATGAAAAGCTAAGACATAGACCTTCAAAACCCAAATTTTTTTTTGCAAAATCTTGCAAGACAAAAGTGTTATAAACAAAAGAAAATTCGTGTTTTAATAGCTAAGGTTTAAAAAACTGTGATCACTAAAATGACCATAACTTTCTCAAATCTTAACAAAATTTTAAACCGTTTGAAGTTTCGAAGAGCTGAGAACGAGACCTACAAAACCCCATAATGGTTTTAAAATATTTTATTTTCCCATTTTTTTGTGCTCAAAAGAAGATGATAGGATTTCATATGAATTCTTGGTTGTGACCTGCAAAAGAACGAAAATAAACAAGAAAACACACAAATTTTCTCTAGAAAAACATTGGGTTCACCAGTGTAATGTCTAGAAAATGCTGAAAGAAAATGATTAGAGCAAACATGAAACCTAAATCTAAATGCAATCTAAGCTATATCAACAAAGTACAAAGGAATTGAAAATGTAAATAAAGAAACAATCTCACCCAATCTACATTCTTCCATGATTTATCTTCGTTGTCCTTCTCCATTTCACTTGTAGTAGTATAATTGCCTTCAGATTTTCAAAGGTTTGTGCAAGTATAGCCTATGATTGTGATTTAGCAAAACATCGAAGATTCAAGATAGTTGCTTTAAAAAGTCATAATATTTCGAGAGAGATTGGAATGATGAAGACCAAATCAATTTATAGAAAATTGATTATTCAAATGACAGGCCAGGATTGAAATATCAACAGACGGCTGAGATTGACTAATTAATCATGCATTCTGATAACAATTAGTAATGACATGAGTGATATAAATTAGAAATAGAATTAAAAATTAAATAAATGATTTAATCTTCTAGTTTGGTATTCAAAAACAGAAGAATTATCTTTGCATGACAAAGATGAAGATGGATTAAAGCAACTCTTGTTTGAATGCATGTAGAAGGTTTAAATAATTAAATAGGAATATTTAATTAATCCGCATGTACATGCAAATGAGTTAGAACTAGATGATTGAATGATTTGACAAAGAGATTACTCGAGAATGCCACTCAGACATTAAATCAAGAGTTAACTGAGCGATTTGAATAGATCTTTGAGTCGATTAAAAGTGAATACTTAGATAACTCACACAATTATCTAAATATAGAGGAACACGTTAAAATAGAATTCATGAATTAAATAATTCATTTAATTCAAGATTTGATATTTGAAGAATAATTAAATAAATAAGATTTATTTAATTAAGTGATGAAGGGATTTAAATGAATAATTAAATAAATAAAGAATTTATTTAATTATAGTTGAAGTATGATAAAGAATAAATTAAATAAGAATTTATTTAATTTGACAAGAAGGATAAGGTTAATTAGTAACATAATTAAATAAAAAGAGTTTATTTATTAATCAGATAGAATAAAGAAAAGTGTGAATTAATTAAATAATTAAGATTATTTAATTAATAGAAGAATTAACAGACTGTAGAGAATAATTAAATAATTGACATTATTTAATTATGACCATGAAGAATACGAATTATGAAGAATATTCAAGTTGCAGGCTTAGACCAAATTTCAGTGTCTAAATTTGCCCCTCTTTGATACAATGTCATTTCGGTGTTGTGTCAAAAAAATTTGATAAGAAATATGCCCCAGTAATGTCCCAGTGTAAAACAGGTGAAGGTATGCCCCATTGGGAGGACAGGCGGGTTCAAAGAACATGAGTGTGCTCTCGAAATTAATGAGAGAACTAGAAGATCAAAGAAAAAAGGATAGAGGGAAATAGATAAGGGTGGTGAAGATGTAGAAAAGAAGAAATGTTAGTGCGCAAAGAAAGATGAAAAATAAAAGGCATGGATGTTAGTATTAGCAATCTTCAATGTTTCTTTTTATCACCAAAGGCATTGCACTTTATCATCATTGGGTGAGACTAATACAAATGGAGAAAAATACCATGATATGACATAGATCAAGGTGTGCAAGGTCATCCACTTGCTAACAACAGACAGTTGCAGACAAGGATTGTCATTAACTCATACTAAGGGCACAAATTGCCCCAGTCTTTTTGTCAAGACAAACCACAGACAACAAACAAAGTAAAAGACGGGTCATGAGACATCATCGCTCCTCTAAATCCTTCATGGGACATCCTTGAGGAAACTAGTAACATGACTCAAAATCAAATTTTAAAAGATAGTGGACAGACAGCAGGTCAAAGAAAACAAAATTGTGATACATCGTTGCTTCTCTAAATCCTTCATGGGACATCCTTGAAAAAGCTAGTAACATATTTGCTATCATAAAGTCAAATGAAAAGATAAGATAAATAAGCCATAAAGTCAAAAATCCAGTAAAATATTTTCCAAAACTTGATCTGTTTGTTTGATTCGTTTTGATTGATAAAAGGATTAGTTCAATAAAGCCTAATTCCAAGGGATACACATACCGGATAAGACTTTGAGTCTGGTTTCAATGTTATGACTATCTATATAAGGCATGACAAAGCCTAGTTTCAGAAAGACATGTATTGTATAAGACGTTGAGTCAGATTCTGTTAATGTGATAACCTGTGTAAGGGTATGGTTGATTGTTTGACAATGTTGATCATGCAGGAAGGACTCATCCTATATAAGACATAGATTGTTTTGTTGATATCAATATTCAGGAAGAACTCATCCTGAATAAGAGCAAAGGTTGATTGTTTTGATGATGTCTGTCTCTAGGAAGGACACATCCTATAGTAGACATCAATTGATCTGTTTTGATTGTTTCCTTGGCAATTTGTTTGATTTGAATTAGAGACATTGCTAACTTGTTCACTAGATTGATGCATGATTTGATATGATGTGCTGACAATTGATTATGTGTGACAACAAAACCTAAATAATTGATCTAGAGCGGCCTCGGGGGCTCATCGATTGATGGCCTTGCCTACGTTATACACGTAGAGACCTCGTAGTTCGACACGACCAATGAACTTGTCATACAGATAGATGAACTGAAGCATAATTTTATACAGACAAACCTAAACGGACTGACCTAATGCCTCGGGGGCACATTGGCAGATGGCCTTGCCTACGCCCATTCATAGAGGCAACGTAGTTCAAAAAATGACAAAGACTGACAAGTGCGACTGACTTTGACTCTATTTTTGGATTTTCAAAATGTTTTTATTTTTTTGTCTTTTTGAAGTTTTCTGATGTTTTTGTGTTTTCTCAGGTCATTTTGTGATGTTTGTGGATTTTCTATGGTTTTACGTTTTCAACACAACCAATGGAAGAATCAATATGACACACGTCAAATGTTTTCCACCAGTCGAGTATAAGACCAATTGATTATGAATAGGGTAAAATGGGGGATATGAAATGCACTCGATGCCAATCATTCCAGGTTATGGGAAAGACTACCACTTATTATGAATGGTATATACAAGCGATGGATACAAAAGATAAGGGATATGTACAGGGATAGGTAGTATGTACAGGGTAGTGGGCTATGTACAGGGAAGTGGACTATGTACAGGGTAGTGGACTATGTGGACTATGTATAGGGAAGTGGAATATGTACAGGGAAATGATTCCTACAAGCAACCAAGAAACCATGCACAAAAATCCAAGGACAACCATGATCTTGCCCCTAGTCAAACTGAAAACCAATAGACAGGTGATGATGATGGTGACAATGTTGTTTGATGTAGGAAGGACACATCCCGAAACAACATGAGGATGATGATAATGTGAGTAAAGGATCAAGGTTTGCAGTAAGGCTAGAAACAAAGCCAAGGAATGTTTTGAATGATGCACTAGGATGCATAGAAAGATTGTATGGATTGGGCTGTTGCATTTGGAATGAATTTTCAGGATTAGATGGTATGATGGAAGATCCTTAGGCCATTGACAAGGGAAAAACCGAGGCATGCGATAGGTATTTCGTATAAGGATAACTCATTTGGAAAAATGCTATGAAGGCTATGACATGATATTGCATGGATAGTGTATGACCAAAGGATAGACATGTCAAGATTTTTTCCAAAGTATGATTTATGTTTGTACCCCAGTCCTTATGAAGATCAAAGTAGGTGGGAAAATGGACATGAGTGGTAGGGTTAAGATGGATCAAGATGGAAATGTCATACGAAGGGTATGGGAATGAGACAACTTGCCCCCAAGTGTAATAGTCAACATAGATAATTTCTTACACATGACGCCTATTTTTTAGGTTTTCATCATGGTACTTATCCAAAGCACCATAATATTTTTTTTCACTATTAGACAAAATATTTCAATTGATTTTTTTTTTCTTTTTTTTTGTTGTCACCAAGATGCCTGTTTGCCAAGTTTTCAATTTTTGGCCAAACTGGACACTGAAATAATTTTTTTTAACTAAATCTTCACTTTCGAGCACCTATAGCAGCTAAACCATGAGGAATTTGAGAAGATGCAAACAAGAGTTTCGTGGCATTTTTTCTATAGATTCTAAATATATTTTTTTCAAAAATTTTGGAATTAGATTGCACTTCTTTTTCCATCTCCCTCAAAAACTAGTTTTTTTCAGAAAACAACATTTTTAAAAAGTGACGCTCACTGTATAATGTATACAATTTTTTCCATGAAGGATAAAATTATAATTGTTTTGAATTTAGATTCATAACTCTGATATCTAGTGCTTCCACTTGGTTAGATAGTTTTTTATTAAATATTTTTTCTTTAATCAAATTTTGAATTCAAACCAATTATAATTCAAACATAGTGCGACCGTATAACGCGTAACTTTTTTTGTATGTATTGAATTCAAATTTTTTTCTTTGTTGTATCAAGGACTTCAATATCTGGTGCACTAATATATATATATATATATATATATATATTTGATAATCTACTATTTTTCCACGTGTGCAGAACAAAGAGATTGTTTTCAGTGAAAATCCTACATTCACGAGAAATAAAAAATAATAATAATAAAATTAAATTTATTTAAAATTATAGTTTTTGGGAAGCTTATAATAAGGACTACATACTTACAAAAAATAAATTTAAAATGAATTCATTTGATCCCCCGAAAGGTAAATGGTTTTTATCAAAATTTTGATAGGTGTAAAGGAGACTCCATTATAAGTATGGTTTAAAACTAGTGGGGTTATATCCAAGGGGGTTTGATTTAAGGTAGTTTGATCAAACCCTCTTCAATTGAAAATTTTTAAATGGAACTTTTTAAGGCTTAAATCATTATATTTTCTAAAAATATGTGATTTCAGCAAAAATCATATCCTCCCAGAAATTGTAAACCAGCTTTGTGGGATCACCCCAGAAGTGACTTTTGTTTTTTCTTTTTCTAGATGGCCTTGATGCTTTAGATGATCATTGATTGTGTTGAATCCATTGATGGTGTTGATGTAGAGATTGGTGCCAGGATATGCCAATAATAACCTTGATGAAGTAGTTGCCTTGTTAGGCTCATAACACTTGCATACAATTGATTGATGTCATTGTAATACTTGTTGACACTAGAGTTAGCCTTATCAAAATACGCACATCGTGATAGAGTGCCATGGGAGTCCTTAAAATAAAGAGTTGATGCCAAGATGTGATGGATTTGTGACATAGGATTTTTAGACTTTAGGCGAGATGTACGATTATGACGGATGATGGTAGATGTGATTGGAAATTTAGATGTAGGATTTTTTATTCGCCAAACTTGGGGTGATGGATGATGGAGACTGGGTTTTAGATTGGGATAATGTTTGGAACCATGAATTTTATATGCCTTGTATGATGACCATTTTGAAGGAGGTGGACATTTATTATATGTGGGAGTCCTCTTTTCTTGTGGCTCCACATTTTGATAGACTTTTACTTTTGAACTATTTTCTTTGCTTGATCCATTTTTCTTTGGGATCCATTTTAACTTTATTTGTCCACTTGGATTTTTGATTGAATCAATGGCCTTTGGTATTTGATTTAGAACTTTGAATTTGTAAGACTTTTGTTTTTGTTGGTTCCAAATGAAAGGTTTATTCATGTTGGAATGACAATTTATGGTATGGATGGAAGGAGTGTTGGCAACAACCTTATGGTCAGAACTACTCATGGCCTCCATTTTGATGTTTGTATTAGATAAAGTTGCCCCCAATATTGAGGAGTTACCATTAACATCATTAGATTTGTTGACTGAAGGATAACCAAGACCTTGATGTCTAGGATTTTCCTGAAACTGTATTGGTTCTAAAATTCCTTGCTTGTGTATGCCTAGTTCTTTTCCTTGATATTGCATGCTCTAACAAATTCTATTTACGATGGGGTATTTTTTGTTTTGAAAGCAAGATGCTAACCCATCACTGTGGATGTGGAAAATGTTACTTGGAATCTTCTCCTCTACAAGAAAGCCTGATTTGATAAAAGTGGATGATGCTAGATGATAGGATGTCCTACCTTCATTGACATGTTGGATATATTTGGTGTGATTTTGTAACATATTAGATTCAGATGATTCTATTGGTGCTTCCAGTTCGATGTTGAAACCATCTTTATGGTCATTTTCATAGAGTCCAATGAACTCAGTTATAGCCTGATCATTTGTAAATATGTCTAGAGTAGGAGACTCTCGTTCTAGAGAAATATCATCTATGTGTCCAAAGGAGGAAAGTGTCTCATTTTGGAAAATGGATGTGTTTGATACTTGGATAAGGTCATCTTCAAGTGTTTGATCATGAATGGCATAAAATTTAAGGAGTGGATCATTTTGGACTTCTTTCTCAATAATAGTGTCTTGATCAAAGACAGGTTTGTCTTGAATGATATGGTTGGGAATGGAATCTTGATCAAGGATAGGTGTATTTTGGATGCCATGATTATCTAGGACTTCTTGGATGGACTTAAGGATAGGGTCGTAGGATAGACTACTTTGATCTTGACATGAAGGTGAAGCCATGAAGTCATGCTTTGGACTTTCCATTTGACATGTACATCCTTAAGTTTAGTAGATGGGACGTGAATTTGGAGACCATGAATAGATGTATTTTCATGACAAGATGTAGATTGAGATGGAGTGGCTTTGAAGGGATTAGTGGATGAAGGACTAGGATAGGAAATGGAGGCTTGGAAGGGATTAGTGGATGAAGGACCATGATAGGATGTGGAGGCCTGGAAGGGATTAGTGGAAGGTTGGTTTCCCTTGTCAATGTTAGGATAGGTATGACTAATAGATGTTTGTAGTGGATTAATGGAAAAGATTGTGTCAAGTGACTCTAGATAGTGAGGGCAGATGGTTGAATGACTATGACTTATGGATTGTTGGTAGGAAGGGTATGTAGGTAGTTGACCATGGGTTGACATTGGTTGGAATTTGGATTGGATAAATTGTCTTTTGAAGTCTATGGCTTGTTGGAATTGACCATTACAGAGTAATTGGTATTCAACTTGACTAGCAAGCATATCAAGGTAAATTGCAGACATGCTGGTGAGGTTATGACAAAATATGGAGTATGACTAAGGTATGACAATGGAAAGAGTAACTTAAGTCTAAGGTATGCAACCTAAGCTATGTTTTTGGGATTTTCTAGGTGCAAATAAGGAATGAATGCAACTATTTTTTTTTTGGCGATCTTTCTCTGCAAATAAGGTATGTCTAAAATGATGCTATCCTAGGATGATAGTGTTTAAAGATGCAAAGTCTAAGAGAGCTTCTAAGGTAATCAAATCTGTAAACCCGAGACGGGGGGACCAACTACCTAAAGTCTAACCAAGGCGTCAATTTTTGTTACATCAAGGAACCAATGTAGGACTAGGATCAAAGATAAGGTGAGTTTCCTAACTAGACTAATGAGCTAGGAGGAATCCCAGTAGGAAAAAGGATAAAATGATAGGACTAGGTTCAATGACAAATTTTGTTGACGCTATGATTTTTCTAGAGTGTAGCTGGTGGACCTATCCTAAAGTCTATAAAACTAATCTTCCTAGAAGTTTAAATCTAAAGAAAAAATGTAGTACTCAAAGATGAAAGTAAAACTTAGAATCATAATGACTATAGTAATGACCAAATGATACCTAAAGGATGCAAAATTGAGCAAATTGTTTCAGGTTTTAGTTCAAGGGTTGCTTGTGGAAAGACAACTGAAACTGGCATAACCGTGTTGATTGGACAGTGATTGTGAATTCTGGTTTTCTGATCTGGCAGATGCGAATCTAAAAATCAATTGCAACTTTCTGATGAACAGTTGTGACTCTCTGTGTATTTTCAGTGATTTGGGATATAAAACCAACACTATTTTCTATGATCAATTTCCGGCAAACAAAGACAATCATAAGGCAAAGTGTTTTTAGTTTGATTTTGGACTCAAAGAATGTGTAATATAACAATAGACAAGTACAATCCTAATAGGCCAAAAGGCCAAGGGTTTGTATACTTGGTATAGCCCACCGATATACCCCGGATTGGTGTTAAACACCTTTCCTTCTCGAGAGTGGATAGTTTAGAAATTTGGTGGCATTGGCTCCCCTCCATGGCTCATTAACGTCATTCGAGCACACCAATTTTGGATTCTTGGGCACTGACCTCCTAAGAACTGCTATCTCTACTCAAGGGGATTAGTAATGAGTGTCTTTAGGCATGATACTATACCCTGCACTATACCAAGCAACCGCCAAAAAATGGTTGGTCTCTAAAACAAAAGGTGTTTAGTACGGGCATTCCGTTCGTAGGGCATGATCCATGCAGCAAGAGTCCCCTTTCGAATTGATCTTGTTGGAACCATACATGTGATTCTTGGGCTTTCCCCAAGAATCCACTTTTATATACCAGCTGAAAGTCCCTTGGGTTCAGGGTGCTACCGGTCTGAGTTGTCCTAGGGTGAGTACTTTTTCCCACCAGAATAGGCCCAAGTTCTAGAGTTGGTAACCATTTCTCTTACACCCAGGATCACACAGATGCACAAGGGGAGAGGATACTTCGATGTACCAAATCATGAGGGTAATTACATAGTTGTGCTTTCGCACCAAACATAGTAAACACTTGTTAATTTTAATCCAAATGAATGATTTGCTACACTACCAAACAATTTGTTTCAAAAATTTAACTAGGGTCTTCGACATGCATTCTGCAAAAAGATTCATTAGTAGTTTTCAATATTGTCTTTGCCAATCGTCTTGCAAAAACTCATTAACTCGTCAAGACACATGCTGAAAACAGAAGATTAGTGCAAAAAACTTAAATGAAAACAACAAACTAAAATAGTGATAACTTTCTCAAAACTAAACAAAATTTTAAACCATAGATATCTATGGAAAGCTAAGACATAGACCTTCAAAACCCAAAAAACATTTTGCAAAATCTTGCAAGACAAAAGTGTTATAAACAAAAGAAAATTCATGTTTTAATAGCTAAAGCTTAAAAAGTTGTGATCACTAAAACGACCATAACTTTCTCAAATCTTAACGAAATTTTAAACCGTTTGAAGTTTTGAAAAGCTAAGAACGAGACCTACAAAATCCTGTAATGGTTTTAAAATATTTTTTTCCCATTTTTTTGTGCTCAAAAGAAGATGATAGGATTTCATATGAATTCTTGGCTGTAACTTGCAAAACAACGAAAATAAACAAGAAAACACACAAATTTTCTCTACAAAAATGTCAGGTTCACTAATGTAATGTCTAGAAAATGGAGAAAGAAAATGATTAGAGAAAACGTGAAACCTAAATATAAATGCAATCTAAGCTATATCAACAAAGTACAAAGGAATTGAAAAAGTAAATAAAGAAACAATCTCACCCAATCTACATTCTTCCATGATTTATCTTCATTGTCCTTCTCCATTTCACTTGTAGTAGTATAATTTCCCTCAGATTTTCAAAGGTTTGTGCAAGTATATCCTATGATAGTGATTTAGCAAAACATCAAAGAGATAGTTGCTCTAAAAAGTCATAAGATTTCGAGAGAGATTGGAATGATGAAGACCATATCAATTTATAGAAAATTGATTATTCAAATGACAAGCCAGGATTGAAAGATCAACGAATGGTTGAGATTGACTAATTAGTCATGCATTCTTATAACAGTTAGTAATGACATGAGTGATATAAATTAGAAATAGAATTAAAAATTAAATAAATGATTTAATCTTCTAGTTTGGTATTCAAAAACAGAAGAATTATCTTTGCATGAAAAAGATGAAGATGGATTAAAGCAACTCTTGTTTGAATGCACGTAAAAGGTTTAAATAATTAAATAGAAATATTTAATTAATCTGCATGTACATGCAAATGAGTTAGAACAAGATGATCGAATGATTTGACAAAGAGATTACTCGAGAACACCACTCAAACATTAAATCAAGAGTTAACTGAGTGATTTGAATAGATCTTTGAGTCGAGTAAAAGTGAATACTTAGATAACTCACACAATTATCTAAATATAGAGGAATGCGTTAAAATAGAATTCATGAATTAAATAATTCATTTAATTCAAGATTTGATATTTGAAGAATAATTAAATAAATAAGATTTATTTAATTAAGTGATGAAGGGATTTAAATGAATAATTAAATAAATAAATAATTTATTTAATTATAGTTGAAGTATGATAAAGAGTAAATTAAATAAGAATTTATTTAATTTGACAAGAAGGATAAGGTTAATTAGTAACATAATTAAATAAAAAGTGTTTATTTAATTAATCAGATAGAATAAAGAAAAGTGTGAATTAATTAAATAATTAAGATTATTTAATTAATAGAAGAATTAACAGACTATAGAGAATAATTAAATAATTGACATTATTTAATCATGACCATGAAGAATACGAATTATGAAGAATATTGAAGTCGCAGGCTTAAACCAAATTTCGGTGTCTACAGAAATAACAAAGAAAATAAGAGTTGTAGGCCTTAGGACAATTTTTAGTGTCTACAGTTTCAAGTGGTTGCAATAGTCTTGTTGAATATTTTGATGATGTTGGAATATTTTGGGATGTTGTGTGATGTTGATATGTATTCCATAGGATGTTTTTTAGACTGAGTGAAGAGTGAATTGATTGTTTGATAATTTGTTAGTGTAATTTTGACCAACTTGGCATGCTAGCGCTAATTGTGGAGATGGATTGTTGGTTGTGGAAGCATGGTGTAGTGTGTTGATGTAGATTTTGGTCCTAGTTAACTCTTATTATGGTATTCCTTTACTTCTTTCCTCTACAAAAGTGTTTGGTGTTGACCTATTTGGTGGTTACATGTTTGAGGTGCATACATTTCATTAAGTCCAACCTAGAGAAGTTGTTTGAGGTTGTAAAAGATATATAAGAAAGGTTAATTATTGGAGATGTGTGTGATGTAGAGTAATGTGAAGGATGATGCAAATGTAATCAAGTGTGGTGATCTGAGTGTGAGCTTAAACACCTAAGGCATCTAGAATTAGTGAGAAAAAGGTTTCTAAATTTTTAGCAAACATGAAGTTGTTGGAGGCAGCGAGTTGAAGGTCATAGATGGTTAAGAGTAATTGTGGTGGATATTCCTGTTGCTTTGAGGGAGTGAACCTATTGACATGGTTGCTATGCACACCAACAAGTAGATAAATCTTTTCTCAAATGAACATAAGAACCTATCAAGTTACTTTAAATAATCACAAAGATTTTTTGATTAAAGATGATCTCAGCTATCAATAGGCTCGGGAATGTCAGGTCTTGACACACTAGGCTAACTCAAGGTTCGTTGTGCATTTTTTTTTTAATCATGAGGGATCTCTAGCTTTTAAGTCTAGTGGCAGTTATAGCAAACAGAGTATTGCAAAGATATAGTAGATTTGATATATGTTGCCCCACAATTTCATGAATTCAAACATTTCAAAACATTTACAAGGAATATTTAACATCTAACTAAAGAAACTGTTGACGATGATTTTACTCACAACAAACAAGGGGAATAAATTCTTCACAGACAAACCACAAAGAGCCTATCCTTCTTGAAAGATATGAAACAAAGACAATCTAAAAGGGGATTCTGAATTAACAGAAAAAGATTAGCTTCAGTTCAATCCCAAGTCTTCAATAACCAGGTCATGATTGCACTAGGGTTGCTCTCGATTATGATGTGATATTCTTGTTAATCTCAAAGGGACCATGGTTGTTTAGAATTGTATATTCTAGGCACTGAATTTTCAATTGGATCATAAAGACAAGTATCATGAAATTAAAAGATTTGCAATACTATTTCATAAACATCATAAATTCTTTGCTATCACTTAAGTAGATTTAGCATTAAACATTCAACAATTTCATAAAAAATGAAATATTTTCAATAAAATCCATCCATTCATTTAATTTTGGAACATTTTCAATAATTTAAACATCTACTCTAAAATAAAGCATAAAAATACAAAAAATTAAAATTTTCTCCTAGTTATTCTCCATGCATGCCCTAAAGAATCAATTAAAATAGAGAAAACTACTTTATACTTCACTAGATTGTTTCACAACTACATATAAAATGGTGCGAGCTTTTAAAGAGAGGGGGTTTTAGTCTAGACATTGAGTAGATTCTATATGCACCCTTAAACATTGCAACATACAGTCTTGTTCGGCTGAACTAACAAAACTAGCTAGAAAAGATTCATAAGATAGGTAGCTATCCAATTGGCTCTGATATTAATTAATTTCTACATGCATACAAAGTTTAATGTTGGAATAATTAAAAAAATAGGAAAAAAGAAAAAAAATTGAAAAAATTTTATGCTCTTCTGACATCCACAAATTTTGAACTTAAAATAAAATGTTGGAATTGTGTGCCTCAATCCCACAGGCTGAAAGCTCTTATGAGCAATTTCAGTGAGACTATTGAGATGTCTGGCCAATCTGCTAGTTGATCCTGATCTGTCACTATGACCTCCTGATTGTCTTGGCTATTGGCATAACCTGAGGCTTTGGCGTAACTTGGACAGTCAAAATGATGTTTCAGCGATGGTAGAGAGTCTGGCCGATATCAGCATGACCTTTGGTCTATCTGGCCGATGTAGTAATCGATATGACTTGCTCCTATTGGAATGTGTCCTGGCAATGGGAGTTGTCTTGCCGACGGGTTGGTGTCTAATGGTTGTCAGGGAGACTCATGGCGACTGGAGTTATTGGGGAGAGACTTGAACATTCAGTATAACTCATCCCGACAAGAGATGTCTCGCCGATGGTTATTCACTTGATGTCATCAGGGTGACATGGAGGCTCAGTAAGAACTCTTGGTGACGAATGATTATCTCGTCAATGGTATGGTTTGTTGTCGGTATGACTCTTGGCGAAGGATGGACTCGGGGTGACTTGGAACCTTCGAGGTGACTCTTAGCGACAACCTAAGTTTTGTCGACAAATGTTCATATCGGTATGACTTGAGGGCTCATTATGACTCATAGCGACTAGCAATTGTCTGGGTGATGGGTCTACTAAGGATATCGGTGAAAGGTCTTTCCAATCTTGCCGATCTTACCAATAGAGTAAGTTTCGCCGATGGGAGTGTTGACATCGATATGACTTGTGAACTCATTATGATCTCTTACCGATAGTAGTGACTCTTTCCGATAGTGATGGATGTGTAATCAGTCATGTGGCATCAGGGAGACACAGTTAGTGTCTCACCGAAATGAAAATATTGTTTGAACGCTTTTGAGCAATTGGAAGACTATCCTACGTGGTGTGTCTTGGAAAAATCAGAGAAGGTGGAATGCGAACCATTTTGCAGTTGGACAGTTGTGATAATTCCTGTGGAGACTTCTATGTTGGAAATAGAAACATCTACGTTGGGAATGGTTGGTATTGATATATGTTTGGGTGAGAAATTGTATTGTTAGAGAGCGATAGAGAGAGGGCCGAGAGGCTAGCTGAAAGGCTGAGGCCATGAGGCTGAAATAGAGAAAACGAGAGGCAGGGTTATACTACTGAAATCTCTCCTAATCATGGATCATAGTTGATCTCTCTCATGTTGATCTGCACTGTATATTGTGTGAGGATATTGCAATAGTGCGAAGATTGTATGGTCTGATGGATTGATCAGGAAATGTAAAGGGGAGAGTTTG
The DNA here is from genome assembly GCA_007258455.2 of Sequoia sempervirens. Classification (NCBI taxonomy): domain Eukaryota; kingdom Viridiplantae; phylum Streptophyta; class Pinopsida; order Cupressales; family Cupressaceae; genus Sequoia; species Sequoia sempervirens. The sequence goes on along the minus strand of VDFB02281492.1, from coordinate 278,213,303 downwards.
CTACCAGGTTGTATCCAGAATGAACAAGATGTAATCTCTAAAAAGGCTATGAGTCTGAAATTGTATTGTAACCTTTTGTTGCTGAATAATACAATGGCTCAAACTTTGGAGGGTGGGGGTTTTTACACAAAAGGGTTTTCCCCACGTAAATCTGTGTGTTCTAGTTTTTTGTCTTATCTTTCATCTGTGTTGGTTATGTTTCTAGAATCTGTTATTGCTTATTGTTGAATTTACATGTGCTTCTCAGGAAAGTTATTAATGGGAAATGAATTGTGTCCTAATATATATTTCACTTTAGGACACATAGTTATGTGTATGTGTCTTTGAAATGATCTAATCAGAATTAAAGTTCGTTAAAGGCACTACTATTCTTGGAGAGAGGTTTTCTCTAAGATTCCCTAAATTTCCCTTACAGAAGTGGTACTCCAGGCCTTCTCTTACTGGTTGATGGATTGCAGGTATTTCTCTTGTGTGAAGAGATTTCCTAGGTTTATTTAGGCTAGAAATGTCTGGAAGGAATCATTTATTATTATTGAAGTCCTTTGGTTAATGGGAGAGTCTTGTGATATTAAGAGACAACCATAGCGATGAGATGGGTGAAAGAGATGATGGAGAGAAAAGAGTTAGTCCACATGTTGGCTGTTGTAGTTGTGATGAGAACACCCTGGTTGGTAGGGGTATGGCAGGTGTATGGGTGGAATTTCTCTTACTCAGAGTGGTTTGTTATTGTAAGTAGTAAAAGCTTTCATGTGGGTGTAGCCATGTGAGGCTCCATGAGTTATATATATGTAAGATGGAAGCCTAGGTTTCTCAGCCATGGAAGAGAGTGCTTATGCTAGGTGGTGTTTCCTAGTGTTGGAAGGCATTGTTTCAAGTTAACCTTGAATACATAAAGGCTATGGAGTTAATCATTAGTTGATTTGTAAGCTTCTGAAATAGCCTATCTCTTTCTCGGATGCATGTACATGTTTTACATGGTTAAGAAAAAATTTTGGTTATGTGGAGTTGTTGTTAAGCTATTTCTAAGACCAGCCCTAGCTTTTACTTGGGAGGGTGTTCTTGGATGAGATAGTTGCAGTTTGCATGCATGCTTCTGTGGCCATAGTTTGAGAATGTCTTCTGCATGGGGATTGTTAGATGCGTGATTTGTCCCACTCCAGAATTCTTGTAGGCTGGTGCTTGTGGAGTTTCCTTGTTGATTATAGATTGCTCATTATAGGAGGCGTGTTTGAGAGGAGAGGAAGAAATCAAAGTTTAGAAGCGTGATCTAGTGTTTGATCCATGTGTATTTGTCTCATTGGATTTATTCTCTCTTTGAAATATCTGATTTGTAGTTTCCAATGGAGTGATGGGTTTACATCATTCAATTTTGGAGATCCTCACGAGTTATCACGGTTACGGTGGACCCTTCACCTAAACTCAGTGGGAATAACTGGATATTAATTTGTCTTTATATGGTTGTTATTTCTGTGTAAGACTTATTTAGTTGGCCTACATGGTCACTTGTGCATTAGTGTGATTGCTTTGAGATACAGGAGAGGATGGATATTGTTGAGTGATGCAGATATTAGGTTGTAGGAGGAACCTTGAAAGTGAGAAGTCATGATGCTTGGAAGAATCGATTATCACATTTGATTAGAACTTTAAAAGTAGTAAGCTGTGGAGTTCATCACATGGTGAGGTGAATAAAAGCCTAACACAGTGTTATGGAGTACAGCTTCCAAGGGAGCTTTTAGATCATGTTGCTGCATAAGGGTTCTTTCACATTTACATGGACATTATTTAAAGATGTGCAACATCTTGGATCCATGGAGGATGCTTGGAGTCTTTGGCTGAGGTGTTGGTAGTGCTTGACAAGTGATGTTGGTTTTGAGTCTGTTTTCTTTATGTCATGGTATACTCTTGTTTGTACCTTGGCGGAGTTTTGTAGCATTGTGCATTATGTACTTGGGAACCATAGGTAGAAATCCCACTTGAAGCATGGTATCTCCTAAGGGGATATGTAGATCATGGTGTCATGATAAGTTCCTAATTCAGATGATTGGAGCTTTGACAATGGTTTGGTAATTCTTTGTGTATTGGGTGCTTTGATTATTTGCTTGATACTTCGTGATAGTGTAGTAATGCAGTTGAAATTTAGCATGAGATGATTGGTTGCTAGTACTCATGGATACATGAAGAATAAGGTGAGGTTGTTTTTCTCTTATGAGAGAAGTGTTGTTGATTGTTACTCTTGATGAAGTTTTTAGCAGAAAGTTCGAGAAGCCTACACCTTGGTTGAACGCGAGTTCAATAAGAGACCTATGAGGAGATTTCTCTTGGATTAGTCATGATGGATTGCATATCTTGAAGGAGTATTCTCGTTCCCACTCTTGGTCTGCTTGGTAGTTTACCTGAGAGGTATTTGGCCCATTATATCTTTTAGATGTGTTTTATGTTCACTTTCATGATATGGATCTTGAATTACTGTTTAATGGTTTTGGAGGATTCATAGTGGAAGATGTACAGCTTGTTTATCTCCGTGAGCTTTTGTGTTATGTTATTTACTGATGAGAATTGGTAGGAGATGATGTATGGGCTGATTTCTTGAAATGGGGAATGAAGTAGCTTGATCTTCTTTGAGAGGCTTACATCCATGTTGATTACATGTTTTTAAAGTTGGTTTGATCTTGGTGATTGAACAGTTGGATGTTCTTAAGGCTTTTCTTTTGGGATGAGAAGGAGATCATTCTTGACACAACTGGTAGTTAGAAGTGTCTGTAGGAGGATGTTCTACAGGAATATGATGTGCAGAGTTTCTCTCTTTGGTCTTGGTTTACTTCCTGGATGTTTGGTTTCACATTACATTGGTTTGAGGTTTGGTCAGAGCTATAGTGATCACTTGCTTTTGGTCATGTGTTTTCACTCATGTTCATGGGTGGTGACATGGAGGTTCTTAACCCTTTTTCCTTTGATTGTGTGTGGAGAACTTGGGAGAACTGTGAAGACTTGTGGTGAGAGAAATGTTTCTTGTAACAGTTTGTTGCAGGTTGTGCATATCATTATGGATATTTCCTTGGTACTACATGGTTACATTTTATATGTGTTGCCATTGGTAGACTTGCGATGCCTTTGATCTTTTAGATTTGGAATTACTCAAGCAGTGGGAGTTCCTGTATGTGTTTTGTCTTCTTTGACTGATTGGCACTTGGAGCTTGCATTTGCTATTAATAGGTTGGTTCTAGAGCGGCATGAGTTTACTAATGTTGATACCTTTAAGGTATGTAAGATTGGATGGAATAGCACAAGCTGTGGGTGCTATTTTCAGTCATGTGGGCTTATCAGTCGGATGGAAGCAGTCAGTCTAATTATTGTTCTAGCTAGTTTTTTTGTCTTGTTTCTGGAGAATGACTTCACGATTGTGTTCTATATGAGGCTTTGAAGTTGATATTGCTTCTATATAGCATCTTAGCACAGTGAAGTGGTAGTAGTATCTCATTGATGGTATCACTGGGATCTCTCTTAGCCTTGTGCTTGTTAAATTTGTGCTTATGCTTGGCTTGTATTTCTTCATGAATGTGGAGGATGAAAAAGGATTGTTTGCTTGAATGGTGGATGTGGATGATGATGAACTCTTGATGGAGCATGAGGCATGTTTATCATGGTTTCCTGAAGTGCGTGATGTCCGGAGTTGCATTTAGGTTTGCTTTGTTGGACAATGGAGTTCTGAGTTGGATGCGGTCTTTGTTGTAAGATTATGCGAGGTGGGTTGTTATGGCCAGAGCATGGGTAGGGTCATGTACAAGGCCGTGGAGCTAATTAGCAGTGTAGTTTGGCAGGAGATTTTATTAACGTGATCTTCGTCAAATTAGGAGATTGTTGGAGTGTATTGCCTCAATCCACGGTGGAAATCTCTTATTTATTGAACGTTGATGAAATTTGTATTCAAGATCTCAAGCGATCTACTAGTTGATCCACGATATGTGCTGCAAGCCTCTGATTATCTGCTTGTCAACTCTTACAAACCTTAATCTTTCAATAAATATGAGAGAATGATGTTTACGTGATAAGGTAGAAATTCTATATCATTAATCGGTGCATAACTTACTCCATCGAAATGTACAACGTGATAGGAGTTGTCATCACAGGTAAGGTTAATCTAATAGTTTGCTCGGGGAGACTCGTGGAGTTATCGAGGAGACTTGAGCGTTCGGTACAACTCATCAAATGAGATGTCCTATGACGGTTATTCCACTTGATGTCATTGGGGTGTGACGCAGAACCGATGGAGACTCTTGGCAATGAGTTGTCTTGCCGATGCGGTATGGACATTGTCGGTTGTCGGGATGGACGGGGTGACTCTTAGCAACAGTCTAAGTCTTGCTGACAAATGTTCATATCAGTATGACTTGAGGACTCATTATGACTCATAGCGACTAGCGATTGTCTTAGCGATGGGTCTGCTAAGGATGTGGGTGAAAGGTCTTGCTAATCTGTCAAATCTTGCCAATAATAATATTAATAGAAGTGAAGTCTCGTGATGGGAGTGTTGACATCGATATGACTTGTGAACTCGTTATGATCTCTTGTCGATAGTAGTGACTCTTGCCGATAGCAATGGATGTGTAATCGATCGGGTGGCATCAAGGACACACAGTTAGTGTCTCACCGACATGTGAATACTGTTTGAATGCTTTTGAGCGATTGGAAGACTATCCTACGTGGTGTGTCCTGGACAAATTAGAGAAGGCGGAATGCGAACCATTCTATAGTTGGATGGTTGTGATTGTTCCTGTGGAGACTTCTATGTTGGAAATAGAAACATCTAAGTTGGGAACGGTTGGTATTAATATATGTTCAGGTGAGCAACCGTATTGTTAGAGAGTGATAGAGAGAGGGTAGAGAGGTTGGCTGAAAGGCCGAGGCCATGAGGTCGAAACAGAGAAAATGAGAGGCAGGGTTATGCTACTGAAATCTCTCCTGATCATGGATCATAGTTGATCTCTCTCATGTTGATCTACACTATATATTGTGTGAGGATATTGAAATAGTGTGAAGATTGTATGGTTTGATGGATTGATCAAGAATTGTAAAGGGGAGAGTTTGCTACCAGGTTGTATCTAGAATGAACAAGATGTAATCTCTAAAAAGGCTATGAGCCTGAAATTGTATTGTAGCCTTTTGTTGTTGAATAATACAATGGCTCGAACTTTGGAGGGTGGGGTTTTTTACCCGAAAGGGTTTTCCCCACGTAAATCTGTGTGTTCTAGTTTTCTGTCTTATCTTTCATCTGTGTTGGTTCTATTTCTAGAATCTATTATTGCTTGCTGTTGAATTTACATGTGCTTCTCTTAGAAGGATTAATGTGGGAAATGAACTGTGTCTGTTTCTGCTTTAGGACATAGTTGTATGTGTCTTTGAGGCAATCTAATCAAAATTAAAGTTACCGAGGAACTACTATTCTTGGAGGTTTCTCTGAGATGCCCTAAATTTCCCTTACATAAAAAAGGGGTATCCTCTGGCCTTTTATAGAACACAAGGCTCAGATAGGATAAGACAAATAAATGAGAGGAAATCCAAGGGACCAATCAGATCAAGGCATGTGGAATGTAGTGATTGGTAGGAAAATTGCAATCAAAGTCAACAAAAGTCAACTCCAATTACACATTGAAGCTCTTTGGGTGTTAATCTTTAATTATTGCTAGGATAATAACTTGAATCAGAATAGTGTGTAGGAACTTTCCATACATTCAGAATGAACAAATGGAATTTTCACCCCTGCACTTCGCTTGGCTTTGGGTCTGCCACTCTCAGGAATGGGCTTCCTGAGAGGTTGACACTTTTTATCTGCTACATGTGAAATACCAAGATCTCTAGCATTCTGGTGGATTCAAACTCCTCTACCGATAGCATCCTAGAATAAATGACCCGACTTGGATATGATTCTATCCATGATTCAAATTTTCTTGACCATCCATACCCAAACTTTGCATAGCAATCTATATCTCCTGCAATCAAAAATTCCACACATTAAATCTCTTTTTAAAGAAAGAAAACATTTATAAAATCTCATGTAAATAAAACCATTATTCAAATGTTAGTACAAAAATTTCATAAATAACACTCTTTCCAGCATATCATAAATCCTCACATATATACCAAATTAACAAAATCATTAGATAACCTCAAAAATTTAAAATTTTCATTTCACATTGCAACCCAGTACCTAGTACTCAGTATTCAGCTTTACCCACGAACATTCCAGGACTTTGGTTTTACCAAACTTCCATTTTACCGAACTCCATTTGACCAGATTACAAACATCGGACTGGAGCCTTCCATTCAAACTCGCATTACCTTTTTCCTTTTCAAATGTTTCCAGTTCCTAGTACTTGGTACCCGAAACACTTACATTATGAAGTACCTTTTGATTAAAGATTTCTCTTTTCTTTTCACTTTTGGTGATCTTTCAGTTTGCTAGCTCCTGCCATAAGAGTTATTTTTCACTTGGGTCCCCAAGTCTTTCAGTCTTGGGGCATGTTGTGAGACCACACAACAACTTGCAACCAATAAAACCAAATTTAAATGAAATTTGAAATTAAATCACCAGTCATAAATTATAATTTATATATATTAAAACAATAACTTTTACCTTTACCTAGATTCTGACATAAAAAAGTAAAACTCCACTGGAAACATCCGTGTGTGCTTTGATTAATTCCAGTTTTTGGAACTCAGTGAAAAGAATTAGTTCATTAACATTGAACTACATAATATAGTAATCCTCCAAAGCCAACCAAGGATAGAGCCTTGCTACCAGTCAAGTGTCCATAGCCCCGACATGGTTATCTCCATAATTCCCCCCAAACATAGCTCTACTGCCAACTAGGCATCTATAGTCCCAGTAGAGTTATTTGGATAGCCTAAAGACTTGATTTTTTTTTAGATATAGCAATGATAGCTCATTTTTCTCTTTTGATATTTCAATGATAGCTCTTTTATCAACTTGAAATCAATGAAGCCCTGGTATTAGGTTGGGAATTACAGTGGTAACAAAGGTTACTTTTTGATTTTTCTTTCAATGCAAATCCCTTCATCAATTCACTACTTCCAAAAAAACTCATTTAATAATTTCTTGAAGGTGCATGTTTCTAGCTAAATTTCACCACTTTATGCCAAATACTAGCTAACTATAACTCGTTATATGTTAGAAAATATTCATAAATTAAAATTTAGTAATAGACAATTTAATCACCAAATTTAAACCTAAATTTAGAAACATTAGTTGCCACCCTTCCGATTAAATTTTACGACAACTACTAAAAATTTTGCTAGCAATTCTGATTTGATAGCGTTGCACTTTATTAATGGATTGGAAATGTCATGATTATCTTGAAACATGATCACATTATTCTGCATTAAATTCACATGCCTTATTTTGCATGTATTATTTCCTTCAACTTCCCTAGGTGATGACATGTACTTCCCTTCCAACTTCATTTTCCTTTCTATTCCGCACACATAAGCACCTCCATAATTAATATGACTCTTAAAAAAATGAAATGACCACTTATTAACTTCAAAATCTTCAACTTGCTTGATTCACAATCTTTGTATTGCTCAAAATTGAAGAAATTTATCACTAACTATGTGCAAATAATTAATCTGATTTAACTTTTTTCTCTGAAGATAATTATCCAGCTGCCACCTTGCTTACAATTTCCAAGAATTCACTAGAGGAAACTATATACCACAACTTCCTCATGGCTCTCTATAAATTTTGCATTTCTTCTCAAATTCTTCACACTTTTTCTTTCTAGCTTTCTTGTTTTATTTTTGTAGTTTTGCTATGTGCATTCTCATTTTCTGCTTGGCCATGGATACTCCAATTTGCTTAAGCTACTCTTTTTGCCAAAATGTTTTCTTAGGAAGTATCACACCACAAAGGCTTGAAATTTTTTTCTTCATTTGGACTTTCAGTTTCATTGTGCCAAATTTGTGCTTAGTCCTTGGGGAAAAGTATGTTGAATCCAACCACTAATTTCACTTCTATTTCAATGTGGCTTCTCCTTTTGTAGTGTTTCCTCTAGATATTGGGCTACCTGTTGAAGTTGTTCAAGCTTGGCTACCAATTTGATAGTGAGGCCTAAATATCTAGAGAATCTGGATATTATTTTATCTGTTGCATCCAGCCATTGGGATTCCCTCCATGGATGATATTCCTCGGTTCCTGGAATGCGGGGAAGTGGTTCCACTCTGGCCTTTCCTTACTGATCTCCATATTCGTGACTTTGAAGTTCACCAGGAACTCACCTATATAGGGTATTTAGCCTTGATAAAAGAGGTGTCCCATATCGACTAAATGGCTACTACCATTTGCAACTTTGCTCACTCTTTTTTTGACTTTTTGATCTTTTGAAACTAGGATTTTTGATATCTCATGTGTATACATCACACACACACACACACACACACACACACACACACACACACACACACACACACACACACACATATATATATATGACCTTTTAGTACATCTTAAAGTGTGCTTTACTGTGCATGGTTTTATCATTTTACATTTCATAGTTCAATTTTACAAATGTTTGAATTAAATCTCATGTGTAAGATAGGTTTAAGCAGAATTTGCTAATACAAAGGACATATAAAGAAAAGAAAAAAAATGAAGAAACAAAACAAAACAAAACAAAACCCTACAAAAAAGAAAACTTACCCTAACTACCCTAACTCTAACATAACAAAAGATTAACCCTAATAAAACAACTTATTTCAATTTCTATGACTATTTCCTTTGCAGTTTTGGTAAGAATTATAACAAGTTTATCTTTGAATTCATTTAACATAATTTCCAATGTTCTACTATAACAATGAATTATCTTAAATTTTCTGCATTTAATAATCATAAATTCAAAAGTGTACTTGCCAACGACTTGGCTCATATGTATGAAAATGATCTCAGTAAAGATTGATTGCACACATTTCATCTAATGCGACCATACTCTACCTTCCTCCAGCCCTGATCCATTTCCATGAATGGCTAAATGTCCACTTCTGTACTTTCTCCTCTGAAAATCTTCATGCCTTCAGTCCTATCTTCACTTTGCATTTTGTTAGACCAAGATATATCACTATTTATATTGTTACCAAAGAGAAAAAGTAAAAGTTTGATACTCTATATCATGCATAAAATAAAAAAATTCCTTTTATAGCTTGTGAATTTTCAACTTGGAGAAAAATACGCACGTTTCCTACTAAATTTTCCCACTCCTCATTATCTATGTTTTCCATGTATAAGGAGAATGATGATTCATCAACACTGTTTCCTTGTTTTTGATGTGATGTCTCTAAATCTCGACATTCTCACCTATTTTCCTGCAAAACATTAGGATTTTCTTTATAATAATTGCAGTTTTCCAACTATTTTGAGGTATCAACTAGATTTTTAATATTTCCAATTCCACTAGGGTTAAATGTTTTCCTCATTAGCAATTCCTTTTGTTTAGCAGTTAGAAATTCCTTTGTTAACAAAATCACTTTACTTAAATGGAAAAACTTACCCTAGTTAAAAAAATTCACACTCGAGTTCATCGTAATCAGTTGTATCATGAATTCTACATTCGGTGACCCTACCAAAAGTGAATAAACTTAAAGGATTTAATTTCTGGTTAAAATTTTTCCAAATTTTTTCAACTTCCATACTAAAAAGCTAGCTTGCACTCAATTTCACTTTACAAGCTTCTCACTAGACTCAGGACTAATAATTCAAAATATAAGGCCTAGAATATTCAAAGATGGCCCTCCTTCTAGCACCAACTCTTGTTGATGAAAATTTTAATCACAGTATGCAGAGTGAATAAATTCTTCACAGAAAAACCGCAAAGAGCCTATCCTTCTTAAAAGATATGGAACAAAGACAATCTAAAAGGGGATTTTTCTTTAACAGGAAAAGATTGGCTTCAATTCAATCCCAAGTCTTCGATAACCAGGTCATAATTGCACTAGGGTCACTCTCTGGTATGATGTGATATTGTTAATCTCAAAGGGACCATTGTTGTTTAGAATTGTATATTTTAGGCACTGAGTTTTTGAACAATTATATCATAAATACAAGTATCATGAAATCAAAAGGTTTGCAATATTATTTCATGAACATCACAAATTCTTTGCTATCACATAAGTAGATTTAGCATTAAGCATTCAAAAATTTCATAGAAAATGAAATATTTTCAATAAAATTCCATCAATTCATTTAATTTTGGAACATTTTCAAGAATTTAAACATATACTCTAATATAAAGCATAAAAATACTGAAAAATTAAAATTTTCTCTTGGTTATTCTCCATGCATGCCCCAAAGAATCAATTAAAATAGAGAAAATTGCTTTATACTTCACCAGATTGCTTCACAGCTACATATAAAATGGTACAAGCTTTTAAAGAGAGGGTGTTTTAGTCTGGACACTGAGTAGGTTCTATATCCACCCTTAAACATTGCAACATACAGTCTTGTTTGGCTGAACTAACAAAACTAGCTACAAAAGATTCATGAGATAGGTAGCTATCCAATTGGCTCTGATATTAATTAATGTCTACGTGCATACAAATTTTTATGCTAGAATTATTCAGAAAATAGGAAAAAAGAATAAAACTTGAAAATAATTTATGCTCTTCTCACATCCAAATATTTTGAACTTAAAATAAAAAAGGGGTATCCTCTGGCCTTTTATAGAACACAAGGCTCAGATAGGATAAGAAAAATACATGAGAGGAAATCCAAAGGACCAATCACATCAAGGAACGTGGAATGTAGTGACTGGTAGGAGAATTGCAATCAAAGTCAATAGAAGTCAACTCCAATTACATGTTGAAGCTTTTCGGGTGTTAATCTTTAATTATCGTCATGATAATAACTTGAATCAGAATAGTGTGTAGGAACTTTCCATACATTCATAATGAAAAAAAGGAATTTCCACCCCCACACTTCGCTTGGCTCCAAGTCTGCCACTCTCAGGAATGGGCTTCCTTAGAGGTTGGCACTTTTTATCCGCCACATGTGAAATATTGGGTTTTCCAGCATTCTAGTGGATTCAAACTCCTCTGCAAATAGCATCCCAAAATAAATGACCTGACTTGGATATGATTCTATCCATGATTCAAATTTTCCTAACCATCCATACCTAAAATTTGCATAGCAATCAATATCTCCTGCAATCAGAAATTTCACACAATAAATCCATTTTTAAAGAAAGAAAATATTTATAACATCTCATGTAAGTATAACCATTATTCAAATGTTCATACAAAATATCATAAATAACATGTTTTCTAGCATATCATAAATCCTCACATATATAGTGGATTACCATAATCATTAGATAACCTCAAAACTTTAAAATTTTCATTTCACATTGCAACCCGATACCCATTACCCAATATTCATGTTTACCCACAAACTTTCCAGGACTTCATTTTTACCAGACTTCCATTTTACCGGACTCCATTTTACTGGACTACAAACATCAGACCAGAGCCTTCCATTCAAACTCACGTTACCTTTTTCCTTTTTAAACATTTCCAGTTCCTAGTACCCGGTACCTATAACACTTACATTACGAAGTACCTTTTGATTAAAGATTTCTCTTTGCTTTTCACTTCTAGTGATCTTCCAATTTGCTAGCTCCTGTCGTAAGAGTTTATTTTCACTTGGGTCCCCAAGTCTTTCAATCTTGGGGTGTGTTGTGAGACCACACAATAGAAATATATAAAATTCTAAAATTAAAGGAGATCTTCCAACTATTATCCACATATATGTACTACAAAATAAAATAAATCAAAGTAAAATCACTCTACACTTCACTAGATTACTTCATAGCTAGGCATAGAATGATGTAAGAGTTTAAAGTAACAAGGGATCATTTATCAATGAATGTCAATATGCACCCAAATCTTATGCAACGCATTGGATTCTTCGATAGGAATAAACAATTAGCTACATAAGATTTCATATCAAGAAATAGCTTTTAATATTAGCTTTGACATTAGAAAACTTCAATGGAGCATACAAGTTTGTAACAAGAATAGACAACTCTGAACCTAAGAAAAAAAAATCTCTTTACCTTTTATAGAACACAAGGCTATCAAAGAGTTTCAATAGAACATGGTTAAGTGAAGCTAAACCAATCATAAAGTAACATTTAACACATGAAATTTGGCAATAGGATATTTTCCCCCATTCAAAAAATAGATCAAAGGTAATTTGACTTTCTTTTCCATGCATACAAATCTTGAGAAGTTGAGGAAGAATGCATATAGGCCCCAACCCAAATTTTTCAAACAAAATGTAGGGACTAGCTAGATTTTTGAAGCAATCAGGTGGATATAGAAATTTTATACTCTTTCCTTTTGCCTACACTTCCATCCTTCGAGCTTGGGAAACACACATGTTGAAATAATCACCAAAGAATTTGACACAATTTTTGCTTTCCAAGGAAAAAATGGGTTCCTAATTCTCCAATTACTTGCTTCCCCACATTGAATGTCTTTCCCACGTACCTGCTTCCAGATGATATACCCCTTTTGTTGTAGTGTCATCTGACTTATCTGTGGCATCGATTTACCTAACTATCCATATACTTGTTGAAATCCACCATCTATCACACCTACAATCAACACAACCTATATCATTTTCATGGCTACACATAAAAACCTTTAATGCATGTGTCAGAAAAGAAATTGATACCAAATATAATTCATGTGACTCAGTGTTCCTCAAATATTGCAATTAAAACCATGTATTTCTTTAGCAATTTCTTGAATACCCCACTCATACGATTTTTTAGGAATTTATTATTATCATAAAAATTAAGTGAGACACTTAATCTTTAATTTCATTGTTATGTTTCCCTGAGTACCTGGGTACCTAACTACTCGAACCCTCGGTTGGCAAATTTTACTGTAACACTGCTACAACGTGAAATTCTAATGATGTGCTCTATTGATCTCATCTTCCACATCCATGAACTTTTACTTCCCTCATCAACACTTTACTTCACCAAAACTTTGTAGAAGGTTGACCTATTTTGAACCATACAACAACACTTGACTTACATTAAAATCCGATTACCCAACTTTCTATGATAACTTGTGCAATTGAAACGTTCTTTCAAAATATTTTAATCTTTTATTTCCTTTTGACCTTTGCAGAGTAGGTAATTTAAAATTTGGGTTCCCAAGCTTTTGCAAACTTGGGGTGTGTTGTGCAACCACACAACAACTAGCAACCAACAAAACAAAATTTAGAAGAAACCCAGAAACCAAACAACCCAATTAGATTTAAATCTATGATTATTTTACGAAATAATTTTCCTAGGAAAACTCATTAACTAGCATAAGATCTATGAAATCTCTTAAATAGTACTAGTGTGTGCTTTGATCAATTACCACCTTTGAAGATTAATGGAAAATATTAGGCAATCCATACCAAGCTACATAGTTTGGTTTTCCCTTTTAATCCAACCTTGGAAATTGCCTTGCTTCTAGTCAAGCATCCATAGCCTTGACAAGGTTTTCTTTGTAATTCCCTCTAAACATATAGCTCTATTGCAATCAGGAATCCATAGCCCCAGTAGAGATATTTGGATCACCTAAAGAGTTGTATTCTCTTTTGATATTTTATTTTTCCCATTTTTTTGATATTGCATTTAAGCTCTTTTAATCAACTTGTTGGCACTAAAGCTTGCTATTAGGTTGGGAATTATAGCATAGTAGCAAAGGATACCTTAAGAATTTTTACTTGATACACACACCCTCGTTATCCTCTACATTAATTCTCAAAGGTTTTATTTAAATTCTCTATATGTGTGACTCTTTAATGATACTTCATGAAAATTATGCCAATTCCTAAGTAATCTTGTCCTTATATTTAGAAAAAAAGCATAAATTTTAATTTTCATGAGTAAATTGTCTCCAAATTACCTCCAAATTTAGAAGTGGTTGTTCCCAACTTACTAAATGCCTTACCCTTATCAATCATGATCTCACTTAGTAGCACCCTTTCAACTTTGGTAACTCAATTACTCTCTTAATTAATGCAATGTCATCGCATGAGATGACTCCACCTCAAAGGCTAGCCAATATCCATTTGACTGGAACTCTTAATAATTAACCTCAAAGCACACCTTGGTCTACATGTGTGACTTTAACCACATCAATTCACCTTAACCTTTGCGGCATGCTTGTACCTGCTACCTTACTTACTCAAAATTTCAAGCCTTATGCACACACCTAGACATCCTCTAACATACACAACCTCGCCTAGAGAACCTAAATGATGGGAGTTCAATTACTGGATGTGCATTTATTAATCTTCATCTTTCACATGTACTACCCTTACTTGATAGTGCCCTGATTTGATCAAAATTAAATTTGATTCAAACACTTGAACCTTGGAATGTTAACTCAACAACCTGGCATGCAATATCTTGGATTTTATGCATCTTGCTAATTAAATGTAGCAGTATTGCAGATTTTTCGGCTAGCTCTATGAATTGAGACCTCTCCTTACTGATTTTCATAAAAAAATTCGTTCCTATTTTTTAAGTCCGTCAGTGTCCCATGGATACTCCCATCTGTCTCATTAATCTTCATCAACAAACCAAATTTCTTGGTTGAATCACCAGCCAAAGGCTCAACAAGGTGTTATATATTTGAATGCCTTCAACTATAGTTGCTCTAAGACTAGTCCTCAGTGATGAGATCATGGACTATGGTACACATTATAGAGTAAACTCTAATTTATCCTTGTGCTTTATCGTGTTGCTACTTGACATTGGCCTTTCTCAAGAGGAGGTGCATTATGGGGTCATTATGATTGTGTTGCCCAACTACCAAGGCAACCGATATTATACTTTGGTAGTAGCACAATCAGGGAGAAGAATTCCAGCAACCAAGGGCATTCCTTGTTATCTTAATGATAGAGTTGTGGTTCGTTTACTTCCTTCCTTGGAAACATGCACGTAGATAACCTTAATGAGAACAGACACAACGTATTCCTTTGGCACTTGCTGCTCATGGATGAGGCCAACCAAATTGACTGAATGCGTGCGATATGCCCTTGAACTATTGATGAATGAGATTCCTAATAAAATTTTTGTGTTCTCGTGAATCAGCTATGTAATTTTTTGTATTTCCACTATAAATATGGAGTACCTATGTTTAAATGCAATGAAATCTTTGACTTTCTTGCTTATTAATTGTAATTCTTCTCTTGTGATTATGTGTATTTGGTTAATCTTTCATGTTATTTCATCTTTTATGTTAAATGATTTTTATGATTATGCTATTATGATCTTGATTTGCGGTTAACTTAGACTTGACTAGAATTTACCAATTCACAAACCTAACCTAAATCCCTAAAAGAATCAACCCTAAGCTATCACTAACCCTACTACTAATCAAATTAAAAATAGCACCAAGGGTTCTAGCATAAAATTCATATTTTATTTAACTAATATTGCTATTATTTTAGTTTGAATCTTTGTTGGTTTATCCTTAAATTCACTTTCATAACCTTCAATTAAACTATTATAAACATGCATTATTTTAAACCTTTTACATTGAATAAATGCATGTTCAAACATACACTTACTAATTAACTGGATAACATGGATAGAAATAACCTGAGTGAAGGTCGATGGTGTGTACATCTCTTTTGGTCTTTGAAGTTCATTCCCCTATATGGTCCTCAATTATAAACTTCACATGGTGCATGTTCGACACATGGAGCTTGCATTTCCATAACGCAACAATCATATTCCATTCCATTGCTCCCAAAGTGATCCTTTGTTGGTACTGTAACAAAATACATTTCCTCATTAGCTAATGTTTCAACATGTATATTGAATCATCACCAACCAGGAACAAAGAAGATTAATATTTAGCTTCCAAATAAAATCAAACTTCCCTTTTAAATTGTAAATCCCCAATTTTCAATTGAATTACTACATTTTCTAGTTGTTTTGCCACGTTTGTCTCTTTGTAGTTATTCACATGTGCACACTCCATCATTTCATGTCCTTTTTGTCTTTCTCTTTCATAAGATATCCAAGATACCTCAAGGTCTCACTTTCTTTTATATAGATATTTCAAATCCTTATAATGAACTTTTAAATTTGCACACTCGCTAAATTTTGCTTTTGAGGTTTTAATAATTTTACCATTAGATTACCAGTATTCTTGATATTTAGGTTGAATTATGGTAACATTTCCATTATTTTCAAACTTAGGGAGGCTTTGATTAATGGAATTATTTTATTAATGGCCAAGCTTACCGTAATTAAAAAGGCTTTGCAATCAACTTCACAGTGATCCATCATATTGTGAATTCTACATCCTTTTGTATGTCTAAAAGTAAGCAAATTTTAAGGAGAAAGCTTCTCATTAAGTGTCTTTTGGAAAACTTCAACTTTCCAACTATGATCCATCATAAGACACATAAAAACATAATTTTCTTGAGGCCCTCCTAGCACCAATTCTATTGACATGGTTGTTACGCACACCAACAAGCAAATAAACCTTTGCAAATAATCAATTTTCCCTTAAGTGTCACTTCAAATGACCATGTGAGTATTTTCAATGCTCA